>CANTUR010000159.1:2530000-3130000 GCA_947683625.1 Mallotus nudiflorus | reverse complement strand
TCATCAATGAAATGAAACGGAGATTCTGTTTTGAGTAACTTACAAAGAGGTTTTGAAAATTTTAAAAAATCCTTAATAAAGCGCCTATAGAAGCTTGCATAGAAAAGGAAACTCCTGACTCTTTTAACATTTGTTGGATATTGCAACTTTTCTATGGTTTTTACTTTTGTTTATTAATTGCAATTACTTAGGCTAAAATTTTATGCTAAAGAACAATTCCTTCATCCACCATGAAATAACATTTTTACTAATTTAGCGCTAAATTAGTCTCTTCATAATGTGTAAGAACTCACCCCAAGTTTTCCAAACATCCTTTAAAAGAGTTTCCATAGACAGAGAAGTCATCCATGAAAACATCCATAATCTCTTCCACTAAGTCTGAGAATATAGCCATTATGCACCTTTGGAAAGTTGCTGTAGCATTATATAGCCCACATGGCATCATTCTATAAGTAAATGTACCATTGGGACATGTGAACATTGTCTTTTCTTAATCTTCTAAAGCTATTGCGATTTGGTTGTATTATAAGTAGCCATCCAAGAAACAATAGAAAGCATGTCCAACAATTCTTTCTAAAATTTGGTCAATGAATGGTAATAGAAAGTGATATTTTTTTATTATTGAGTTTAACTTCCTATAGTCGATGCACACCCTCCATCCACTTACCACCCTTGTAGAATTCTTTTCTTCTTCATTTTCCATAATGGTCTTGCCTCCCTTCTTTGGCACATATTGGATTGGACTTACCCATAAATTGACTAAAATTGGTAAATGATTCTAGCATTTAATAGCTTGACCACTTCCTTTTTCACCACTTCTTGCATGTTTGGATTGAGCCTCCTTTGCCTTTTAATGGTTGGTTTGTTTCCTTCCTCCATCAAGATCTTATGCATGCAATAAGAAGGATGTATCCCTTTTATATCAAAAATTTGCCAATAAATTGCTTTTATCCTCTTCTTTAATAGTTTTATAAGCACATCCTCATATTCTTAAGTAAGTTTAGATGACATGATTATAGGTAAAGTTTGGTTTTCTCCACGAAAAGTGTACCTTAAATATTGAGGAAAAGGTTTTAAGTCTAGTTTTTATGGTTTTATAGTTAAAGGTATTGTAGGTTTAGTGTTGGGTAGTTGAAACTAGGGTTCGTGTTTGAGGTTTACTTTATCTTAAGAGTTTTGTTCCTGTAAACACTTCTCAATATTCTCCATTTCCATAGAATTTTCCAACCTCTGTCATTGGACTTCACTAACGCATTCATCCATAATATCAACTCTTAAACACAAGTCATTGTTAGAAGGATGTTTCATACCTTGATGGACATTGAACTTGCATCTTTCCTCTCCCACTCTTAACGTTAATGTTCCATTATAAATGATGGCTTTTACATTATAGAGAAAAGGCATACCAAGGATTAGTGGAACATCTTCATCTTCCTTAAATTCAAGGACTATAAAGTCAACTAAAAAATAAATTTTATAGCCCTTACGAGCACGTCTTCCATTATTCCCTCAGGTTCTTTCATTGTTCTATTAGCTAGCTGCAAGTGGATGCTTGTGGGTTTTGCCTCCCTTAATCCCAATTTCTTGTAGATTAACAAAGGCATAAGATTAATTGAAGCTCTTGAATCATATAAAGCTTTTTAAAGTTTTAAATTTCAAATAGAACATGGAATAATGAGACTCCTTTGATACTTCCTTTTTAAAGGAAGTTTATTAGAGATTATTATACTGCACTCCTTTATGAGTGTGATTGTCTCAAACTTGTGTAACTTATTTTTATTAGAAATCAACTCCTTCAAAAACTTTGCATACTTTGGCATTTGAGAAAGACATTCCACAAAAGGCATGTTGATGTGGAGTATTTTGAACCTTTTCAAGAACATTGCAAACTACTAATCATGCTTTTGCTTCTTCAACCTTTATGGATACAGGGCTGGGGTGTCATATAGTCGAATTAATGGTGTCTTTGGCTTCTCTTATTTCTCATTTTGAGCTTTTAACTCCTTTTGTATGTCAACCCATTCATTTTCTTGCTCTATTTCTCCTTCCTTCTTCTTTTCTTCATATTCCAATGTTGCTTTAGGGGTTTGAATCTCTGTGCCACTTCTCAAGGTGATGGCCTTTAACTGCTCTTTTAGATTTATCTTCGTGTTGCTTATCAATGTGCCTTAGTTCCTCATTGATAAGGAATTGGCCAATTGCCCCATTTGTACCTCTAAATTATGAATAAAAGAAGAATGATTTCAAAGCAATTGCTCCATCCTCTTTTGAGATTCATCTTGTTGGTTCATTTTCATTGACATAACATCCATGAAATTTTCTATCTTACTTTCCCAAAAGATTGTTAAGGATGAGGCTTTATCCTATTGAAAATGAGGTTAAGATTATTGTGCATTTTAACCTCCAAATATTGGTGGTGCTTGTGGCCTCCACTAGTTGTTTCCTTGATTGCTCCATGAGAAATTTAGATGATTTCTCGAGCTAGGATTGTAAGTGTTAGCATATGCTTAGTTTTGTTACCCCTTAAAGTTACTCACTTAATTAACATCTTCCATGGATAGTCCTTGCATCATTTAGTATTCCATTACAGGATGGCCTCTTTGGCATTATTCACAAGAAGATGATATAGATGAAGAGATTGCATTGACACTCAACCTATCCATCCTTTTAGATAGAGCATCCAACTTTTCATTTACCATGGTTAAACCGTCCACTTTGATTGATCCTGCTTTCTTTGGAATAGCCGTCTCATTAGGCCAAAGGCTTTGTGCATTAGCCTTTTCCTCAAAAAGATCACAGGCATCTTCAGGCATTTTTGACATAATGGTCCTTCTAGTTGTCGAATCTATTTTTATACTGACTGAGGGTTTGACACCCTTGTAAAATGACTACACCAAGTCCTATGAAGGAATTAATTAAGATGGGCACTGTCTTTAAGATCTTTAAACTTTTTCGAGTACTCATAGAATGTTTCATCCTCTCTTTGGTAGAAAGAATTGATCTCGTTCCTTATCTTCAATACCTTTGCAGGTGGGAAGAATTTGTTGAAGAAAGTAGTGTAGGGCTCTTGCTAAGTGTTAATAGAGTTAGGTGGTAAGCTTGTAAACCACCTTTTGGTTCTATCCATAAGAGAAAATGGAAAGTGAATCAACTGGATTACTTTAGGCTGCACTCTATTCATCTTAAAAGTTGAGCAATACTCTAAGAATTGGGTCATGTAACCAATTAGATCCTCATGTGGTAATCCATTGAATTATGAGTGTTGAATCATTTGGATAATTGTTGGCTTGTGTAAGCACCCAATTTCGAGAAGCAATTGTGCATAGTGCGACGAAAGTCCCTATAATGAAAAATTAATTGAGAAATTGATCTCTAGTATTGAAATTTGAGATTTCAAAGACTAAATTGTAATATTTTTTAGACCTAATTGCAAAATCTTGATTTTAAATTTTTTTTTTATTTTTAAAATTTTTCGGGACCGCTAAGCAAAATGTTAGTTGGCATTTGCCAAATGCCGATCGGCATTATGGGACTTTTTGTATTTTTTTCAGTATTTTATGTCCTTTTTAGTGTTTTTTCTATTTTCTAATTGATCCAAAATTAATAAAGGCATTTGCCAAATGTCGATCGACATTATAGGACTTTTTGTATTTTTTTAGTATTTTACATCCTTTTTCAGTGTTTTTTCTGTTTTTTGATTGATCCAAAATTAATAAAGAAATTAATTTTAATCTTTTCTGTGTACAATACACGTCCATTACGTGTATCTTTTTTAAAATCCTTTTATCTTGATTTTGATTTTTTTTTAAAAGAGTCCTCTTGTGATCATACAAGAGGTTAACATTGCTATGATCACGGGAGTTATTAGTGCAAGATAAAAAAGAAAGAAAGGAACAGAGAGAGGGGGGTATTGGAGAGGCGAGGGATTTTAAAAAAATTGAGAGAAAAAAGTAAAAATTAATGCATAAAGAAAAAAAAAACCTTATAGTGTAGGATTTCAAAGGAGCTTTCCTCTTCAAAAGAAAATAGACATTTTTAAAGTCTAGGAAATCAAGAAGAAAAGCAATAAAGTCAATTCCAAATGGTGAAAATCATAGTCTAAGGGGTCATCTAATTGCATCTGCACAACATCTTCTACTGTTTTCTTTTCTTTTCCTTTATTTTAATTTTATTTCTTTATTTTATTTTTATTGATTCATTACTAATTAATTTTTTATTTTGATTGATGTCCTATGTTGCCCTAGAGGGGAGGTTAGAGACATGTGATTTTCTAGCAGTAACTATTGAAGAATCCATGGAATGCCATGGACTAAAGTTTGTAAAACTCCTATAGGATTTAGGATTTTTCTATTTCTCTGTGCTATTTTTTCATCTATTGTTTATGGGTTGTAATTGATTTTATTTTAATTCGCTGCACTGTAGGTTGTAATAGCCCCAATAGTGGGAAAATAGTGGAATTCTAATTTTCTACACTAAAATTGATTAGTAATTAGGGTTTCACTTGGTAAAATCTCATAAAATCAATGATGGCAGTAGTTAATTAGGTTTCATTACATTGATTTAGGATTTTTTCAGAAAATCATTAAAATGTATGTTTGATCTATTTTTTGTGTTTTATTTATTTTGGGCTTTTTTTTTATGTTTCTATCCTTTTGGGCCCTAAGCCCACGATTAGGCCCAATTCACTTAAAATAGGTTTATAAATGGTTTAGGTTAATTAATTAATTAAAACCAATGTAGGCCCATTTTAGGTTAATTAGATTTAGGCCCATTTTAATTAATAAAATTAATTTAGACTTAACTGAGCCCATTTAATTTCATTTCCTTTAAAATAAATAGACTTAGGTCCACATTTCACTTAAAATAAAATCAAGTTAGACTAGGCCCACTTATAAAATCCAATTTCTTTAAAACTAATATATTTAGACCCACCTTTAGATAATTAAAATAAGTAGACTTAAACTCACTAATTAAAATATAGGCCCACCTTAGTCCATTTCATTTGTAAATAAAAAGTGTAAATCTAGCTAACTTTCAATAAAAATAACATAGTTTAGACCTAGGGACGATGCGCTTGAATGCATTATTTGTATGTGATTTTATTGACTAGATGCCTTACAGTTGGATGGATGTTCAAATAGGGTTTAATAAAATTGCATGTAATTAGAGAATGAAGTAATAATTTACAAAGTAATTCTAAATGAACATGAGACTTAAAGAAGTTTCCTAGAATCTCCTAGTTGTGGTGCTAACTTTCTTTTAGAGAATTGAGTACCACCAATCGAATTGTCTAGTTATTACCTTGGGTGGTGACTCCTATTCTCTATGCTATGACTTTATGGCATAGTAGTGTGTTCCCTAAGGACCTAAGCTTAAATAGTGTCGCGGTTGTTAAAATCTTGGATGCGCGCTAAACCCTATCATCTACAGCTTGATTTTAAAATTGTTTGCTACTACCACTGATCTTACAAAGGGTGTTTGGTCACCATGGACATTAGGACTCATAAAATCTCGCACGGTCCTTTGTCCATTTTTCCCATTCTATCCATTATCAACTGTTTGTCATCTTGGAGGCAAATTTCTTTCTTTTTCTCCTTCATTCATTCATTCGTAGACTGCTTTCTCCTTTGACGAGCTATCTTCTTTAGTTGCAAGTCAAGTGGTATCAATGAAAATCCTTGCTTGCTTGCACTACATGTTATATGCATGTAAAAGCATAAGTTCTTATAAAACCACAATTGAAAACAAAATTAAAAATAAAGTCTAAATAAAACAACACAAATTTCTTAGCAATATCAATTTTGGCAATTCTCGGTAGTGGTGCCAAAAACTTAATAAGTGAAATCTGCAAACATACGGAGTCGTGCAAGTAATAAAAATATTGATCCCACAGTGATTGCAAAATTGAATACTGAAATAATAAAAGTGTTTGTTTCTTTAAACACTGAATTTTGGTTTGAGTGCAAATGAAAATAAACAAATTTAATTTAATTAAATCAATTAAATAAAAGCTATAGTTCTTACTTTCGATTTAACTTTTTCTTAAGGTAAATTAACTTCTAAGTCTGTGCTATTGAAAGCATCTATAAAATAATAGATTTTCTTCTCAAACAAATCTACAATTAATTAAGTAAAATAAACACTAATTTTTATAGCTCTCACTTACTAAGTGTCTTTTAAACTTAATTTTATTTCCAGCTTTTTAATTAACAGTAGTCACTTAAATGTCTCTCAAATAATTGAGCAAATAAATGGTTATTGTCAACAACGAATGAATCAAAATTAAAGACTTAGAATTAATCACAATATAAACATAGTTAAATTGAAGCAAGAATCGCAAAAATATACTTAGCTACTCATGCTAAAAGGGAGAGAAGAAGAAGTAAAGAATAAAATTCCAACCATTACTATATAAAGGAAAATAATAACAAAAGAGTTTAATAAAGAAAACCCTCTTTCTCTTAGTTAACAAGCTTGCAATGGAGGATATTGTTCCTTCAAAAATTCAAACTTAAAATCTCTCTTAGCATGAAAACAAGAATATGAATCCAAGCTACTTAATTCTAAAAGAAAAATAAAAGTAACAAAAGCTTGATCTAAGATTTATTCTAAAACTTGTTGATAAAACTTCTCCTCATTTTCTCTTTAAGAGGCTTCCTTTTATAGGCCTAGGCTCTCAAAAAACTTTAGAAATTGTTACAAATTCAAAACTATGAAGTTATCCTATATCTGTAGGTCAAAATTCAAATTTGGAAGGTTATTACAACAACTTGCGCAGCTATGTGCACCCATGCATATGGTTGCATAGCAGGGTGTGCAAGAACAATATGCTGAGTCTTATGTGGCTTCACAACAAAGTGCATAGCCTGTGCTGGGTACTTTGAAATTAGGAGTGGCTACGCAAATTTCTTATGTGGCAGCACGCGAACAGGCTGAATTAAAATCTCCTCTTTAATTTCAAAATTTGAATTGTTATTCCCTCCTAAATCTTATCTCCAACTATTCAAAGCTTTCAAATCCTTCAAAATCTTTTCCAATGCATCCTAAATTCAAATTTTTAATAAAAATTAACTAATTAACTTAAAAATAACCAAATTAACAAAAATCCTAACAACTAAACAAGCTTATGTAAATTAACTAGAAAAATCCAAAATTGAAACAAACATGCAATAAATTAAATATTAAATAAGATATTTTTACACTTATTACCTGCAAACTAAATTCACACCCAATTTAATGGAATTGATTTTAAACCAAATTATTACCATAATAAATCATAGATAAGCATATAAATGAAAAGATTTATTTTACTAATATTAAAAATAATTAATTAATTAAAATTAATTCAATAATTAATTAGCAAGATAGTATGGATTTAAAAAAATAAGGAGAAAGAATATAAAAATTTTTTAAATTAAGTAAAATAGGCATGTTATAACATTTGTACCACTTAGATTAACACTTTAGTTCAATAAACAACAAAAAATGATTGCAACACATTGTTTATCAACAAAGATCATGTAAATGCAAACATTTAGCCAATAATGTATGGGCATCAATGCAAGCTAGAGTCATCAATCATGTCAAGTTCATGCTTTATAAAATTTAATTTCTATTCATTGAGAGTTTTGGTGAAAATATTAGCAAGTTGATTATTTGTATCAATAAATCTAATAAAAAAGTCTCCATATTGCACATAATATTTAAGGAAATGATGTCTAATATCTATGTGCTTGGTCTTAGAGTGTTGAATGGGATTCTTGTATTGTCACACTTGATAGGAATATGATCAATATTGATACCATAGTCCATAAGTTATTATTTTTCCATAATACTTGTGAGCAACAACAACTAGCCGCCACATATTTTGCTTCAGTGATGGACAAGGCAATCGAGACTTACTTCTTACTAAACTAAGGGACTAAGCAATTTCCTAAAAATTGGCAAATTCTGAAAGTGCTCTTTCTATATAATAAACTACCAGAAAATTCTGTATTCGAGTAGCTAATCAAGTAAAAGGTAGAACTTTTAGGATACCAAAGTCCTAAGTGCAAAGTTCCATAAGATATTTGAAAATTCTCTTAATGGCATTCAAATGGAACTCCCTAGGATTAGATTGAAACCTAACACATAAGTATGTAGTAAATATAATGTCCAGCCTACTTACGATTAAATAAAAAAGGGGTTTGATTATACCTCTATAACCTTTTTCATCAATTGATTTGCTATTCTCATCCTTGTTAAGTTTGTTGGTGGTGCTCATAAGGGTCTTTCTTGACTTAGCTCCATCCATGCCAAACTTCTTGAGGATGTCCCTTGTATACTTTGTTTGGTTAATAAACATTTCATCCTTGCATCACTTGATTTGAAGTGTAAGGAAGAACTTGAGCTCACCCATCATGCTCATCTAAAATTCCTTTTGCATCAACTTAGAAAATTCCTTACATAAGTAATAATTAGTAGCACCAAATATAATGTCTTCAACATGTATTTGCACATTAAGCAAATCATGTTTAGATTTCTTTATAAAAAGAGTTATGTCAACTTTTCCTTTAGATAACCTTTTTTCTAATAAAAAGTTACTTAATCTTTCATACCAAGCTCTAAAAGTTTGCTTTAATCCATATAATGCTTTTGAAAGCTTAAACACATGATTAGGAAAATAATAAGTTTCAAAACCTAGAGGTTGTTCAATATACACATCCTCTTCAATAAAACCATTTAAAATTACACTTTTTACATCAATTTGAAAAATTTTAAAATCCATGAAAGATGCAAATGTAAGTAACATTCTAATAGCTTATAAACTTGTAACTAGGGAAAAGGTTTCATCATAATCAATGTCTTCCTCTTGATTATAACCTTTAGCTGCTAGTCTAGTTTTGTTCCTAATTATAACATCTTGTTCATTCATCTTATTTCTAAACACCCATTTAGTGCCTATAATAGGATGATGTTTAAGGCTAGGAACTAAAGTCTAAACCTTATTCCTCTCAAATTAATTTAACTCTTCTTGCATAGCAAGGACCCAAAATTCATCACTTAAAGCATCATTAACATTTTGGGGTCAATTTGAGAAATGAAGGCTAAATTAATAATAATTTTAATTTACGATCTAGTAATTACCCTTTTTGTAGTGTCACCAATTATGAGGTCTTGAGGATGTGTTTTCTTGAATTGCTAATCCTTTAGAAGATCATCCTTTAAAGCAGGTTAAGGTATCTCCTCATTTTCCTCCTTTATAGCACCTTTTAGTTCCAAAGGTTTGGTAACAATACTCTCTTGAATGTTCATATCCATAAGCTCATCTATAATATCACTAATACTATAAACATCCTTTCTAGGATTAAGTGAGTTAGATTCATAAAATACAAAACACATTAACTGCTAGATTTCTTTTGTTAAAGACTTTGTATGCCTTGCTATTGGTGGCATAGCCTAGGAAAATTCTTTCATCAGCTTTAAAGTCAAATTTCATAAGATTATCCTTGGTGTTTAATATGAAGCACTTGCTTCCAAATACTTTAAGATATGATATTTTAGGTTTTCTATTATTCTAAAGCTCTTGAAACATTTTGTTCAAAATTAGTCTCTCAAAGACTCTATTTGCCATGTAGTAAGAAGTGTTAATGGCTTCTACCTGAAAGTATAAAGGTAAATAATACTCATGAAGCATGGTTCTAACCATTTCCACTAGAGTCTTATTTTTCCTTTCAACAACCCCATTTTATTGAGGTGTTTTAAGAGAAGAGAAAGTATGTGAAATATCATTTTCATTGCAAAAGGTTTAAAAAAATTCATTTTAAAATTTGGTTCCATGGTCACTTCTAATAATTGAAATACAAAAAACCTTTTTTCTTTTTGAACTCTTTTGGAAAAACTTTTAAAATTCTTAAAAGCATTATTCTTGTGAGTAAGAAAACACACCAAAGTGTATCTAGAGTAATTATCAACCAAGGCATATGTATAGTGCATACCACCAAGACTAACAACTCTAGTAGGACCAAATAAATCCATATGAATAAGTTCAAGTGGATTAAAAGTGGACACTACATTCTTGAGCTTAAAGGAAGATTTGGATTATTTTCCCTTTGAAAAACATCACAAGGCTTATCCTTAATGAACTTGAGTTTAGGCAATCCAACCATAAGTTCATGTCTATTAAGATTATCCAATAGCTCAAAGTTTACTTATCCTAATCTTCTATACTAAGTCCATGTGTCATGGGAAATATAAATTAAGCATTTGATGTCTTTGTTATCAACTTTATTCAAATTAATGACATAGACATTAATACTCTTTCACCACTAAAATTACTTTATCTTCATCTAAACTACTGACAAAGCAACTCCTATGATAGAAACTAACTTATTTCCCATATCAAACAATTAACTAATACTAAGTAAATTATGCTTAAGACCATCAACAAGTAACATCTGATGAATTGATAAGGATTGAGAGTTACCAATTTCTCTAATGCCTACCATTTTTCCTTTGCCATTGTCCCTAAATGTGACATGTCCTCCATCCTTAGCATCAAGTTTGTTAAATTGCTTTTTTGCTCCCATCATGTGTCTTGAACATCCACTATTAAGGCACCACTTGCTTCTAGCTTTTGTGGACTTTAAGTATGTCTATATAACATAATTCAAGCATTCTTTTAAACCTAAACCTTTATTGGTCTAGGTTGGTTAGTCTAAAGGTAATCCAAAGGATGCAATTGCAAGTGTAATCTTCTATAGAAGCACACATTTCTAGTATGGCCTTTGGTAATGCAATAAAATTATTTAACATTGGCAAATCTATTTCTTTTAGGAATAAAAGATTGCCTAGTGTATATGACATGCCTTTTGTGTTGTGGTTGTGTAGACTTCTTAAAATTTCTTTATGCCATATAAAAGGAATGTGACATGCATTGATGATGACAATGTACATTGTAAGATGATTGTGTATCATGCTTAAGAGTGTTGTATCTAGTGTACATGTAAGCATGTCTAAGTTAGGGCTTTTTGGTTTGCACCTTAGCTCTTTATGTCAATAAAAGTTGAGTCTTATGAGATTTTCCTTTGTCATTTGACACAGGAGACTTCTTAGGTTTAGAAGCTTAAGCCTCAAGGGTTTTAGAAGTAGAAGGAATATAATCACATAAAGTCTTAACAAATTTAATATGAGATGATGATAAGGAAGAAGACATTCTATTTATATATCCAATTCCATGAGTGTTCCTATAGAATTTTTAAGAGTCAAGTAAACTATCTAAAGTCTCATTTCCTCTTTTGAATTTAGAAATAAATTCTTTAACTTTAGGACCTCTCCAAAAAGCTTAAGATTTTCATCATTAGCTTTTTTGAGTTAATCCTCTAAGGAATTAGAAGATTTCAAATCATTAGCAAGTTTTTCATTATATTGAACAAGTTTAGAAAAATCATTTTTTAAACATTCAAATTTCTTGGACAAGTTAGTACCTCATACTTGTAAAGCTTCTTTTTAAAGAGTAAGCTCTTACATTTAAACATGAGTTAGCTCGCAATAGAGCTCTCATCATGATGATCATCATCATCATAAAAAGAATGAGAAGTAAATGGTACCTTATTTTTATCTTTAATAGCCATGAAGCAAAGGTTAGCCACTTGTTGTTGTTCCTCTTCCTTTTTTTATTTGGAGGAGTCATCCTATGAAGCTTTAAAGGCCTTCTTCTTATCCTTTGCTTATTTGTTCTTGAATTTGAGCTTGGGCACTCACTTCTAATGTGACATGATTTTTTGTACTAGCCAAACAATATTTAAATATCATTCTTAAGTTTATTTCAAAATCATCTTCCTCTACATAAATAGCAATTCAATTAAATAAGTTTATTTTAAGAAAATGAAAATAAAGCATAAAATCAAATAGAAAAGGAAGATACTTGGCAATAGAAAAAGAGGAGATAGAGTAAAAAGAGGCAGTTTTATAAAATTTTATTTGCTTTGTTTTATGTATTGTATTTAATTTACTTTACTACCTTAAATCCTAGACATTTGTGGTATCAAAGTCTTTGGGGGTAGTGTATTGATAGTGATTGAGAAGAAAAATACTAAAACTAAGAATGACTATTTAAGTGGAGATATAGTAGTAAGTCTGTAATTTCCCTAGGGGGTGAATAGGGCTTTTGAATTTAAAGGAAAATTAAAGAAATTAAATAAGAATTAAAAGGAGTTTAAAAGAAAGAAAGAATGAACACATAAATTTAAGGAGTTCAATTCACAATTGAATCTACTTTTTCACCTAACTTATCCTTAAGTTTGAATTTAGAATACCCATACCAATCTATTACTTGACTGTGTATAGAAGAGTTTGAGGCTCACTCTTCAACCTTACATAAATAAGAATTTTCTTGGCTAACTCTAAAACCAAATCCCAAGTTTTTTATTGACTAACACTTGAAACAAATCCTCTTAGAACTAGTTCCTCACTTCCCTTTTTTAAACCCAAGAAATACAAGAAGAAGAAGAACCTAGTCTATCACACAACCTAGAGAGTTTAATCAAATATAAAGAAGGTAGTTGAAAGAATTAATGCTCAATTAAATGCTTATGAGAAAATTGAATGTTCAAAGTGTGTAACTTATTAATGGAATTTTTATAGCTTGAGCAAAAAAATGTAGCTATTAAAGCCATTAACTCCATCCTTAACCTCTTCAAGCTTCATTAAATGAATTTTAGTTTTTTGTAGAAATTTGGTCATTCTTAGTCAGGATATCTTCAATCCTGATCAGGACATTTGATAAAGGTAGCCATTGGAGTCTGATGGAACCATTGAACTTTAAAGAGACTGGAGGATCCTGATCGGGACGGTGCTCAGGATGTATGTTCAGAGTGGCATCCCAATTGGGATAGGAGATCAGGATAGGCACGACCTCATTCTTGAAAATTTTATGAGAGAGGTCTTAGTTTAGTGCTCTTAGTCCTGGTTAGGATTGCCTTATCTCAAGCTATGTCCCGATCAAGACCATGCCTTGGATAAGTATTGTCTGAGGCATGAAATTGAGCTATAATGTCCCAATCTTGGTCTTAGTCAAGATGAAGCTCGGGACTGCCTTTCAGACTTAAATTCCTTCAATTTGTCTTCATGATTTTATTCTTCAGATATATCCTAACTTATACACACTTATAACAAACATATTAAATGCTTAAAATAAGGTCTCTTAAGATTAAAATAAGGGTTAATTAATAATGATATTTGCTAAGGTCAACAAAGTCCATTTATAAGATTGTGTAGGTTAGGACAATAATCTAGTGGACATACTTACGTTTATCTAAAGTTTTGTGATTTATTTTCAATAATGAATTTAGATTTTTTTTATTGTATTACATCCTATTCAAACCCTTCTACCTCTAATTCCTCATAATCAAAAAGGGTAATTAATAGTGAGAAGATTAGTATTAAGGATTTTTTTTAAATAAATTGATGATTGGAAAATCATTAAGATTCAGAATTAATAATTTATAAACCTTCTAAACTCTCTTTTGTCAAAACTCATTTTACTACCAAAATTGATGAAAGGAACATTCAAATTTCGAAACCTTTCGAAGAAATTTATTTTCTTTCTTCAAAATCTTTTTAGAAATATAAAAAAACACTTTGTATATGACCAACCATCACCAACATGTGCAGAGATAAGAAGTGGTGCATATTTGGGCATTATGTGGATAGTGCTGATGTGACGTTGTCTGATGTGTCATAATTATGTCTATGTGACATGTTCAAAACTGTGTTTTTATTTCTTATAATACTCAATTGTTAAGGAATTTTCTTCAGGGCTTAATTATAAAATTGGAACATTTTTAGGACTCATCTAGAAAATAAATATTAATTACTTGCGTAATTAATTATTAATATTTATTAATTAAAAATGTTTATATATTTTTAAATTAATTATTATTTTATTTTATTTCTAAATAAATTTATAACAGTAACTAATGGACCTAAAACTCAAAACATATATTGTTACCATTAGGGTGAAGAAATACCTAAATTAATGTAGAAAAACCCCCAATTCTTTGAAATTTCGAACTAAAGAAATAAGCAACACTTTGTTGTTGAAAATAATCCAAGAAAATTATTTTACTCTATTAAAAATGGTATAAAAATAATAATTATTTAATTCTTTACCTTTTATATCTATAAAAATTTGAAAGCATGTTTTATCTCCTCCAACTTTGCATATGCCATCGTGAACTTCACAAATTTTGCTGATAAATTCATGTTAGTAGGTAGTTGCCAATGTTACTTCATATTTTGGTTAAAAATCTATCCAAAATCTAAATAGTCTTATTTTGGAAGCCCATTACCTCTATTCATTTCTCTTTATCAAGTGCCAAATTCAAACTACTCTATCAATAATAACTTGTAATTTTCTACCTTATCTTCATGTCATCCCACTCTAAAGATTATTAATTTAAGTAATAAATTAATCAATTCAATAATCTTTAGTTAAGTAAACACATGCTTATACAATCTGTGAAAAAAATTATACATCAAACTAACAAATTGAATAAATTAATTATTTTTATTCCATTATTTCATAATTATATATTTTGCTTACATTTCTAAGAAAAGGAAGATTTTGGCTTGAAGTCACTATCTCATTCTCTTCCACTTGTTCAATTGGAATAACAATGCAATTTGATGGCAAAATGTTAAACTTTATTTATAGGCAAACTTCTATCATACTTCAAATTTAACTGTCCCTAAAAAGATCTAATGATGAAATGAATCTTCAAACATGACTAGAGTATGCTCATTCATAACACCTCTGAAGTGTGCAACACTAAAATCTTAATCGATTCCATTGGTGTGCAAAATCAATCACTGAGCCATTAAGTTGTACTTTGATCTTACAAAACACAAACTATCATAACAATAACAGGCTTATTTCGAGCAATCTTCTCTCAGAATGGGCAACTTGTTATGCTTGTGTTCATTTTATTTGACCGAGGCCCAACTTTATGAAAAAATGAAAATCAATTTTGATAAAATGGACTTTAAAAACATGTCTGGAAGGCTCTAAAACCCTTAAAAGTGGTCCCAGAATAGTCCAAAATAACTTGAGGATTAGCGCACATCACTTAGAACTGTGTGCGTAGCCACAAACACCCCTAGGTGTCACACGCTAAAATCAAGGCTAAAATAGACAAAATAGACTTAAAAATGTATCCAAAAGGCCGAAAAACCCTAGAAACCAACCAACCTCGAGAAGCCTTAAAAAAGCTTCGAATTGCATGCGCATTGCATAAAAGTGCATGCAACCACATACAAGTGGGGGTGATCACATGCCAAGCACGTGACCACATGCACTTCATATGGCCATGTCCTCCGTTCTAGGAATATGCGCATGACTATGCACTCACACACCTATTCCTCAATCTTTGCACTATAAATAAGGGTCTCTACACCTCATTTTAACAATAACAACATGCAATAACAACCTACACACTCAAAAATCTATTCGTTCAAAGATGCTAGAAACCCACTTCCATACACTGTTAACTTTCCCACTGTGTTTTTCTTAAGTTATTAGACCTTTTTTCCACCAAACCTAGCCTCACGTTTGTTAAAGCATGCTTTAAAGGTATACAAATTTGCATTATTCTATATGTCATTTTGAACCTCTTGACAAGGAAAGCTTGATAATCCCCCAAAACTAAAGCT
The DNA here is from genome assembly GCA_947683625.1 of Mallotus nudiflorus. Lineage (NCBI taxonomy): Eukaryota > Viridiplantae > Streptophyta > Magnoliopsida > Malpighiales > Euphorbiaceae > Mallotus > Mallotus nudiflorus. Next base: position 3,114,310 of record CANTUR010000159.1, on the reverse strand, counting down.
TCAAAACTCACACAAGCTCAATCGAATCTGAGGACCACATAATCATTTTAGCATATTTATTTTATCACACTATAATTTACTTTATTATCGCCAGTATTTATAAGATTTATTGTGCTTGCATGTTGAGATTGGCAATTTGCATGCTTTTTGAATAACTTATGCTTTGTTTTATTCATTTCATATTATCATTTTGCACGCTCTAGTTTCGAAATATAAAAAATCACACTATATATATCAATAACATGATAAATGCATATCTAGAACCATGGTCATTATATTCTCAGTCTAATGATGTCATCATGCATCTTTTATATCATCATCATGGCATAATAATCATTGCAAACATGCATGATCTTGTACATTTTGCTTACTCTGTCGAGTGATTGAGTGTTCATTACTTATTCTTTTATTTGCATAATTAGATAGGCTATGTATATGGTTGTACTAACCTTTTAGGTTCATTATATCTAAGCTAGATTTACATTTCCATAATTTTTTTTCTTGTATATGAATTTTATTAGGAAAGTGATAAAAGAATGATATTTCAGCTTTATTATCTTCCATTATCTAATGTGTTGTGTGAATGCAATATAAACTGTCATTACCAAAAATAGGGTATTATGGTAGCTAGACATTAAATATCGTATAATGAGAAATAGTCATAAAGCATATGTAATCCCCTGAACCTAAAAATCTCTACTGGGGTCAATACTCATTGAGTGACCCGATGCTGCCCCTTTCTTTTCTTGATTTTTTCTTGATTTTTAAAAATTAAGTGGCAACTCTATAAAATCAAAAAGGTGTCTCATTCCTCTTGAGACCAATCATTTGTCCCTATTCGGTAAAGTTGTCATGTCCCTTGGAAATAAAACACAAGATTAAATAAAATAAATGAGGTCGCTCATAACCTCTTAATAGGAAAATAGTAGGTGTTTTCATTGATGTGATAAGTTGCTTATTTTTAAAATGAATGTAATTTTCAATGTGTTCATTTGACCATTTGACTAAACAGATGAATTAGTTTACAAAGTTAGATTCAAGATAGGAGCAAAAAAAAACATGTGTTTAAGAGGTTGAAGGGATCTCATGATGTAAATTTTATAAGTTCCTTTTGTTTTTCCTTCAATATCTCTTAAAAATCCATCTCTTTGTTGGCAAATTCATTACTCTTATAGCACCCTTCATTGTTTCAATCTCCAACTATAAATCTCTTGGTATTAAAATTGCCTTTTTAACTCAAGAATTTTCTTGTGAAGTTCCTCTTTTTAAGTTTTCCATTTATGGTTGTATCAAAAGCATAAACATAATGAATAGATAGCATAAAGTACATCATTCTTTCCATATTCTAAATAAGTGAAAAATGCACCTCATGTTGTTTTACCAACCTCAACATATTTTCATCTATCATTTTCTACTCGAAGATTGACATCTTATTTTAAAATAAAAAAGGAATAGGCCTCTACATATATCCATAAGAAAAAAACAAACTAAAGTTTTTTTCTAATAGATAATGTAAATTTTCTAATGAATGCTAAATAGAATTATGAAATATTAGACAATGCATCAACTTTAATAATCATGCAAAAATTGATTAAAACAATTCATATAGGCCTTCGGCAAAATAGCTTCCTTTCTTAAAAGATGGCACAAAGGTCACTAGCTCATTTACCTATATTAAATAACATGCAAATCCAAATATACTAGTACTAACACCATGATTTATATCAAAAAATATAAAGTTTAAGTATTTACATATATATTGTTTGAATATAACAAAGAAAAGAGAAACAAATAAGACCAATGTCCATAGTTTTAGAAATATAGAAAGAAAAAAGAAATACAAAATTCTTCATCCTCCTCATTTCTTTGTTTACTTTAGATCAAGACTATTTATTATTAGTTAGTAGCCATAAAAGATAAAGCAAAAAATGAAATAAAATAAAGACAATGTCCCTATATTGGCCTATAATAAATTGGCACCACCTTCATCAAATAAAATAAAGTCACTATTTTGTATATAAAGCTAATATTTTAGTCAAAACAGAGCAAAAAGACAAAGAAATTGACTTTTTCTAGTAAAGAAAGCAACTATAGCAAATAACATATTGGAGCTATAACAACAAGCTTTGTGATTTGCAAATGCTGGGATGGGTTTGGCTCTAGTTGCCAGGCTAATTTACTAAGGCTCTTGAAATATCTATTGAAAATGACACTTTGAGTCACACCAAGAGAAGAACATATATATTTTTGGATTTGTTGTGTGTTTTTGTTGTCTTCAAATATGTTCTTATGATGTAATTTAGTGTTGTACTTATAAGAACAATTGAAGATTTGGTTTATGTTTTCTATCATTTCTAAGTATGGTTGTTAACGTGTGCGAGCATTCATCAAAGTAATTATGCATTTATTTTAAGGAAAGTAAGTATGGCTAATACAATACTAGGTGAGTATTAGTTTTTGAATAGGAAATATATATGTTGGGCTATAAATTTATGTATGAAAACTTGGCATTGGACTTCTTTTTTATTCATAGATGGGATGTTTTGTCAAATGAATTTAAAATTATGGTGATCAACTACAACTATAACCACAACTCTCTATATATAGGCAAAGCACAAATAAAAGTAGTGAAAAACAAACTTATTTCAAAAAATGAAAAAAATAGAAGTAATCTTCCTTTACATAAATATGCCATCAATAAAAAGGACAAAGTACGTGTTTTTGTTCAAGAATTCTATCTTTATAGGACCACAAAGATCTGTGTGTATTAATTCAAGTTTCTCTTTTGCTTTCTAAGTTGAGTGGACAATTAAATTTAGATACACCATCAAATGCAACTAAATATATGAAGAACAAACACATATAAAGAAAATAAACAAAAAAATTATAGAACTGTCATGACCCGAACCCGAGGGCATGTGACCGGCACTAGGGAATGGGAAGGCATAAGGCCCCCAAAACCCGTAGTAAGCCTTAAAGAAAAGATAAACAATACCTTATAATTTAAAACTTTATTTTAAAATAGAACACATTATCAAATTGATTTTTCTAAAATTTAAACATAATTGAATACATAATTAACATATTTCCAGCGTCACATATATAAATCAAACTTAAATTGTTATACATAAACGTGGTGCATATAAATAAAATACACAAATACACTTAAGTAATACAATTCATAGTACATTTACTACTGCAGCTTCCTAGAACACTACAATAGTACAGCTTACAATGACCTACATAAAATGGCCGGTGATGAAGAAATCCGATGTGGAGGCAGTCTGAGGTCGAACTCCCAAGCTCCTGAAAAAAATAAATTGAGGGGAATCAGACCTCACTGAGTAAGTCAATAATAAGAGCTGTACGGCTTGAAAACCTTAAAGTTATAGTAAAAATAATTTATAATATATAGATATAGCTTTTGAAAAATCTCAGTAGAACCCTAAACCCAAAATCCTAAATAGCCAATCGGGCCCACTTATTCCAACTAGACTACCGGTCCCTGAGAGCAAAGGCATCAACCGAGGCACCAAGTCACAGTCATTCACTTAATCTAAATATATGGCACTGGCGATCCCCGAGAGCTAGGGCATCAACCGAGGCACCCATCCCAGTCCATTATTAACCTTACAATCACTGGCGGTCCCCGAGAGCATAGGCTTCCACCAAGGCACCCGTCCCAGTTTAACATTCACCAATCATATACAATTCGGATCCACCTCTCAATCTCTACCATGTGCACACGGTCCTGGTTAAGCCCACCAGGTAGCCCATTCTACCAAAATTCCTCAAAATCGATTTTTAAAAAATAAAATTCATTTTAAACCTTAAATAGCAGCATTAAATTAAATAATTCATAAAATGTTAACATAAACAATATGAGTGCATGCATCTTTAAATAAACACACGCACAGATCATATTATTGACTTACAAGATGAATGAGAAGGTTGACGACCACGCGTTTGCCTCGATCTCACGACTTCTGCTCCGATATGCTTTAGAAAAGAAATTAACATATCGATTTTAAAATATGACTGAAATAAAAATTGAAAATTAACAAAACAGTGAATTTTCCAAGCTGACTCGAGGAAGACTAAACAAGACTCGTTAGACAGGATAAAACCTAACTAATGGTAGAAATTATTACGAATATCACGTTTTATGAGAAAATCTACCGAAATTTTGACAAAGTCTCTTCTGTAAAATGGACATCTCTGTACCAAAGGTAGAGCCAAACCTACATAGAAAATGCATTTCTAATAACCACAAACATACACACTCGAGTCGGACTTCCAAAACTACACTTAGCCCTGACTGAGATCACAACTCAACGAAACACCAAGAAATGATATCATTTATTTTCCCAAAAATACATATTACACATACATATATACTAAAAATATATAAAATCTCAATTATTCAAAAATTAAACAACTCAATTTGCATTTCATTATCAAAGTATAATTATAACCTAAATTAAAACCATTATACCAAACATGCTAAATATAGCCTTATATTCAATTTTTGTGACCAAAATAATGTTTTATAAATATATATAATATTTGTAATTAATATTCAAAATTAACATTACTTAATTAAAAATATCAATTAATTTATAAAAATCCTCCAAACCTCTTAAATATTAATAAAACTAACTAAAATATATGTTTAACTATAATTAGCATAAAATTACATTTTTACCCCTAAATACATAAATTACATAATGTATTATTAGTACTAAAAAATTCCTTAAAATTATTTAATCATCTAAAAATTATTTTCTCAAAATTAAACTTCTTAATATAATTAAAACATAAAATCAACTAATAACTTCTTCTAAAAAAAATATAATTTAACCTAATAATCACATTTGACATAAACTCAAAAATATTTATAAAAATAGTATAAATATCACAAAAACTATAATTTAAGTTCTATAATTAATAACATTTAATAATAACCTCAATTATCAAAATTTTATAATTTTCACAATAATTTTTGAAATTAATAAAAATATTAATTAAATACCCAAAATTTACAAAAACCTATAATTAACACCAAAATTTCTTAAACCTTAAAAACAATCAAAACATTACAAATATTTAACCTTAATTACTCTAATTTACTAATTAAACTAAAGAAAAAATCCAATAAAGTCAAATAAAATTAAATAAAATCATACAAAAATTCTGTAAATCAAGAAAAAATCAGAATAATGCACAAAATTTTGAATTTGAATAACCAAATGGTATAACTCATCATTTAGCTTAATTTATCTAAAGATTAACACCTAAACCTACTCAAGCAACCAGAAAATGACCCTAGAACAACCTAAGAATGACCCAGAACAACTCACCTTCAACCTCCAATTCCGACGCTGGAGGTGAATTGTAGCGGCGGGTTCCAACTTGAACTGACGCCTGAGAAGGTGAGGGAGGCTGAGGAAGCTTCGGTGGCACCGGATCCAGCTTCGATCGAGAGTGACAGAAGAAGAAGAAGAGGAACAGCAGTGGCGGCACCACTCCTGGGAGCTCTGGCACGGCGGTAATGGAGTCTTCGGGCAATGTTGGGGCGGCACGGTGAGAAGGAAGACAGAGACGGTGGGCAGGTGGAGATAGGGAGTGGGCAGCAGCTTGGGGTCGTCGGGTTGGGGAGGTAAGATCTTCTTCCTCTTTTTTTTGTATATATATATATATATATATATATATATATATATATATATATATATATATATATGTGTGTGTGTGTGTGTGTGTGTGTGTGTGTGTGTGTGTGTGTGTGTGTGTGTGTGTGTGTGTGTGTGTGTTACATATATTAGACCTAAAATAACAAGATTAATATAAAATAATTTTACACTTACAAAATAGTCAAATAATAGTTAGTACTATAGGAATTATAATTCACTAAGGTAATCATTACATAACCCTAACATAATAATATAGCTAGCTAATTAACAACTGTTTAATATAATTTAAAATTATTTACTAATAATGCAAACTAAATGATTATTTTTATTTAAATAAAACTTAAGATATTACAAGAACAAACTTGAAAAAGTAGCACTGACCAAACAAGATATAAATATCATTTTTAAGTTTATTTCAAAAACATCTTCCTCTACACAAATAGTAAATCAATCAAACAAGTTTATTTCAAGAAAATAAAACATAAATCAAATAGAAAAGAAAGATACACAACAGTTGATAAAAAAAAAGGAGGCAGAGCAAAGAGAGGCGATTTTATAAAATTTTATTTGTTTTGTTCTCCGTCTTGTATTCTTTTGTCTTACTACCTTAAATCCTAGATGTTTATGGTATCAAAGCCTTTGTAGCTAGTGTATTGATAATGATTGTGTTTGCAATCATTTGAGAAAATAAACAGTTGAGTGGAAATATATTAGTAAGTCTAATTTTAAGATTGTTTAGGTTAGGACGGTTATCTAGTAGTCATATTCCTATTTATCTAGTTATTTTTAAAAATTAATTCAGATATATTTTTTTGGTCAAACTACTTCATATTCAAACTCTTCTACCTTTAATTCCTCATAATAAAAAAGGGTAATAAATAGTGAAGAGATTACTATTGAGGATTTTTTAAAACAAAATGATAATTGGACAATCATTAAGATTTAGAATTAATAATTAATAAATCTTCTAAACTCTCTTTTGCAAAACATATTTTACTATCAAAACTTATGAATGGAAAATTCAAATTTTAAAACTTTTTAAAGAAATTCATCTTCTTTCTTCAAAATCTTTTCAAAAATATAAAAACAATTTGCACATGACCAATCATCACTAACATGTGCAGAGAGACGAAGTGGTGGATATGTGGGTATTATGTGGACAGTGCTAACATGGTGTCACCTGATGTGTCAAAATTGTGTCTATGGCATACTCAAAATCATATTTTTATTTCTTGTAGTACTCAATTGTTAATGAAATTTTTTTGAAGCTTCATTGTAAAATTGGAACATTTTTAGGACTCATCCTGAAAAATAAATATTAATTACTTGCATAATTAATTAATTATTTTTTTATTGATTAAAAATGTTATATATACTTTTTAAATTAATTATTATTTTATTTTATTTGTAGATAAATTTATAGTAATTATAAGTTAATTAATTCACTTGCTACATTTATTTCCTCATAAAGATTTTCTTATTCTTTTAAATTTTCTACTCCCTCCAATTCCAACTATTCATCTACTTCAAAACTTCACCAAAATCCAAGTTCCCATTTAGTTCCTCAAAAACTTTTCAAAAAACAAAGTAGGTTAAAGTGAAGTTTCATGCTTTAAGGAAAGCTAAGGCAAATCAAGAAACCAAACTAATGCATTACAACTCAAATGAACATATTTGTAATATTTGAACTAAGGACCTATAATAAGAAAAAATTGAAGAACAAAGGAAAATTCTTAGAGTATTTAAGAAAAAACTTGAGGATGAGTGTTAGGTTTTAAGATTTTTCAAGATACCTTAGCTAATGTGTTGTAACTTTTATATAATGTAATATAACTTTATAGTTGTCAAAGACTAGTTGAGATCTCATTCAAAAAAAAAAGGAGAATAGCTGGGTTAAAAGTCTCTAGAAATCACATGTATTGTATGTCCTTGTATTATGAAATTTTTCCTCGGTGTTAGTAGGATTTGTTAAAGTCAACCAACCTATATATGGCTTTATTTTATAGAATGAAAACGTTTGAATGAAATGAATGAAAATAAAAGTTGCACTCTAAAAAAGTTTACTATTTATCTATCTTTTTTATTTATTTTTATCTATTTTGCTATCAAGAATTATTAAATTTTCTTAAGGATGTGGTGTAAAAAGCTAATATTTTGGTTAAAATAGAGCAAAGAGACAAAAAAATTTGACTTTGCTAATAAAGAATATAGCTATAGCTAATAACATGTTACAGTTATAACAGCAAATTTTATGATTTGCAAATACTAGGATGGTTTTGGCTCTTATTACACAAGCTAATTTGCCAAAGCTCTCGACATGTTTGTTGAAAATGACAGTTTAAGTCACATTGAGAGCAAAAAGGGCAAATATTTTTATTCAAATGAACATTTAATTTAATTTAATGTCATGATGCTTAGGTGCAAAATTAAATAATGCAGTTTGAAAGAAAAAAGGTTAGAACATTTGAGCTTACATGTCAAATGTTTAAAAGTATAATTTTTTTAAAGAAAATGCTCTTAAGGCCAATGGTTATCCTTAAGAGACTATGTTAAATCCCTTGAGTAGAGTTAATCCAAAATATCTTTAAATAAGCAAGCATAATCAAAGTGCCCATAAAAGCATGAATAAATTATCACTAAAAAACCAAGCTAATTCCATCAAGCCTAAGAAATAGCAAACTTTCAAAAAAATCAAAATTAAAAATCAAAGTTTACCTTTGAAGAATCGTTTGTAGGTGTGGAATTTAATTTTGGGTTGATCAATTGAGCAACAGTGGCAAAGACCGTAAGAGAGGAAAAAAAGGGAGGGGGGGGGGGGGGGGCAAGGGGAACAGTAGGTTGTTGATAAGTTGAGGAAATAAAAAAATGTAAGTAGGTTTTTCAATTTTTGGAGATGTAATAATTTGGGTGGGAAAATTTATAAAGGAATTAAAATTCCAAGTGGATTCTTTAAGTAATTAGAAAGAGCAAAAAGAGGATTTTATTTTAATGGGTGATAATTTTTAAAGAAAGGAAGGTTGATTTTGAAACTTATTGGATGTACCAATGTCAACTTAGAGAATTAATCTTAGTGACTCACTTGCCCACTTAATATGGGCCTCAAATTGTAAGAGGCAAAAAAGTAAACATTTTCATATACCAAAAAAAAAAATTGTTAGAAAGTAGTTAAAAATCAAATGAACACATAGGTAATCTAGTCAAAATAAAGACTTCTTTAAGGTTGTTGTCATGTGCCGAAATGGAAAGGTGAAAGAGTTAAAAGAGGGGAACCAAAACTAAAGGATTGTAGTAGAAATGTGAGGTTGGTAAACCATATTAGGCTTGTAATAAATGTTAGTTCTAAACATGTTGTTTACTTGAAAAATATGTACTATTGTTGCTAGAAATACATCAACCTTGAGTGAAAGTTTGAGATAATTTCTTTGAATAAAAAAATAATAGTAAGAGAAAGAAAATTTATTACAATTCTTAAATCAATTAACAACTTTATACCAGTATAAAAAATCACAACTAATGGAAACCTTTATGATTTCACTAAAGCTTTTTTTTTTTACGTCTCCTCTCTTTTTTTATTTTTGTTTTGTTGTTATTTAGAGAAGAAAACCTATTTTTGAAAGGTTATTTATATTTAAAATCATGTTTTTAAAAGTTTTTTGGAAAAGAAAAACTGAAAAGTTGCTTCAAAAATGATTTTGAAGAAAGTTTTCATACCATATTTGTTGGTGTATTATGTTCTCTCAACCCAAAAAAAAAAATAGCGCATTGGGTTACAAAACTACAAAACTGCATTATAGGGGACTAACAAGTCCTTAAACTAGAGAAGACCTACATATCTTTAAACTAAAATATGATTAAAAGATCGACATGTCTCAAAACTACAACATGAATGCAAAAGAACTCTATGTCTATAAACTAAAATTTTCTTAAGACCTTAATGTCTTTAAACTGAAATCTTTTCATGAGATCATCAAGTCTTTAAACTAAAATCATTTTGTGAGACCATCAATTCTTTAAATTGAAATATTTTTGTCAAACCATTAGGTATATAAATCATAATTATTTCTAAGGGACTATCAAGTCCATTAAATGAAATTAATATTACTATTAAAGGGACCAACGTGTCCTTAAACTGAAACTTGTTGTGTTTTAAAAGGCTTACAAGTCATATGTTTTATGAGATTTTTTATTTTTTTATTATTCAATATAATAGCAAAAGAAAAGAAGATTGGAGATATAGTTTCTCTATTAAGAAATGAAGCAATGAAGACAATTTCTCCAAGAAAACTATTGGCATTCATTGATATTGTTCAACAAATTTCAATTGATGTTTGATTTTAAATTTTTTAGGTAGTTTTTATATGTAAATAGTGGTTTTTTTTTCATTCAGGAATATAGTGATCTCTTTTATTTAAGAAAGGTGATATTAATGAAAGTTCTTCAATGGAGAACTTACTGTTGCAAATTACAGTTGCAAATAAAAAGTCTAGGACAATGAAAACAATATTTTTATTTCTAATTTTCACGAGTCAATGAAGCAGCGTAAATTAAAAAAAGTTTCTATCAATTGAAATTAATGATAAATTATACTTGTCTTTTTAGACTAATTGGATTTGATTAAAATTCTATTAATTACAAGCAAACTATTAAATTTCTTTTTATCATGGCATAATTTGTTGGTAGCAAACTCCATTATGAAATGAATAGTAATGTGAATAATGTCATTAATATTCATTTGCTTATATCAATCAAATGACCTATAATTATAAAGATAATAAATTTTTTTTAAAAAAGCCTCAAACTATCACTAACATCTACCTACATGACCTTTGCTTTAACAATAAATTAAAAAAGCTATAACTCAGTTACAATAGTAAACATGACTTGCACTAATGCTATCAATTACAACATCATCTAAATTCCTACATATCAATAACCTAACACTTGACTATAAAAAAGCTTATAACAACACCAAACTAATTACAACATAAAATTCATTCTTGTAAAATTTATTGTAATTATAGCCTTTCATTACTGTAATTGATTCTCTTGTCCTTTTCAGACATATTTGTAGTTCTTCAATTTTTCTTTTGAGTTCCACAATATGGCCTCTTAATACCTTATCATTCATATTATTATTCTTTATGTTGCAATTCATCTGCCTTAACTCCTTTAGCATGAACAGAGTTCTTTCATTGACCCATTCATTGTGCACAAACCATATTAAAGACAAGAAGTAGAATTAATCAAAAGGAAAATCAAAATCATAATAATTAAAATCAAACAAAGAGCCACAATGAACATTAATTCTAAGACATCCTAAGAGACTATAGCCTAGATTCGATGAAGTCTGTGATTTGCAAAGGGTTTCATTCCCATTGGAGATACTATTTTGGATTCCTTCACTGCCATTAGATGTTTCAAATTGAATTTGTGATGTTGTAAATTATCTTTACCCTTAATTTTCATCTTAGTTTAAACAATATTCACAGTGAGAATTTTAGATTTCTATCAGTTCTCATTTTTTTGTTCTCATCTGTAGAGCCCTAATTGAAGGGATAGGTAGTCAATACTAAGTTAACTAAAAATGTCGATGTTTTTTGTGTTTTTTCTTTAAGTTTTTGTTTTGATAAAAATGATGCCATTTTAATCTCTTCATATAGTTTGCAATTTCTTTGAAATGTTAGATATTCGTGTTAGTAATTGCACATGCCAATTGAAAATTGGATAAAGTTGAAATAAGTCAAAAAAATTTACTGTCTAAATTGATACAAATTAAAAGACAATATTATTAAGACAATTGGCCTATAGTTGAGGATAAATGGGGATCATTTTTCTTTTTTTTTTTAGGATTAGTTGAATTGTATTTGTTAAAAAAAAAGAGAGTGTCAATAAGTAGTTCAATCAATAAAAACTTTGGAATGTTTAATTATCACATAAATTTTTTCTTCAATTAATATTATTATAATTTAAAAATTACGGAAAAAATTTAAAAATAAAATTATCATGGTATGTTTTATTTTTAGTTTATTTATAATTTTTGTTCTATTAAAATTATGTATTTAATTTCTTTTGCATTATTTTTTTATTAAAAATAAAGTTTTCCTTCACTTACTAAAATTCTTAAAATGTATTAAATATTATTAAAATAAAATGAAATTATTATAGTTAAAATAAAAATAATATATAGTTTTCCTAATATTTAGTTGAATAAGTGAAAATAAAAACTTAACTAAAATAATATAATAAAAATTTAACCATTACAACTAACAAAATAATTAATAATTTTTTAAAAGATTTTGTATGATTAGTGAAAAATTCAATTTAACTAAAATAAAATAAAATATTTATTATTATCATTAATAAAATAAAAAATATAGGTAATGCTTATTTTTTAATTAGTTTAATTTTAATTTTTAATAAAATGTAAGTCAATATAATTAGAGCAAAAAAGTAATATAAAAGAAGGTTATTTAAATTATCTAATGTTTAAAATTTGCCACGTAATGGCTTGAATTGGTATGTTTTGCTAATTCAAATATTTACTAAAAAAAAATTCAAATACCAAATAATAAAAATTAAAAGTTTAAACACTATTTACTATTCATGTATTTTTTTAAAAAAAATCAAATAAGTACCTATTATATTATAATAAAGCAAGAAGTCAAAAGGAGGGTTACAAAACCAATCTATAAGAAGTATATCTAAAGCAACAACTTTTGCAACCCAATCAACTATAGAATTCTTATTTTATCAGTCCATCAAAAGATACATCGAAAAAGCGATTAAGTTGCTCTAGAATTGTTTGGATGATGGCTTGGATTTCTTTAAAGTCGTGCTGAAGCTTAATTGCTTCCCTTACAATCAATAAAGGCTGAGGAACTACTTTTCGAAATACATTTGCATTTCTTCCATTCCAAATCATGCATCCAATTGGAAGCACCATAGCAAAACCATCATCATCCTCTTTAAATATATCAAAAATTTTGACCTACCATTCCATTTTAGAATTCAAATTTTTGAATTTAAGAATATAAGAAAAAGGAGAGGCAAACCAAGTGGCTTGAGCATGTGGACATTTAAAAAACATAGAAATGACAGTTTCTCTCTCAACATCATAAATTGAACACAAATCATTATTCTTTAGCTTTCTTTTGAATAGTTGTACTTTTCCACAATATTTTTCTAACTTTATGGTTATTATTCTGTAAATTGAAAAAATGCTCATCCTTTAAATAGACATAAATATTGATAAGCAAATGTTATACAAATCTCTCCTCAAGGATTAAAGTGTTAAACCATTTGATCATCTACATTGATTCCTCTTATAAGGATTTTTTTAATGACCTCAACATCTATAGGACTAAACATATTCCTCAAGACATGAATATTTCACTATCTTTACTTAAAACAAATTAAATTAACTACAACATAAATTGTTGTATCAATAGCTCTACGTGTAGAAACCTTAAAACTACTATTTAAAAGAACCCATGGTCATTCCAAATACTAACCATCTTTCTATTCCTTATATTGAATCGAAACCCTTCTTTAATCAACTCCTTTGTTTTAACCAAACTAGACTAGCCCCATTAAGGTTTATAACCTATTTTTGTATTATAAACAGAGATAGTAGAAAAATAAATAGCCTTTAAAATTTTTGCCCATAAACTTTATAGATTCATTAAAAGCCTCCAACACTTACTAGCTAAAAGAGTATAATTAAATTTCTCCAAGTCCTTAAAACCCATACCTTCTTTAAATTTTGATCTAGCCATAACCTCCAACCTAGCTAAATGTAAAGACTTCTTTAATAAATCATTACTCCACCAACATTTAGCAAATATAGCATTTACTTAATTACAAATACTCGTAGGGAATTTAAAATACTATATAGCATAAGTTGGCAAATCAATTAAGATTGCTTTTATCATAACCTCTCTACCTGTATGCGATAATAACTTTTGCTTCCATCCATGCGCCTTCTGGAAGATTTCTAATTTAAAAAATTCAAACTTGTTTTTAATCTACCTAAATTGATGGAAATCCCAATTGTCTTTATGTTTCCACCATATTAACTAATGCCAATCTCTCTCTTTAAAGCATCCTTAATAAACAATGGGTTAATTTACTAAAACAAATGATAGATTTAGCTCTATTAACCCTTTAACTTCTAGCTTCACAATATTTATCAATGACTTCTCATAAATTATTAATTTCATTTGCTGGGGCTCCTCCAAATAAAAAAGTATCTTTTACAAAAGGCATATGAGTTATAATAGGGCATAATAGCTCTATCTAAAGCAAAAAGCAGAGCATTAGAAATAATAATAAATAGATATGAAGAGAGAGGGCCACCTCATCTTAAATTCCTAGAAGGATTAAAATGAGTAGAAGGATGACTTTTGACAAGGACAAATATGAGATAATAGACACATATTGCATTATCAAGTGAACAAACTTGCAACAAACCTTATTTTTTAAAAGAAGTTTTTCCAAAACAAAACTCACATGGTCATATAGGCTTTAAAAATATCAAGCTTAAAGGCCAAAATAATGCTTGGCTTTATTTATAGAAATATGCAAGACATGAAATAACTCATAAGCAATAAGAATGCTATAGTGAATTATTCCACCTAAGATAAAAGTAGCTTGATTATGATGCACTAAACAATTCAACATAGATTTAAGACAATTAAGAATAATTCTAGAAATTATCTTATGCACAAAATTACATAAGCTAATAAGTCTATATTTAGTAATTAGCTTAATTAGGATGCATTAAACAATTCAACGTAGGTTTAAGACGATTAATAATAATTCTAGAAATTATCTTATATAAAAAATTACATAAGCTAATATGTCTATACTGAGTAACTGAAATTGGGTTCTAAACTCTTAAAACAAGAGCTATAAATGTTGTATTCCATTCTTTTAAAAGAAAACTAGTTTTGAAAAACTTTTTAATAACAAAACAAACAAAATCACATAAAATAAACCAAAACTTCTAAAAAAATATACATTGAAAACCATTAGAACTCAGAGCTTTAAAGGCCGCATTTGAAATATAACTACTTTAATTTTAGAATCTAGCACAAGAGCTAATAAGGAATCATTCAGACTATCACTAACCATAGGATTAATGTTCTCCAAAATTCCATTGTTCAAATTGCAATTTGAACCCTGAAACATATATTTATAAAAAGAACATAAGTTATAATATCATCCTTTATAGTAATCCATTCCCTAATTTCATTTTTAATTTTTAAAATCATATTTCTATGCCTTTTTTGAATGGAAGAAGCATGGAAAAATCTTGTAACTTTGTCACTTGCTTAAAGTCACTTTATTCAAGAGCTTTGAAACAAATATTACTCTTATATTTTATATAATACCTTTAATTGTCTTTGTAATTCAATAATTCTCTTTATTATCCTCATTCCTTAAATTTTAAGATATATAATTCAGTTGTTTTTAATCTTATTAATTCGTTCCTAGAATTATCTAGCTGCTTTTTACTCCACTCTCTAAAAGTAAATCTATAATTTTTAATTTTATAAAACCCTAAAAGACACCTTTTCCAATTATTCCTAACATCTTGACAATTAGAATGATACAACCACTTTGTTTTAAATTTAAATAAGCCTCTTCTTTTCTTAACTGTATCCCTAAAATTTAAAATTATAGGCCTATGATATGGACTAATAAAATCTTTATAAAGAAGATAAGCCTTATCAAAAGAAATCCTCCATTTAAAATTAATATAACCTTTATCCAACCTCTATGAAATAGCTCTGTTCTTATATTGCTTATTCGTTCGAGTAAACCTCTCACCATTTAACTCAAGTTCCATAAGTTCCCTATAATCCATAAAGTTTTTAAAGCTATTAGTTCATGATAACATAAAATTAGCCCTACCATTTTATTGAAAGAATATAAAGTATTACTAAAATCACTAATACACAAACAAGGAAAATTATTAGGAGGTTTCAAGCTTAGCATATGCATATAAAACTTATATATATCTTGTTTTCTAAGAGGCACATACACAAAACTAAAAAATCGTACAACAAAACCTCACATCCTCACAAGAACAATAAATGTAATTTGCTTGTGAGTCAATAATGTGTCCATGGAATTCCTCTTTCCACGATAATGTTAGATCCCCTAAGTTTTCAACAGGATCAATATAATGGCTTTGCCCAAAACTTGGAGACTTGCTCTCGTTTTCCATATAATTAGATGACTACTTTGACTTCATTAGAAAAGTAAAATTTGAGCATTAAGAAGTATATAGCTCTAGAAGATATTGAACTTTCAGGGTATGCCTAAATCCCTAACAATTCCATGTAATAATCGTCATGGCACTTGGGTAGCTTTAGGCAAGCCACATGCACCTTCGTTAGATGTTTATTAATTACTACCATCATTTTTTTAACCATCATTTTTTTACCTATTCACACCTGCTGGTCTTCTACCTTATTGCCTGACAACTGGTTTCACATTTAACTTTTTCTTTTTCTTAAACTCTTGAGCTTCTAACCCCAATTGTTGCCTTGTTAATTTTATTTCCCATCTACTTACCATGCCATTTTGAGCATTCATTATAGCTAAAGGAGTATCAATCCTAATCACATCGTGATACTTTTGATTTTATGAAGAGTGACTAAGATCTTTAACCTTTTTAATGCAACAACATAACCATAACATCAAACAGATTTATCTTAGTCTGAGTTAACTTAGTCCTCTTGATTAAAATATATGTGCTTTGCATATGAGTTTTTAAGAGTAACTTCCTTTTTTATCAGTATAATAAAAAGTGCTCGTATCTCCTAGTACTAATCCTTATGAGAGGATCAATACTATCATAAAACCCACAATCATCCTGATAATAATAAGTTAAGTTCATTGGCTCATTACTAAAAACTTTTATTCTATTAAGACCCAAACCTAAGGCCATCTCATTATTTTGAACCAAACTTCAGTTCCTACTAAACATCTCCAAGTCTATAATTTTGAGGCCCAATTTGCTCCACTATAACTAAAGCCTTATTAGTACTACTATCCCTCTTAGAAGAGCCCAAACATAATAATTGAAGTTTTAATGGCTTGGCTCATCATCATTATATTGTTACTACCCTGACATACTTCAGATAGTTACTGCACATTTAATTAAAGTAGACTAATTGATTCCCCACCTTTAGATATATTCCTGCTCTTATTAATCGCCAAATAATCATTATCCTATACCACTCATACCTCCTAAATAACTATTCTCATTATAGAAGCTACTAACTTTTTCGAACTTCAATGCCTCAAATTTCCTTCCAAATCATTCCTCACCTATATCTTTTATTTATCTTCTTTTATTAAAGAAACCTATAACTTGAAAATAAGACCTTTTTCCCTTTTGTTGACATAGAACCACTAGTTGTTTCCATTCCCTGACTACTATGTGTAAAAGATAAATAAGTTCTAAAAAGCAAAGGTAAAAAAAATCTCATTCAGGCCCCATATTTTGGCCTATCTTATTCCAAATTATAAACATCTTCTTCTTCATGAAGTTTTTATGTTCTCATAACATGCCTAATAACACTACAAAAAAAGAAAATAAAAATCTAGCAAATGTTTATGCTCATTTAAATTCTAATATGCTTCACCTATATCTTAGTCTAAAATCCAATTGGTAAGGGTTGATTAACTGCAACTAAACCCTTAATCTGAAAATGCACTCCACATAATAGTATTACTTTGTGAACAATCAATCTCTAATAGTCCATAAAAGAATGCACAAATCATTTATGCATTGGTTTTTGTCATATAGTTTGGAGGCCTACCAAATAATTTTATCCAATTGATGAGCAAGAAAAGTCAATATTATCAAAGGTTGCATCTAAAAACCACTTTTGAATAACATTATATGAATTTGCAGCAAACCATGACCTTCCTTCAAGAACAAACTTCTTATCAACTTCATGCATGAATTCAAATATATTTTGTTAGGTGGTTTTTTCGGCATTATGAACTAACTTTCCATAAAGCTTATAGAGAAGCTTTTACCATAGTGACAGTTAAAGCCTTAGAACCCATAAACATGCCTACTAAAACATGTTTTTCCTCTCCTCCATTAGTCCTACCATCTTCATGTAACTTGATAATCGGCTAACTACATTTCAGATTTTGAGTTTTAGTAATAAGCTTATTAATATTAATAGATATTTTCTCCATAAAAATTAAAAAAAAAAAAAAAAAAAAAACCCTTTAAGAAGTTGTAACAAAAAACCATAGAAAAGATACAAAGAAATAAACAAATTAGAAGAAAGAGAAAAAAAATATGCATTAGAATGTAAACTTCATTATAAAAACCATTCAAACAACTATACTCACTTCCTACATTAAATGCACTCAACCCATCAACATGCCTGCTAAAACATGTTCTTCCTCTCCTCAACCCATTATGTAATGTTTATTTCAGTTTAAAAGGTTATTTAACATTCATTCATTACTGGCTTAGTTCTTAAAAAAAAAATGTAATATCTCAAGTTTTTAAATAATTTTAAACTGTATCGGGATATACAGTATTAATAATTTTGAAATTTATATTTGATTATTTTACTATTTGTGAATTATTATCGATATTATCTTATGTTTAATTAATGTATATTTTATGTAAACATGTCTTTAAATCATTTTTATTTCGGGAAATAATATTTTATTAACCTTTAAATTAGGGTATTTATATTTTAATATATTATTTTAATGAATTATATTATTGGTCTAAATTTTATGAATAATGCATTATTTTTCCATGCATGAATAATATTAGGGTTAATAATTATATAATGTGTATATAATGTGTTTTATTTATGTTATATATATATATATATATATATATATATATATATATATATATATATATATATATATATATACAAAAAGAAAATCAACAAACCTCATTTCTTCTTCTTCCCCATCACGTCCCTCACCCTCACCATCTCCCTCACCGCTGCAACTCTAATCGACTATCGTCGGTGTGCCTCCCGGACATCCACCCTCTTCCTCCAGCAGCTCCGCCACTCTCTTCCACCCTCTCCGGCGCTGGTGAAGCTGAGAAACCTGATTTGGCCGAGAGTTGCTTCTTCCACCATACCTCACGTTTCTGGCCACCAAATCATGTGATTCTGATGCCGTTGAACTCCCTAGACTCCATAGAAGATGATTCCAAGCTTCCTTTTAGCTTAAAACTCGATTTGGTAAGGTTTTTATCTAGTTTTCAATTTCAGCCATTTAAGGTTTTTGATTTTTTTGAGCTTCAATTTGGTTGATTCATGCAAACTTCCTTCACAAACATCGATCCTAGTAGCTTAATCTAGATCTTTGAATTTTTGTAGAATTTTTGGGAGTTATTTTGATTTTTGTGAATTTTTTATTATTTTATTAATATTTTCTAATTTTTGAAAATTAATTAATAAAAATTATTAAATTTTATTTTATGGTGTTTATAGGTGTTGAAATGCATTCTAGAAATTTATTTGTCATTTTTGTGATTTTTATATAATTATTTTGAATCTATTTAGTTTATGTAATTTTGGGAAAATTAGGTTAATTATGTGTTTTATTGAAATTAATTGGTTAATTGAGTATATTTATTGATATTATTGAATTATATTTTGAGAAATTTAATTTTGAGTAATTATACTATTTTTGGTGAATTTTTGATTAATTATAGTGAATTTATATAACTAGGGGTATTTTGGTAATTTGGCACTAAATTAGCTAAAAATATAATTAAATTGGTTTTACTAGTTATTTGAGATATAAAAATGATTTCTACAAATTATTTAGTATTTTTAACTAATTAAAACTCTTTTTTGTAATTTATTTTCAAATTATATATAATATACGATTTTTCTAAATAAATGAGTTTTTATCAATTTTAATAAGTTTTAGAGTTAATTATATAATTTGGATTTATAAAATGTATTTTGGTCAATATTTATGAATTTATTGAGAATTACCGATTTTTAATAATATTTTATTAAAAATTAGGGTTTTTATGCATTTATCGGTAAAATAATTATTTTTAGCGTTTAAATATCTAAATTGCTATATTTTGAGTATTGAAGGGAATTTTTGGCATTTTTTATGTGTTCTGTATTATTTCGTGAATTGTGAACCTTGGTCGATAGAATTATAGTTTTGGAGTCCGATCGAGGGATTGTGAACTGTATTTATTCTTGAAGTGTGTTTCTTTGCAGGACCAACTCTACTCTTTGAGTAGAGAGATGTCCGTTTTATAGGAGAAGTTCTGCCGGATTTTGGATACAATTCTCGTAAAACGTGATGTCCGGTCATATTACTATTCTAATTATATGTCTAAGATTCTAGATCGAGTCTTTAGAATTTTCAATAGATTTATTCTAATGTCGTTTTGTCATTTGTTTGTTTAGTTGTACCGAGACCGAGGCCTAGTGGACTAGGCCCGTCGGACCCGTCTCGAGGAACGTAATAATAGTGAGTTGTTATTTTATATATACGTGTTTAGGATGCATGTTTTTAGAAATGTATGAATTATTTTAGTAAATTATGCATAAATAATTTAATTATTGCTTAGGGTTATTTTTGGTATATGATTGGTGTATTATTGGTATATTTCAAATTATATGCATGTTTTATTATGAAATTATTCTTAAAATGTTTTTTAGTATATTTATGGCTTATTTTTAGTTTATTTTGTAAATAAATTGAATTTATTTGATGTATATATACTCGAAATATACTTGATTTTTTTTTTTGTTATATTTCTAGCATATATATGATTTATGTTGCTATTTTATTTAATATCATGCATCATTTATTTTGTGAATGTATGTTTTATACATAAATGAAGGATATCAATAGAACGTGCTACCCAGTTGACAGCACTAGGACCGAATACGTACCGGTACGCCAATAGCATTTAAGTTTTATTACTAACCTATTTGTGGATTATGATTGGATTGATTTATATGATGTGAGATATGATTTTGAGAGTGTGATTGCTGGAGCTCGATTGATCAAGTGTCTCAGGGCCAATCACACTGACAGTCAGATTGCTGGAGCTCGATTAACTTAGTGTCTCGGGGTCAGTCTAATGTTCAAATGGAACAAGTGAATTTATTTGGAATAAGTGAGCATGTATGGCTAGAGTGTTGTCTAACACTATTTGAGGTTGCAATTTTCTAGAGTTTTATTTGATCCTTCATATACGGATGTATTTCTAATATTTATATAAAATGATTTTGCTGCATCTGTGTGACTTTGCTTGTATATATATATATATAGATTTATTTTATATACTATTGAATGTGTGCATTATCATTTAGCTATGCATGTATATATATTATAACAATTCACTCAGTGAGGTCTGACTCCCCTCCATTGACTATTTTTTTAGGAGAGTCTACGTCTTTAGACTTTAGTAGCAGACCCATACGCCAGATTTCTTTTGCCCTAACTTTATTATGTAATCTGCTTACTTGATTTATTTTATATTCTAGATACTGCAGTAGTCGTAGTGAAATGTGGGACTTATATATTATTTTTGTATAAGATTTGTATTATAAAGATTTGAACTGAGATTTGTATTAAAAGATTATTTATATATAAGGATGAGTTTGTTTATTTAAACAAGTTGGTGGATTATGCTTATTTTATTTATAAGATTTATTTCTGTTGCGGGTTATTTTATTTATACTATTAATATTGCATGCTTTTATTTTATTTTTTAAGGCTTGCTACGGGTTCAAGATTCGAAAGAATTTTTATTCTCTAGCGCCGATTATGGGCCCTGTTGACAAAAAAATGAATAATATCTAAATTTCAAATTTTGTGCTGTAAAAAAAATTTCAAAATTTGTTATTTTAATATTTAAATTAATTCTTTTAAGTGTTTATATGGAAAATTCTATATAATAAATAGGCTTAGATGTTTCTTTTTATTATACTTCATTTTCTTTGCTCAAATTTTTTTTTAAATTGCTAGAAACAAAAAACAATTCTTATTTATCAAATTAAAATTTAAAAATCAAACTTTAAAAAACTTTTATTTTATTTTTACTTTATCAATTATAATAATTGATTTTTTTTTATTTCATTTTAGTTAAGCTAATTTTTCTTTCACCTAAATTAAATATTGTTTTTATTTTTTCAAAACAGTGATTTTAATTTTTATGTTATGTTATTTTAATTTAATAATATTTAATATATATTTTTAATTTAATATATATGAGTAAACGAAAATGTAATTTTTAATTAAAAAATAAAAAATATGATATAATATAAAAAAGGCATTTAAGTTAATTTACTATTTAAATTAATATATATTAGAATTTTGATATGTTAGAGATGCCGTTTTAGTATTATTTCACCAATTCAAATATTTAATTATGAGAAATTCAAATAGTAAAATAAAAAAAAATTAATTTCAAAAATCATTTATGCATTTTTTCTAATTAAACCTCATATTATTAACACAATTTATTTATTTTGATATAATTGGATTTAGTATTTTGCTTTTGGTACAATTATATCTTTTTTTTTTTATCATTTAAGCTTTGTTTTCTAATTTTTATTTTTATTTAAATTATTTTATTTTATTTATATAATTAATAAAAGAATATATTTCAATTTATAATTTTTGTTTTAAATAGTTTCAAATATAACAGAGCTCGCTCCCAATCCATATGTTCGCAGTGCGCGGAGTGGCAATGGCTGCCACAGGCACAGCAGCGACGAGCTGTCTTCTGAAAAGTGCATTTCAAGCTTTCTCATCCTCTAATCGTCTTCCCATAACCAGCAAAATCTCTTTCTACGGAACAACAATAAGAACAGCCACTTTCTCTTTTCCTCTCTTCTTCACTCCTAGGAGAAACTCAGGTTCCACCACTATTTTTTGCCCGCTTGCTTCACTTAAGCTTCTGTTTGTTTCTGTTGATTTTAGGAGGTTCCTTTTCTGATTAGAGATACCCATTAAGCCAAATTTATGTCAAGTTTGCTTTTTTTGGGATTTCCATTGAATTTGTTAGCTTCTGTTTGATGAAATGCCTCACTTCCATATACGAACATCACGAATAGTTTTTTTTTGTTTTTTTTTTTTTTCGCTAGCTAATGTTAATGTCAATCAATCAATAAACCTTCTTCAGGAGAGTAACGCCTATTATTTTTCAAGATTAACGCACAAAAGATAATGATTTCTTTGCTAGGCTTATTGATTGGTTGATGTTGTTTGCAATATTTTGGACAGCATCTAACTACATTTTTTTTTTACATTCCTAATATATCTTATGTAATAGCTTTGGGGATATGTCACTTGGCACAAGCTATGAAGGGTGAAGTTGATGATTTACTCAAGAATGTAGGAGACAAAAGTGTTGTTGAAGAAGTGAAGCATATTCTTGACATGGTATTTCATAACTACTTTATGATTTTTCCTTTAGGACTTGTTATACAATTTGAATTCTTTGTTTCCCCTTCTCTTATAAGAATAAAAATGCTAAGATTTTATTTTTTCAAAATTAAGCTAATGACTTTTCATCAATTAAGAAACTAAAGTTCTCCTAATTTTTCTATATTTTTTGCCTTTTTAAATTGTTTTTTAGGCTAGAAGGGCTTCATTGAGAAGAGAAGCTCTCCATACAGATTTTCTCACGCCACCTATATTGAAGGAATCGATGCTTTTGTTGGAAAAACTAGCTGACATTAAAGTAGTTGCTCAGGGTGGTTACCCGCAGGTTAAATTAAATGAGCTATTGTTTATGTTGCAGTATTGATGCTTATATTTTTCATTTTAATTTTGATTGTTCATTGATATCTCCCAAATCCTCTAGGCTGAGCGTTGCCGGCTTTCTGTTGGACATCCAGAAGCATTGATGAATGATCCTGATATAATTGCGGCATTGAGGTAAACTGGTACTTTAGCTTTACCTTGAAGAAATATATATATATATATATATATATCATTCTGCTTTTATTTCAAAGATAATTTTGCTCTTTACTGTTAACATCTCCATCCCTCCAGTATCACAGGTAACTTTTCATTTCAACCTTGTTCTCATGGTGACTTCCTTGGCTCAATTCTAGGGACAGGAATCTCCAGGGAAAAGGTTGGGGATATAATCTTGCAGGTATCATCATAGTCAATGCATTTTACAATTTTTTGCCGACTCTTTTGGATTTATGATTTTGAAGTTGGTTGTTTGTCCGAGTGCTCAAAATGGATACTTTAGTCAAGAGGCTTTTACGTTGTCCAATGTAACAGTAGCAGTACACTTGCTTCGGGGTCTCATTTTGATGACACATTTATGCTTTGTTAAGATAAATTTTTCCTGGACCTTCTTGATTCTTGGCTGGGACATGTCCCCAGTTTTATGCAGACAGAAGTTTTTGAGTTGGCTTTCTTTCATTCAGAAATAAATTGAAATTATCCTAGTTCATCGACAAGCTACATCAACAGAAGGTCTTTTTTTTTCCAGAATAGCATAAAAATAAATAATATCGCAAGAAGTTTATTTTGTCATTGTGGTCTTCATATCCACTTTTGATGAAATGTTTGCATTTTGCATTTTCTTATTATGTTGATTATGTGATTCATGCTTTTATTGCTATTTACCAATACTATTATGTTCTTAACACCTAGGTATCCTTTTGCTTTGAAAAACAAGAACTATGCAGCTTGATTTACTATTTGTATTGGTTTTTAGCCATTTAAAAAGTGGGTAGTCAACCATTTGATTCCTATTGTTTGGTAAACTTTTAGGATCACAAAAGAGCCAAGTTGATAGGGCAGGAGGTTGCTGAAGCTTTTCTGGGCATTAGTAGAATTATTGCTTAGGCTCAAGTTGAAGTTAACTTTCAAAAACTTGCTTGAACATACTTGATAAATTCCATCAAAAGATAACACAAGCTCAAACTCAAGATTGAAGCTGATTCAAACTGTGCATAGATATAATAAGTCTATTGTGTTTAAAAGTGAGCATGGTAATGCAAATTTAATTAAAAATAGGAGAAAGAAAGGAATCCTTTGCTAAGAAATTTGCTTGCATGTGTGTGTGGCCTATGTGAGGTCAGCAGTATGAGCTTAATATATCCTCAATTAGCCCAAAAAGAGGAAGGAGAGATAGAGAGAGAGAGAGAGGATCCTAGTTCATCAGCATATTTGAGTCTCTAGGCAAGATGAATACAAGCAATAGTTAGTCATTCTTGTTGTTTGATTAGCCCTGATGTTAGAGAGAGGATCCTAGTTTATCGGCACGTTTGAATTTCTAAGCAAAGTGAACACAAGCAAGATATTCATGTTGTTTGATTGGCCCGGATGAGAGAGAGAGGAAGAGAGAGAGAGAGGATCATAGTTCATTAGCATGTTTGAGTGTCTAGGTAAGGTGAACACTGGAAAGGAGGGAGAGGATCCTAGTTCATTAGCATGTTTGAGTGTCTAGGCAAGGTGAACACTGGAAAGGTTTATGTGTTCCTGTTGTTTGATTAACCCTGATGTTATTTTCATTCTAAACTGGACCTTGATCCTGAAACAAGAATTATGCAGTCCGCCAAATACTTTCAGTCTTCTCTCTCTGAAAGAAAATTTTTATTCG
This sequence comes from Mallotus nudiflorus, assembly GCA_947683625.1. Classification (NCBI taxonomy): domain Eukaryota; kingdom Viridiplantae; phylum Streptophyta; class Magnoliopsida; order Malpighiales; family Euphorbiaceae; genus Mallotus; species Mallotus nudiflorus. The sequence continues at coordinate 3,088,996 of CANTUR010000159.1, read as the reverse complement.
CATTTTTTCCCTAATACTTTCAGTCATCAAATAAAAAGTAAGTTTTGGTGCATCATTGTTCAGTTTTGATAATTGGGATGGAATTTTTGTTGACTGTTTAACTATTTTCATTTTTGTTTCCTGCTTTAATCATTGTCCAGGGAGAGAAAGGAGCTCAGGTACTAATTGTCCCAGAACTTGTCAACTATATTTTGTCTTCATTAGACAAGGTAGTTTGGTACTTGCTTGCAAAATAAATTTCTGCAAAAGCCATTAATCTATCATAATGAATATTGCTCGATAGTTTTTTATATTACCACTTTCAATCAGAAGACTAATTAATTAATCTCTGTTTTATAGTCTTTCTTTATTTGGGTTTAATGATTTAATTGTATTAGCTGTTGGATTAAAAATGATCATCTTGCCATGATTTTTTGATAGAAGAAGTATCAATTTACCTAGGCATATCATTTGTAAGAAACTATGCTGCAACTGTTCATGGTCTTAGAAAATCCTTGTTGAAAGGAATTTTCTTACCTGAATTAGGCAGTGTATTCCATATGGTTTATCGAAAACTCTATGGACTGACATACTTGATATTTTTTTAATGCGATTCTGTTCCTAAACACTCATCAGTGTTAGTTGGGCCTATTTCTCTTGCAGGTTGGTAACGTCTCAGTTTCTTGTGCAAGGATACCTTTGCTGGCTCTTGAATATGAACCACCGAGGTAGAAAGCTATTATGTTGTGCACTTTCTTTAGAAATTCTCTTCTGCTTACCTTGAGTGTTGTGCACTTTATATGTATCTATATTTTTTTATTTTCAGGACTAAGACATTTAAAACAGTAGAAGCATCACTCCGGGTGGATGCTCTGGCTAGTGCAGGATTCAAGGTTTCACGGTCAAAGCTAGTTGATTTGATCAGGTAAAACCTATTCTGCTTACATGGCAACTCCAATTTTAGCACTGCCTTTCAGTTTTTTCAATTGTGGCCAGTATTTGGGAGAGTGATGGTGTTAATTTAAGTAGGACTGAAACAAATGCCTAGAAACAGGAAAACGTGGAAACAGATGGCGAAACAATATTTTTCATATATATATATATATATATATATTGAAAAAATCATTTATTACTATCAGTTAATAGTATAATTATAAATTATGTTTTAGTTAAAAAAATATAGAATTCTCTATGGATTTATTTTTTTCTTGTTTATGAAGAAAACTGAAGAAATATTTTTTAAGTTGGAAATGTGTTTCCTAATTTTGCAAATTTGCATAAATGGCTCCAAAATGTTTCCAAAGAGTGTTCTAAAGTTACTAAATGTGGATGCCTACTAGTTGAAGTTTCTGTGCATCCTAGACTACTGTTTATCATAGGCACTGTCATCAAATCAGATCTAACGTGGTCAGGGTTGGTCATGTAACATGGCTGCTATCCTCTATTTGTCATTGTTTTTTTACTTAGATTCAAGTGTCTTTATATAATACTCTTCTCTAGACTGAAAAACAGAACAAATTCATTTGTCAATCAACATAAAATTAAAATGTGAGAGAATGCACATCACTTCAGGCTTTGTTTTGATATATATTTTTCTCTTCTTTTAATGTCTAATTCATATATGAAGAAAATTGCAAAGCATTGGATGCCTCACCCTGACATGCTGAACTAGCATAGATTCAAACAGGAGGTGTAATCAGAAATGGCTACAATTGGCACCATTATCTTAAGTTTACATTATCGTGAAGGAACTTGAAAGATGGGATTAAAATGGAAACAAAAATTTTGGATTTCCTTGGTTATTTGATCTACATGGAATTTTTTTTTTCCCTTGATTTGCCCTGTGGCTGCATGTTATCATGAGTTCTATGCTTTTGCTGTTGCTATTTGTCAATTTAGATCTTCAATTCAAGCAATATCATCTGTTCATCAACCAAAGTTGTATTCAATCTATGAACAGAAATAGGAAATACGTGTAATGGGATTGAATGTACTTGAATCATTCTAACCTTTAGGCAATGTCATCCTGGCCATTTTTTTTTTTTTTGGTTGGTGTCTTTGCATAAGTCTACTGAATCATCTGGATGTTCGGCATCTGCAGGTAATTTTAGCATTCTTAAGATAATAAAATGGTTGATTCATTTTGGTGGCAGTTATCACATCACATAAAAACTAAATAGAATTTTCAGTTGGCCCAGCAAGTTATGCTTGTGGATTTCTATGGTTTGATCTGTTTTCTTTTTGTCTTTAATTTGATTTATATGCAGTTAGAATTTTAATCATAGAAAATAGCAGGAATCCATGAAATCCATAGTCAACAAACTGTACAATGATAAAAATTAAGGATAATGGTTTGGCAGCAAATCATTTTAGCATTGAGACTGATTTGTACCTTAATTCTTGAACTTGTATTCTGTCTGAATGCTAAGACCACAGCTGTCACCTTGATATGTTGAATCTAGATGGGTAGCAGTTTTTGACAATTGGAAAGTCATAATGTGTTTGGGGAGTTATGTTAATATGCTTGCCATGTTTTACCATAAGGATGCACAACTTAATCCTGCCTGTCCTTGTAGTAACAGGGATGTACGTGTGAATTGGAACACCATCACCAAAAATAACACTACATTGAAAACTGGAGATATTGTCTCAGTTAGTGGGAAAGGGAGGCTAAAGGTACGTTATTGCAATTATGTTTAAAAAATTGCTATTATTTTTAGGTGATCCTTGTAATGTTCTAGTTGCTAAAATTCAGATAGGGGAAATAAATTCAACAAAGAAAGGAAAGTTTGCAGTTGAGCTCATTCGTTATCTGTAACCACCAGCATCCTCAAAAGAAATGGTTCCACAGTGCACGAGGCTCACTACTTTTCCAGGGTTGGTAGGAGTGGCTTAAGCACCAGCATGTGATAGCAGTTCAAAATCATTTGTTTGTGCCACTTTAGTTCCTTATCAGTGGCAAGCTTCTCTCACCAAATGCATGAGTGGCCTTAGGTTTGATTTCATTGATGAGGTGCAAGCTTCAGGATCTTTGAAATAGAGGTTGTGATTGATTAGTTTGCTCTAAATTTTTTATAGATCATTGTAATGACTTTGTGACAAACGTATATGTGTTTTGGTTTATTGTATTTGCATTGATGATAATGTAATTAACTGCATCATTTGAGTGTTCTTACCCCGTGCCACTATTTCTCAGTGCCTCTGTGTAGTATTCTGTATTACACAACAAACGTGACAATCTGCCAACGAAGTATAGCTCGCATGGTTTAAGCCTCAACAGAAGCTGGTAAGTTCGAGCCCCCTCATCCCTTCTCCCCATAGCAAAAGATAAACATTACATTCTACCTTACGAGAAATGGAAGTCCTGAAGCTATTATTTGGATTTCAGTAAGGTTATTGAATTTCTGTTTATAATAATAAAATTATTTGGTATCGACATTATCTTTCCTCGTAAGCTCTTTATTTTAATTTTTCAAGAAACTATTTTGCTGGAGTAAACAAATTAAAACTTCTGATTTAGTTTCATGATTAATAAAAAAAATGGATTTTGTAACTTTCTTACTTTGTTGGCACATTAGGGATTTGATCAATTTATAATTGTAATTAAACTGCAAGATTCAATAACCAATCTAAAGAAAAGATGATACCTGTGTAACTGTGTTTGGTTTCTTGATTATTAACTACTCAAAAACATAAATTAGAGCCACGATTAAGAAGCATTTTGTCATGAATTTCATATTGGAAAAAAGTGGAGGAGGTTTTGGGTTTATAAACGTAGACACTGTAAATCTTAATATGTTAATCTTTTGAGAGAAAGTAATGACTTCGTGACAAGTGGTATTAGAGCTGATTATACTCTTTTTTTTAGTGTGGGATCTTCGTGAGAGATAAAGAGAGAGGTTGCATTATTTGTTGTACATGTCATCAAGGAATCATCAACATAGACTAGGCAAAACAAAATCATGCCATGCCACATCTATTGTTGAAGCATGAGGCTTGACATTCCACTGGCATTGATGCCATGGCCGTGGGGCTTGCTCGAGTCCGTAATGGACTTTCATGGATTACATACATGGTTCGGTTTACCAGCATCATGGAAGCTTGAATATTGCCCCATGTAAACATCGTCCTCTTAAGTTTCTATGCAGGAATGCATTGGAGGTGTCTTAACTGTTGTACATCTCTATGTACTCTCAAAGATACATCGGTCTTTCCCTTTACTAGACCACTTTCAGGCCTTTAAATACGAGTTGAAATTTTTTTACCTGTATCTGTACAGAGAGAAATAACACTATCTTTTCTATCTTTACCCTTATTTTACCCTTCCTAGTGAACTTCCAGCTCACTGGATACACTTAAAATTTATTGTCTCTTATTTATCACATCCTTTACCACCCGGGGGGGAAGAAGATAATATAAGGAAGCATCAAATATCAAACCTATATCAAAACTATTATCTAACATTTAAAATTACTTGAAATTATTAGCATTTGATTATTATGACCGATAAACACAAAGAAGAATCACCTTCAAAATAGGCTCGTATATATGCTTTATTGCTGACACAAATAAACTTGTTCATGTATACTGCATAATGAAGAAATGAACAAAACTCTCAAGACCTTCTCTTTTTTAAGTATAAAAACATACACATACATATTCTCTTTTTCCTTAGTAAAAATATAGACCCCAAACCATATAATTGAGCTAAACCCACCTATTATATGCCCTAAACAATTAAAAAAATTTAAGCATACCCACATGAACCATAGTTGCAAGGGACTCCATTGGCACATTTGCGATTGCACTTGCCACAGTTATTAATATTGTAAGCAACATTAGTGCATCTTCCATTACAGCAAAGCTCTCCATAATTGCACTTCTTACCGCACAGTCCGCAGTTGTTCCTGTCTCCAAGAACATTCCTGCAATGAGTCTTGCAACAATAGAGCAGGCTAGTACCATTGTTGGCAGAAACTCCATTACATATGTTGTTGGAAGTAGGGTTGCAATGCCTACCTTTTTTTACAACAGAAGCCAAGAATCTGCTTCTTGACCTGAAATTTGGTAACGGGTTGTCAAGAACATACACTTCATCATCTTCTACATCATCAGTGGATAGGGTTCTTGGAGTATGTAAGAATAGCAGTAGAAGTATTATGGACGAGAGAATGGTTGTGTTCTTGAGTGTAGAAGGAGCCATTCTCTCGTTTTCTGATTCTTTCAAAGAGGAAGTTTGTCTACAAGAATGTAAAGTAAGGGAGATGCATGGAGGGTATTTTAAAGCTAAAACCTTATAATAAAAAAATAAAAAAATAAAAATACATGTTGCCTCTTTGCAAATTTTAAGTTTTAAGCATAGGTTTTAATTAATTAAGTTGTTGATTGATAACTTGTTAATGCAACTATACGTACTCTAGATTCTCGGGTTAATACTTAATTTATTGCATTGTTAATTTGACTAATTAATGAAATGAAAAGCTGGCCCTTTACAATCTTACATATTTTAAAGTTTCAATGATGAAGCTCTTAATGCAAACCCATGCATGGACATGTTAGGCTTAAGACTTTTGAGGTAAAGTATTTTAATTTAATTTCATTCATTTTAGCCCTTACAGCTTAATTAATCTATCAACTAGGTTGATTCAGTTCTTTCAAAAAAAAAAAAAATAAACAAATAAACAAACAAACTAGGTTGATTCAGTCCCCTTGAGGAGTGAAAAAGAAAATATAAAATCTTTGAGCTTAATTTTTAAATTAATTCATTTTTATATTTTTGTTAAAGTATTTGTCACATATTTAATATATGTAATATTTATAAAAAGTTATTTTTATGTTAAAGTACTTTAGTGGAAAAAAAAAAACTCATTTCAATATATTAAGATGGACTGATATTCTTTTCCCAAATAAAAAATTATTTTTATGAATAACATATCTTAAAATAAGTAATTCTGTATTAGTTAAATGTATATCTCAATATTTTTTAACCAATAATTATTGGAATTGGTAGAGTAGATTCTTGTTTAAGTGATATCTCAAATTTGAGTCGTGATATATGTAGTTATATTAAATTAGTTATTGAGAGACATTAGCTACCTTTTACATAATTTTGTTTAAACTGAATAAGATTAATTAAAGTTAAATTGATTTTGAATACTGGTGGTACTTTAAAAAGAATATAAACATCCAACTCCTTATAATTCATTGACTATTAAATTACTTATGAGTAATGTTAGCGAGGTACAAGTCTAGCATCACGAGATATAAGGTTTGGATTCTACTACTGTTAATTTGTGGAATTAATTTTCATATGATTTATAAGGAAAATATTATCCTTTACTATGCAGTCCATAAATGCATTGTGCAGTTTATGAATATTTAGGTTATATAACCTTGATACTAATTAAAAAATTACTTAAAACTAAATAACTACTAACTATCATATACATAGAAACATTATATTAAAATGATCAAAATGAATATGCTAAATGCATAATTTTATCTCTAAACTTTACACGATTGACTTATAATACTTTTCAACTTTTATTATTTTCTATTTAACTTTTAAATTTTTATTTTGAATCTTTTTTACCTTTCAATTTGTACTTTTTTATTCTATTTAATTTATACATTATCAAAACGGAAAAAAATTAATTTCAAATGATGTTAAATAAATAAAATACTAAAATTAGCTTCAAAACAATATAAATAAAATTAAAGACTAATATAAAAAAAATTAGAAATTTTTTTTAATTATATTCTCTATTCCATTAAGTAATATATTATTTTACATAAATTGCTCTTGTATTCTTGTTATCATTAATTTAAAAAATACATCATAGGTGAAACTGTGTATTTGACCAAATGAATAATTGCTGAAATTATTTGATGGAAGACTATTTTCATTTAATCGATATTTTTCATTTGAATCTTAGTATATATCAATGTATTAAATTAGTTATAATTAAAAAAAATTGTCATTATTGTGTTAAATTAACAAGAGTGGAATGAGTTATAGTTAAATTTTTATTCAAAATCTTGAAAAATAAACTAATTAAAATTATATTACTAGTCAGCCCGTCTGAGAGGAGATGACAAATCATTCTATCTACGGAGTATGGCAGTAGAAGAGAGAGAAATTCGAATCCACACCCTCTTTCCTCTCAAGATCCAAAAAAACAAAATTAGATTACAGGAGGTGTGGACAATTATCACATCATACAAGGCAGCTTAGCATTAGTAAACAAGTAATTGAAAAAACTAAAATTAAAATTTGCTTGAATATGAAGGGTAGGTCGCCGGTGAACGTGCAAAGGATCTTCTTTCCCGGCTGCAAATGCGTTGAAGCCACTGTGATGATTAGTATGAGTAGCACACGCTTACCAATGGAATGGGAATTTGTGGCTCAATGTAATTGGGTCATCATCACATTATTTATTCAATATGATTAAAAGATTTAATGGTTGCAGAAACTGCACAGATCTTAATATATTATATTGTTATATATTAGAATTTAGAAGGATGGATGAATTAATATCACCAATCTCCAACACAGATTACGAGTGTTGACTCAGCAACATAAATATATTTATTTGCATATTTTCTCTTGTTTTGTGTTACCAGATCATTTTCATGTGCCATTAGTCCCACTACTTCTTCCTTTTAATCTCTCTTTTCTAATGAAATTAGCCGATGTTCGTACGTTATATTTATACAAAATAATTTTTACTCGCAATTAATAATTGGTATAATTTTTTTTAAAGAAATCTTATTTAAAATATTCAATTTTATGTAAAATTTTAAAATAAAATCCTTAATATTATACCAAATTTAAAAATTTTCATAGCGCAATTCAAAATAAATATTCAAAAATTTCAATACTTTGAACATTAAATATCTAAGAAATCATAATTAGTTTAATAAAAATCACAACAAAAATAATTCATCTAAAAATATAAATAACAAAGTACAATGAATTTATATCTAATATAAATATAATTTTTTGAACAAAAAAACCATTTTAATATAATATGTTTATATTAAATTAATATTGGTAAGTATTTTAATATATATATTTCAATTAATTAATTAATTACATTCAGTTACATATTTAATACAATAATAATTATATGCGATATATATTTTAAGTTATATGTAGAACTCATTCTTTAATCATGTATTTGTACATATACATATATTTTCAGTAATATATTCATTCTTGTCTCAAAAATTTACAAAAATTTAAAACATACCAAACTATTTTTCTAATTTGATTTGATTTGGCTCGAAACTACAATTATTTGGTTCAAAATAGTTTTAATGTCAGTCAGTTTGAAATATAATAATAATAATATATTTTAATTAATAATTATAAAATTTGCAGCAATAGTAGTATTAGTAACGATAATTAATAATAATGAAATTAATAAAAATATTTTATTAACAATTTATTTATTATATTTTTAACACAAAACATATTAATTTTTATCATATATTATTATACATATGTTACTTAATAATAATATATATATTACTTGATAATATAATGAAAAGTATATAATTAAGTTTACAATTTTTTTTATTAATATTTATACATTGTTTATTTAATTAAAATTTGGTATTGTATTTGGTTTTTAGTTTGGTATACTTTTAGTACGGTTCTTGGTTCTGTTTTTTTGTAAATCTCCAATACCATACTAAATTAGTTATAAAATTTGGTTCGGTTCAATTTGAATTTAAAATTATTCAGTTTGGCATAGTTTTAATGTCTTTCAGTTCAATATTTTGATTCTGATCGGTATTTTCTTCGTCTCCTATTCAACCTTAGTTTCGTGGTTTGTAAATTAATTGAGTTTGGTTTAAAACTATCAGTTTACAATTCCATAAAGGGTCGAACTAGGCAGAAATTGGCCCTTGTTAGTTTCAAATTGGTTGGCTCTTGTTCATAGTTTAGTTCCATTAGTTCCATTTCATAGTTCTAGTTCGGCCAATAATTATAATTGTTTTCTTTTTCAATTTTTTGATTAGGAATTGGAATCATCATTTCCAGTTCCATCAAGGGAGGAATCTACTCTGTTTAGTCCTAAGCTGGTTTGAGACTAGTTCTGAGTTTTACCCATTTCAATCTCAAATTTGATCAAACTAATTTCGGTCTAGTTTTAGGCCAATCAACCCATGATCAGGTTTGGTTATGGTGCCATAAAACAAATACCAAAGCAACACCACAATGCTCTAGAAAAAAGAACGTTTTAGCGATGGTCAAATTTATCTCTATATTAAATTAGCGATGACAGAAAACTATGGGAAAAAAACCCTGGTTACTAAGTAATCTAGCAACAATTAAAGTAATTTGTCTCTAAGTTTGAGAAGGGTTAGTGATGGAATATGATCCATCGCTAATAATTTCATCTATTAGAATTTTCAATTGTTGCTAATTTAGTGACACATTGGGTTATCTATCACAATGATTTAATTTTCAAAAAAAAAAAAAGGAGCTTTAGCAACTGGCTGTAGCTAATCTTTAGCTAAAGTCATGAAAAAAAATGAATTTTTTTTTGGGAATTTGTTATTTGATGATTATGTAACACACATACACATAATTAATCATTATCTTAATAGGCATATTCTTCTTATTTATCTTTATCTTCAAATTCTTCTTCTTCTCTCATATCTTCATCCTCTTCTTCATATTTATCTTCATTCACTAATTGTCTATTTATTATTCCAATTTCATTAATATTAATATAGACATTAGTTGAGTAAGCTAAAGGTACTTCCTACACCTCCATATCAATTTCATATAGCCTAACCTCATCTTTTTGAAAGATTTTTTCTACAAGAGCATTTATTTCTAGGACATCAACAACATATCTAATTTTGACTTTACAAACAACTAACTGATCACTTGATATCCTTTGAGTTGAAGGAAAAGAAGTATAATAAACTTGAGCAACTTGAGATGCAAAAATAATTAAATGATTCGTAATGATTAAACGTTCAATCCTTGTGAACATCAACAAGTCCATATTTTTCATAAATGCAGGTGCTAAGAGGACTTGGATAAAAGCATTCGCATTTAAATAACACCATTTTCTTTATTAGTAGTGTAGGATATTTCAATTCAACTATGTTTATCAACTGACCAAAATACTACATATCGTTTCTAGTGTGACTATATTCCAATATGATTATTGCTTATAGTTTGATTGTCCCATGGCCAACTATGTGAACTTCGTACCCATTGATGTAGTATCCTTAATTCAACTTTACCAGATATAAGGGTCAAGACGTGACGTATATAAGCATTCTATCATTGATATTCTCAAACTGTAAAAACCATTTAAACTTTATTATCATGTTTTAAATTATATTTATCATATTCCATTTAACTTAACATATTAAATGAAATTATAAAAGCTTCAAACCAAGTTGAGAATTTTGTTTCAATTTTTTATCTACTTCATCTAGTTGAATGTTTGCAGTAACGAAAGCATTACTTAAAAGTCAATACAAAATCAATAATTATATGTTTATTTTTTGTTATAAGTGCATCACATATGGTTTAACTTCATCCCAATTCAACAATATGTATGTGCAAGCTACATCATACTCCATGTCATCATCCTTATTTTGCCTTATTTTAGTAGTGTTTATTACATTTATAATTATTGAAATGCTTAATTCTATCAAGCACTACCACACATGTTGGGGTAGAAGTTCTCTAAATGTAATTGGCATTAAATGTTGCATGAACACATGAAAAACATGATTCTTCATTCTATACAACTTGGACATATCTCCATTAGAACACCTTTCCATGTTAGATACATAACCATTTGGAAAATTTAAATTTTTTATCCATTCACATAGCTTCTCTCGTTTATTCTTTGACAAAGTAAAACATGCATTTAGATATTTTCTAGAACGTTCATCTATATGCAACTCTTATCGATAGTAACATTTTTTCAAATCCTCTTTTTATTAGGCATTTTCTTTTTTCTTCCCTTTTACATTCATTATCATGTTTAAAATATTGTTAAAAAAATTTTCTCTATGTTCATAATATTTAAATTATGTCTAGTAAGATGTGTATGTCAGTACAACAAATCCTAAAATATACTTTGTTTCCTCCAATTGCAACCCTTTTGAATTCATCAATTTATTTCTTCTAAATTAATGCTAATGATAGGCTATAATCCAAAAAAATCAATTTACTTTAACAATTTTGTACCAGATCTAATCATAAGTGCATGTTTAGCTACCCTTTTTCATATAAAAATCACTTTTTATTTTCCTAAATGGATGGTCATTTACGATGGTTATCAAACCATGTAGTTTTGCTACCTCTACACAAAGTGAACACATCAAAGTCCTCTATACCATATGGGTAAGATAACTTCTATATTGTTGCCTAACCTAACAATATTGCATAAGTTGGAAAATCACTTATTGTCCATATTAAGATAGTACGCATGCAAAATATTTTCTTCATGAAAATATCATATGTGTACATACTAACGTCCCAAAACATCTTCAACTCAATTATAATGGGCTTAAGAAAAAAATTAAATTTATCCTTTGGATTGTTAGGATCAAGCAAAATAGTTATTAAGAACATGTACTCATCATTCATACACATCTATGGATATAGATTGTATAGAGTTATAATAACAGGATAGGACAAGTATTATTTTCTTAATTTTCTAAAAAGTTAAAAATCACTGGTGACATTCAAAATGTGAAATATGGTAAATTAGAGAAATGACATATAATACCTTCTCCATGCCCATGCTAAGCATGGCATCACATATGTTTCATTAGAAGCATACATTTGTTATAACCTAACTATTAGTGAAAAATAGTACATTATCTTATAAGCTATATTTTCCTTTCCATTACCATTATGTGATCTTTTATGCCAAGACTATCCATAATGAATATAACACAATAGGGTTTTTGTGTCTGCCTAGTAAATCATATAGTTGTTCATGCAATAGTCTATTATCTCAATAGGAAGCCTTAACCCTCGAACCAACTTCTTTGTTCTATAAAAGTTGTCAGTCATCAAACTATCTTATGAAAGTAACTTAGACATGAAAGTGCATAATTCATCATAGCATCATTATGAAAAATTATGTTAAACCTTAAGATTAAATAATTAAGCACTATTTACAACTATCAATGACCATTTAGGTTTCCAAACTAAATCTTATTCAGTAGCGTGTTCATACATATGCCACACAAATCCATTTGGCTCTTCCTTTTAAGGTACTATGAAAAATGATGGTTCGAAAATGTCATGAACCATCTGCTTAGACATATTACCCTTAATATAGCTACTTTAATTCTATGTCATCTCATTAGCAAATTCTACCTCAAAGTATGAATATGGCATTTCTCCATAATGATATCAAGTGTCATAATAATTAATAAAATCATAATGGCCAAGATGTACCTTTACAATGTCTTCATTAAAAAAACTTATAGTTCCATACTTTTTGCGGCTACAAGGATACCTCAGTTTATTTCCATCCATACATTTAGGATGTTGTTTTGTAAAATTCATAAAAGCTTCAATACTAGATATATACTCTAAATGTAACCAACCACTATCCAAACGAGCATACATACAAACTCTATTCGGTTGCATAATTATATCATTTAACTCTCTGAAAAGATGTAGACAATTTAACACCTTTAAGTTCCTTAATTGTATCAAATTTCAATTTATTTAGGCATAGCAACTAAAAAAATTCATTCGATGGAGTTTTCCCTCACTTCAAAGATAATTAATTGAATAAAGGATATGACATTAACCCATTTAAAAATACAATGCCTACCACTGTAATAGACATTAAAGTAAATTTTAGTAAACTTTTTTCCTTAATTCTTCAATTGCAATAGCTAAGAAGATGTAATCACTAATACGATAACAAAACCATTGATAGTTTTTACATTAGCAACTACTTTTTTTTATTTGAAATCAGAGAACAATTCGAGGAAACAAGTTGAAAAATTTTATAAATGTCATTATAGTGGATATAGACATTTGCATCTCTAAATCATTTACTCGGGCGGTTCCAGAATATTTGGGGTTATCCTTGATGATTAAAATTACTAACAAAATCTATTGATATTTCGACATAATGTAACTCCACCAAATTGACCTCATACAAAATAAGGTTAACCAAATCAATTGACACACCTACAAATTCATAAAATACTCTCAATTGTTCAACCTTATATCCTCAACTACAACACAATATTGTCACCATCATAAACGCTTTTAGTTCACAACAATTTTCATAATATATCGTTCAAAATATAACAATATCATTCACAACACAATTAATAACATCCTAAATATTAAAAAAAACACCAAGAAGACTTAAAAACTCAATAACACCATATATGAACATATAGTTTTAATAAAAGTTTTATTAATATTTAATCCAAATTTATAACCAACCAGTTCACTATATTTAATAATTAACCAATTCAATTTATTATTATGATTATTATTAATGTATTCATTTATATCATTTTATTTATATTATCATAGATTGTATCAATAATTTGTTATAATTTAAATAACATTATTTTAAGAATATTTTTTCATAACAATATATAAAATTAAATTATTATTATCATCTATATGTTTATAATTAATATTTTTTCCCAATTATAGATTATTAAGGTTTTAATTAAGATTTATTTCTATATGATGCAAAGATCATTTAATTTGTTTAATAATAATAATAATAATAATAATAATAATTATTATTATTATTATTATTTATAATTTTAAATATTAAAAATTATGTAATTAAATATAATAAAATTATATAAAATTATGTTTATTATATATAATATATTATATTATAGTAATTTGTATATATATTAAAATATACATAAAAAATATTTACATGTAAAAAATGCATATAATAATTTGTACATCTTTAAAACAATTATTCAAAAAAAAAATTAATTAACAAAATATGAAATAAAAAAAATTAACTAAAAAGGTATAAAAGGAAAAAATTAATATATAAAAATCTAGTTATTAATTTAATTTAAATAGATATAGAAAATTAAATAATTATATTTAAATATATAATAACAATTAAATATAATTAATTATATTTTGATTCAATAATGATATTAATTCTATTGACCAAAAAAAAAAAAAACCGTTGAAGTTCAATAGCTATCAACTGCTCTCCTATGCCAAAAACCATAGCCATAGGCACAATCCTTAATTAATGGTGGAGACACATTTTAATGCAACATCAACTCTTTAAGTCAACGACTACAAATAACGGACCATTGAGTGTGGCAATTAATATGGTGTTGAAGGAAGCAGTCCAACCCCACCACCCCACCACACAATTTCCATGTTTTATGCACATGGCCACAAGCCCACAATATTAGTCACCTCCTTAAAGTAAAATCATTCCAAGAACTAACAAAATTTTAATAAATTATCATATTATAAAAACCAAGAAATTCAATTAATGTGTATATATATAACCCCACTTACGTTTTTTTCACATTAAAAACAGCCTCTAATGTTACTGTCAAAGAGCACGATACAAGAAAGTTACATTAGAGGTTGTTTTCAATGTGAAAAAAAACTTAAGTGTATATATATATATATATTCAATTCTTTAAAATTTATTGTAGGGTGGTGCATTCAGTTCAGGTGGATCAGTTTTTAGGTTTAGTTCAATCATGGTTTAGTTCAGTTTTTTAGAAGGTTCGGTTCATTCGATATTTAATTTTAAAATAAAAATTATTTTTGATTTGATTTGATTTTTATATTAAAATTTTGATTAATCAAAAAATTTTAAAAAATGTTCAAATTTATTGTTATTATTAAAATATTTTAAATAATATACAAACACTAATAATTTAATATAAAAATTTTAAATAATTTATAATTCTCAAAATTTCAATTCCAAAAAGGTTGGTTTGGTTTTCAACAAAAAATTTAGTTTAATTCTATTTGGTTATTCTAACATTTCAATTTGATTTGAGTTTTATATTCATATTAACTTTGAGTAAATTCAATTCGGTTCGCTTTAAAGCAACTATCGCTCACCCTTAGTTTTTAGGCGTATATATGGCTTGGCCTTTGAAATATATATATGTATAGAAATTACCGATAGATGATTTGCAATAAATTGAATCCATTATCAAATAATGACGGATAAGAAAGGGTTGACATATTCCTAAAATTAGCTACAAAATT
Source organism: Mallotus nudiflorus (assembly GCA_947683625.1). Lineage (NCBI taxonomy): Eukaryota > Viridiplantae > Streptophyta > Magnoliopsida > Malpighiales > Euphorbiaceae > Mallotus > Mallotus nudiflorus. The sequence continues at coordinate 3,073,767 of CANTUR010000159.1, read as the reverse complement.
AGTAATGAACAAATTTATCTGTCACTAATTTGTAATGCGAAAGATGCATCAAATAGTTGAGACGCATCACTAATTAACACAATTTTACATATCCGTTGCTAATTAGTGATGGATTGGCGGGATAAAACACCAATAATAGCATTGAATTTTGTAATGGATCATAGTCTTATATTAGTGATGGTGACGGTTTATATATCCGTTGCTAATTAGCAACAGATTGACTTTTCTGTAACTGATTTATATGATGGTGAAACCCTAATGTTTTCGATGCATTAGGAAAGGATTAGAGTTCGTTGCAAAATTTTAATTACCTTTACGGCTATATCCTCTTCTTTCCACTTCACAAGATTTAAAACACCAAAATTTGTCCACTCCTCCCACAGCCCGGCCCCCAGTCAAATCACCGCCATTGCCCTAGCCTATCGCAACTACCGTCCGCTGATCTTTATGCTAGTTGGCAGCCACCAGGTTTGTTATCCTTTCTTTAGTTATAATTCGTGTTTGGTTGCCTCCGCTATGATTTATATAATTTTTTTTGTTAGCTAAAATTTGGATTAATTCTACGCAATTTATATAAAATAATTAATGAAAATAATTATAAGAAATAATAATATAAAAAATTTGAATGTATCATATAGAAGAAATAATAATAATAATAATGTTTGAAATAAATTAGAAGAAATAATACTATATGAATTTGAAATTAGTAAAATTTAAATTTACTTGAATATAACATATATTAATAATAATAATAATAATTTTTAAAAAATTAATATGTATAGTTGAATACAATTGTACATATAAAGTAATTAAATAACAACAAATGTAAATTTGAAAATTTTATACAATTTAATTAGTATTTATTAAACATATAAACTAAACTGTTATCAATAACAGCTACTAGCAGTTAGCAAAAGTTTAGCCAAACAGACCTTATATTAAATTTATTTTATAAATATAAAGTAATTTAATTAATAAAAATATTTAATACTTAACATATCATTTAATTAAAATAAAAGTAAAATTAATTAGAGTTAATTAATTATTCAGGCATATAATATATATATTAAATTAATTAAATAAAAGTAAAATTAATTAAAATTAAATACCGCCACCATCACTAAAAATTTATCAACACTTATATTTGTTAAATTTTAAAAATCAGAAAATTTGACAAAAATGTTCTAAATATTATGATTTTTTAGCCAGGCTTTTTATTTTAAAATAAAAATAAGATATCAAAAAAAAAAATGAAAGAATTTATAGTCCAAATCAAATATTTGTGTTTTGAGTTAATACTTGAAGATCTATTTCTTTTGTTTTAAGTAGGGCTAAGCACCGAGCGGGTTCCGGCGAGTTGGGTATGGAAGCTTAAAACCGAGCAGTTTTAGGCGGGTAGAAATCTCTAATAAAATGAAGATTAAAAGAGCTAGAACCGATGGTTTGGTTGTCGAAAATAAGTCGGATGAATTAACTTGGTTTTCAAATTGGACCTTTTAATTTGGGCTTTATAAGTTAAGCCCAATGCTACAAATTATAACTATTTCCATTAACATGGTGGGCTTAGCCCACAAATGTTTGCAAAATACAATGCTAGGCCTAAAGTTCTTACAAAAAATATGGCCAATGACCCATTAAACTGTGTAAATAAAAAAGATACATGAAGTATGAACTATTCTATCCTATGTAGAAATAAAAATAGTTACAAACTATTAATTTAGTGAAAAAAATGCAGCTTTCTAAAAAAGCTAATAGAGCCACAAAATATTAAGGCCTTAAATATCCTAAATCTCTAAGTAGATGATCTACATTAAAAAAAACACACACAAATCATATCAATATATTGAAAAACAAAAAAGAAAAAATAATGAATTTTGAGGCTTAAATTTTGTTGGTAAAATAATTAGAAGAATGAAAGCTCATTTAAGGGCAATAGCAATAAAAAAAATGTCACCAAACCTAGAGAGAGTAGAGAAATTAGTCGTCTGTTGATTCATATAAGAATATGTGGAAGCATAATCACTACCTCAAAATTCAATCAAGTAAAGACATAAAAATTAGCAAAGTATTAATGCTATGCTCCATGGCAACAATAAGTGTAACTTTCACAATAATTCCAAATACAGTCAACAATATTGGACTGAAGGTAGTAAGGCACATAAGAGAATGTAAAATATTAACTAAACAGTGGTGCAGTCACATAAGTTGTTATATTTTGTAGATATAAAAGTTAGTAAATCATTGAATGTTAAATGCCACAAAAGAATATACATAATAGAACATATTCATAGGCAAAGAACATAACAAAGATGAGGCTCAGAGAAATGTTTTCTAGTCACATAAGGAAGATAGCTATATTTCTGGCAATATATAAAATTCAACCACCAAAGCAACACAACTAAGAGATCCTTTTCAAATAAAAAAAATAAGAGGTGGAAACTTCATCATAACCTTACAGACAATTGTGCTGCAATTGTTAGTGATATGCACTAGGTCAATCATTTGATTATGTATTGACTCTCTTATTTTATTAATAAAGAGGTATTTCATTATCATTTGATTTTATGATAATTACATGAATGGTTAATTCTTACTAAGGCCATCAAGTATGTGACTTGATAGTAAAACCCTTAGATTAAAATAAAAGTTCTATTCTAATTATCCCTAGCCATTTATTCATTATATAAATATTAAAGTATTATGACTAGTATGATGTTGACTGATGATTATGTTTTACTAATCATGAATATGAGATATTAAGTCAACTCATAGGTAAATGATGAGAGATCATGTACTGGATTGACCCACTATGAGAATACTGCATAGATTATTGTCATAAGTATTTCTCATCATAGTAATTTTATTTCGGTCCTTTGACCTTGAAATCATCATGGATTTCTACATAGCTATTTTATGTTTTGACACATTCTAACATTGTCTTTAACCAGACGATTAAATAGGATATTGTTGGATATAAAATTAGTTATATGAGGAATGTGAGTGATTCAGAAGGAATTTATCCCTCATTAATATGAGAAAGATATCTATGGGCCCCTTGATGAGATAGACTGAAGAAAAATGCATGGCCATGCTGAAATGAATTGATAAAGAGTTATCATTTTCAGTCTACTTGGAATCAAGTCATAATATTGAACTATATAAGGATGACATTCTATGCCTTATGTTCAATTAGGATATCATGTGATAAAGGGACAATAAAATTCACTATAATTAGGTTATGTCAGATTATTGACTTTACATGACTTGGGTAATCATAATGTCTTGCTAGAGGCCACTTATGACTTGTAGGCCTAAATAGAGATTTAGGCCCACTACCAATGTTATATGAACCTACAGGATCACACACTTAGAACAAGCCTAAAATGAATTTGGGTTTAATGAGCCCAAAAATAAACTCTGTGGAAATAAATAATTAAAGTGTTTTATTTATTTATTTATTTAAGATATATGTTATTTTGAATAAATAAATAAGATATTATTTCTGACTTGTTTTTAAATAAAATCATAATATAATAAATGGAAGTTACCAAAAGGTCATTGGTAAGTGAAACCCTAATTTGGAGTTTATAAATATGTTATATTCTTTAGGGTTTAATACACTTGTTTTTCCTGCCTCCAAATTCATTTTCTTTCTTCTTAGAAAACAAAGATAGAGTTTTTCTTTTGTTCTTGATTTGTGAGACAATCAAGGAGGTTGCTAGCACACACTCCAATGCATTTTGTGAAGGGCTGTTCGTATGGATACCTATAGAGGATGCATCCTTTTGGAGACGTCTAGATCCGAACAACCAAAGCAAAAGGCTCGAGGTAAGGTGTCACCGGTGTGAACCTCCTCTCATCCTTCCAGAAAATCTTGCCTCTTCTGCATCTTGGTGAGATTCTTAAAACCCTAAATTTAATCAAGTAGTCAAATTACATGGATCTAGGTTTGGGAACGTGATAAATTTTTAATTTTTTCGCTGCGTTTGTATCACAAAACCCCAACAGTGGTATTAGAGCCACTTGTAATTCAATTAATTAATTTTGTGTATATATGATATATGTTAAGGTTTATGATTCATTTTGAAAAGGGTTTTCAAAATTATCAAAAAGGTTTTTGATTTTTTTTATGACAATTCTTAGTAATCAATTTGAAAACAAAATTAAACATTAATTTGATTAATGTTTGTAATGGTTTAATGTGATTAAACTAAAAGTAGTTTTTGATTTTATGAATACAGGATGCTGTTTCATGAAAAATGAATTAAGTATAATTTGTGCTAGCAGGTAGCACGGTTGTGCACATTTGGCACATGGCCATGCGTGATACGACGTCAATCAGGTAGTAGGGCTATACGCATTTTGCACACGGCCGTGTGACCTGATGCACATGCAAAGTTGAATTTGTACAAGTATACGAATTGATCTGTTTATTACCCTTTTTATTGTGATCAAAATCAACTGCTAGCACAGATGTTTTGATGAAAAACTAAAATTGTTTTTGATATGTTTTGAATAGAATTTTTTAAACTGTAAGATGTTTACAGAAAGTGTTGTTTTAGGCAACAGCTGATTCAGTAATTTGATTACGAAAATTGGTTGTTGCTTCCTTGATGCAAATTAGGGTTTTAAGGTGGCTATTTTAATTGAGCATTTTTGTCTATTTTTGAACAAATTGATTTATAGTAATTTGATTACGAAAATTCATTAATGTTCAGAAATTTGAAAGGCAATTCACCGAAGAGCTAAAGTAAAGTGTTTACCGTCAGACCCACTGACTAGCCAGCAAGACCACCACTTGGGGCATTGCCCCCGGACCCCACCAGGGGCACTGCCCCTTGGACCCTGCCAAGAGGCGCTGCCCCTTGGAACCCCACTAGGGGCGCTGCCCTTTGACCCCGAAGGAATTTTCGCATTATTTTATTTTTAACATAATAATTGGATTTGTTAATTAAATAGATTATTATGTTATACATGTTTGTTGTTTTATGCATGGTGCATCGCATGGCCCTTAGACCAATGTGATTGGATTTAATTTTTATAGGTTGTAATTTTAAATACGGCCTGCGAGTCATTTTTGTTTTGTTGTATTTATTTTATTAGAATAGTGTATAATAAATTACAATAATTTATGTAAATCAAGACCCATGGTGCAATTCAAGTTGGAGGCCCAGGATGGAGATCTAAGGTGGGAGCCAAAGAAGGAGATCCATCATAGAAGATGGAGATCCAAGTTGGAGGCTCAATTTGTAATTGTAATATTACCTAGGTTTGACCTTTGATCTTCATATTGGCTTATGAAGATCAACTTAGATTTGGGTCATGCTATGTCACATTTATTTTTGTTGTTATGTATGTGATGCCATATGATGCCATGCAATACAACATAACAATAACTAAATAAGATTAAATAAAGACAAACCCTCATTTAATATTAAGTCATTATAATGCCTTCCATAAGTTCAACACTTGTCAAGCCTTAGATTATTATATATGAGCCTGCCAAAGCAGGGTGTATAAATTTATCTGGGGAAGGCAAGTTGGATAATGGTGCTATCTAAACATTTAATATGGTTTGACTTAACTAGGTTATCAAAATGGTTTTAGACCTAAGGCATTAGATGGGATTTTTAGCCATGACATGTGATGTCAAATCCCATACCATCTAAGAGTTACATGAGATGTAATTGAAAAGAGTTGTCAACCTAAATAACCATATTTTAGGCGATGAGCAAAGCTCACTTAGAGTATGGTGAAATATGGATCTTGGCCCACTAAAATTTGTAAAATTAACTTATAGGGTTATTGATTTGAGTAAATTTAATGGGAGTTTTTTTATTATGCCTCATACATATTTAATAAAATACTGAATGGACTTTGCATATATTTATTGTAGATAATGACTTCAAAAACTACACCTACCATATCATTGCGATCCATCCTTGAGAAGGATAAGCTCAATGGGACTAACTTTCTTGATTGGTACAGAAACCTAAGAATTGTTCTTAGGCATGAGAGAAAGGAATACATCCTTGATCAACCCATCCCTGAGGAACCAACTGCCAATGCTCCTAGAGCACAAAGGGATGCTTATACCAAGCATCTCAATGATTCTACTAATGTCACTTGTGTCATGCTTGGATGTATGGAGTCTGAGCTACAAAAGCAACTGATGGAAATGAAGGCTTATACTATGATAGGCCATCTCAAGGAAATGTTCCAAGAGAAAGCCAGAATTGAAAGGTTAAATACCATCAGGGCATTGCTTTCCTACAAGCTAACTACTGGCGGCTCTGTCAGTCCTCATGTTCTCAAGATGAAGGGTCATCTTGATCACTTGGACAAGCTTGGTCTCAAGATTGAACAAGAATTGGTTGTGGATATTATTCTCCAATCTTTGCCTAAAGCTTATGATAGCTTCGTTATGAATTTCAATATGCATAGTATGGAGAAGACTATTTCAGAGTTGCATGGGATGCTAAAAACTGCTGAAAAGAACATCAAGAGTAACACCAAGGATGTTCTCATGGTCAATAAGGGAAAGGAGATGAAAAGGGTTGGAAAGGGCAAGGGCAAGGTCTTTAAAGGCTTTCAGAAGCCCAAGCCCAAGCCCAAATCCAAAGCTAAACCCAAAGCAAAGGAAGGAATTTATTTTCTCTGTAATGCGCTAGGCCATTGGAAAAGAAATTACAAGCTCTATTTGGATGATCTGAAGAAGAAAAAGGGTGGTGAGACTACCTCTTCAGGTATTCATGTTATAGAATTAAATTTATCTGCTTCTGATTCTAATTCTTGGGTATTAGATACTGGATCAGGATCTCATATTTGTACAAATGTGTAGGGTCTAAAAAGGAGTAGATAATTGGCAAAAGGTGAAGTGTACCTACGAGTTGGCAATGGAGCAAGAGTTACTGCTTTAGTTATAGGAACTTATGAGTTACCTTTGTTTAGTGGACTTATTTTATCTTTAGAAAATTATTATTATGTACCTATTATGTGTAGGAATATTATTTTTATTTCTTGTTTGGACAAGAAAGGGTTTGAATTTATTATTAAGAATAATAAATGTAGTATTTATCAGGATAACATTTTCTATGGATATGCTCCATGCACTAGTGGACTTTATATTTTAGATGCTGAAGACACTAATAAAATGCCAATCTATAACATTGATACAAAAAGGTCTAAATCTAATGATTTAAACTCGACCTATCTCTGGCATTGTCGTTTAGGCCATATAAATGAGAAACGCATTTTAAAGCTACACCAAAATGGGCTTTTAAATTCATTTGATAGATGTGAGTCTTGTTTACTTGGAAAAATGACTAAAACACCTTTTACTGGATAGAGTGAGAGGGCTAATGACTTATTAGGCCTAATACATTTTGATGTATATGGACTATTAAGCTCAACTGCTAGAGGAGGTTTTCAGTACTTCATAACTTTCACGGATGATTTCAGTAGATATGGTTATCTTTATCTAATGAAACATAAATCTGAATCTTTTGAAAAGTTTAAAATTTTCAAGAATGAAGTACAAAATCAACTTGGTAAAAATATTAAAATACTAAGATATGATCAAGGTAGTGAATATTTAAACCAAGAATTTACAGATCATCTTAGACATTGTGGGATTGTTTCACAATTGACTCCTCTAGGTACACCACAATGGACTGGTGTGTTTGAACGTAGAAATCGGACTCTATTGGATATGGTTCGATCTATAATGAGTCATTTTGATCTTCCAATCTCTTTTTAGGGATATGCTTTAGAAACTACTACATTCATTTTGAATAGAGTTCCATCAAAGGCAATTGAAAAGACACCATATGAGATATGGACTGGAAAAACTCCCACTTTGTCTTTTCTTAAAATTTACGGATGTGATGCATTTGTAAAGCAACAAATCTCATATAAACTAGCACCCAAATATGACAAATGCCTTTTTGTGGGATATCCTAAACAAGCTAAAGGATATTACTTCTATAATGCATTTGAGAACAAAGTGTTTGTGTCTCGGAATGGTGTATTTTTGGAAAGAGAGTTTATTTCCAAAGGAACTAGTGGGAGCATAGTGCAACTTGAAGAAATTCAAGGCCCATAAAATAGCGTTGTACCTGATATGGAACCACAACTGAATCAACAAGTAGTTGTTGAGCCTGCATAAGTACTAGATGGACTAAGCAGGTCTGGTAGGACACATCAAATCCCCATAAGAAATGGATTTCTCATAACTGGTGATAATGATGTGTTAATTGTGGATCAAAATGAGCCCACATCCTATCAGGAGGCCATAAATAGTCTTGACTCTGAGAAATGGCTTGAAGCTATGAGATTAGAAATACAATCCATGTATGATAATCAAGTATGGACCTTGATTGACCCAAATGATGGTTTAAAAACTATTGGGTGCAAATGGGTTTTCAAAAAGAAAACTGACATGGATGGCAATGTGCATACCTTTAAGGCAAGACTGATTACAAAAGGTTTCAAACAAACACATGGTATAGACTATGATGAAACTTTTTCACCAGTGGCTATGCTAAAATCTATTCGAATTCTCCTTGCTATAGCTACATACTATGATTATGAGATATGGTAAATGGACGTCAAAATAACATTTCTTAATGGAAACTTACTTGAGGATGTGTACATGACACAACCAGAGGGTTTTATCAGTCCTGAGAATTCTGGAAGGTATGCAAGCTTTAAAGATCCATTTATGGATTGAAGCAAGCATCTCAGAGTTGGAATCTTCATTTTGATGAAGCAATCAAAGAATTTGGCTTCATTAGAAATGAAGATGAACCTTATGTATACAAGAAAGTTAGTGGGAGTGCTATTGTGTTTTTAGTGTTGTATGTGGATGACATACTACTCATTGGAAATGATATCCCTATTTTACAAAATGTTAAATCATGGTTAGGGAATTATTTCTCAATGAAAGACTTAGGTAAAGCTGCTTACATATTAGGCATCAAGATCTATAGAGATAGATCTAAAAGGCTTATTGGCCTAAGTCAAAGCACTTATATTGATAAGGTATTGAACAGGTTTAATATGCAAGATTCTAGGAGAGGATTCTTGCTAATGTCGCATGGCATTAGTCTCAACAAGACTCAGTGTCCTATGACATAAGATGAGCGAGACCACATGAGTAAGATTCCATATACTTCTGCTATTGGATCTATCATGTATGCAATGTTGTGTACTCAACCTGATGTTTCATATGCCTTAAGCACAACGAACAGATACCAGTCAGACCCAGGTGAAAGTCACTGGACAGCAGTTAAAAATATCCTTAAGTACTTAAGAAGAACTAAGGATGCATTTTTACTGTATGGTGGTCAGGAAGATGAGCTAGTTGTAAATGGTTACACAGATGCCAGCTTCTAAACTGACAAGGATGATTTTCGATCACAGTCAGGATATGTGTTTTATTTGAATGGAGGTACAATGAGCTGGAGGAGTTCCACGCAAGACACTATTGCTGATTATACAATAGAAGCCGAGTACATAGCTGCCTCATAAGCAGCTAAAAAGGTTATTTGGATCAAGAAGTTCATAACTGGACTAGATGTTATTCCTAGTATATCAGATCTAGTGAACTTGTATTGTGACAAAAATGGAGCTATAGCCCAAGCTAAGGAGCCCAGATCACATCAGAGATCCAAACACATACTCAGACGTTATTATCTCATTCGAGAAGTCATTGAGAGAGGAGATGTCAAGATATGTAGAGTACCTATAAATGATAATGTTGCTGATCCACTAACTAAGCCTCTTCCATAGCCTAAACATGAGAGTCACACTAGGTCCATAGGTATTTGATACGATGTTGATTAGGCCTAGTGCAAGTGGGAGATTGTTAGTGATATGCACTAGGTCAATCATTTGATTACGTATTGACTTTCTTATTTTATTAATAAAAAGGTATTTCATTATCATTTGAATTTATGATAATTATATGAATGGTTAATTCTTACTAAGGCCATCAAGTATATGACTTGATAGTAAAACCCTTAGATTAAAATAAGAGTTCTATTCTAATTATCCCTAGCCATTTATTCATTATATAAATATTAAAGTATTAAGGCTAGTATGATGTTGACTAATGATTATGTTTTACTAATCATGAATATGAGATATTAAGTCAACTCATAGGTACATGATGAGAGATCATGTACTGGATTAACCCACTATAAGAATACTGTATAGATTATTGTCATAAGTATTTCTCATCATAGTAATTTTATTTCGGTCCTTTGACCTTGAAATCATCATGGATTTCTACATAGCTATTTTATGTTTTGACACATTCTAACATTTTCTTTAACCGGACGATTAAATAGGATGTTGTTGGATATGAAATTAGTTATGTGAGGAATGTGAGTGATTCAGAAGGAATTTATCCCTCATTAATATGAGAAAGATATCTATGGGCCCCTTGATGAGATAGACTGAAGGAAAATGCATGGCCATGCTGAAATGAATTGATAAAGAGTTATCATTTTCAGTCTACTTGGAATCAAGTCATAATATTGAACTATATAAGGATGACATTCTATGCCTTATGTTCAATTAGGATATCATGTGATAAAGGGACAATAAAATTCACTGTAATTAGGTTATGTTGGATTATTGACTTCACATGACCTGGGTAGTCATAATGTCTTGCTAGAGGCCACTTATGACTTGTAGGCCTAAATAGAGATTTAGGCCTACTGCCAATGTTATATGAACCTACAACGTCACACACTTAGAACAAGCCCAAAATGAATTTGGGTTTAATAAGACCAAAAATAAACTCTGTGGAAATAAATAATTAAAGTGTTTTATTTATTTATTTAAGATAAATGTTATTTTAAATAAATAAATAAGATATTATTTCTTATTTATTTTTAATTAAAATCATAATATAATAAATGGAAGTTACCAAAAGGTCATTGGTAAGTGAAACCCTAATTTAGAGTCTATAAATATGTTATATTCTCTAGGGTTTAACACACTTGTTTTTCCTGCCTCTAAATTCGTTTTCTTTCTTTTTAGAAAACAAAGACAGAGTTTTTCTTTTGTTCTTGATTTGTGAGACAATCAAGGAGGTTGCTAGCACACACTCCAATTCTTTTTGTGAAGGTCTGTTCATGTGGATACCTATAGAGGACGCATCCTTTTGGAGACGTCTAGATCCGAATAACCAAAGAAAAAGGCTTGAGGTAAGGTGTCACCGGTGTGAACCTCCTCTCATCCTTCCAAAAAATCTTGCCTCTTCTGCATCTTGGTGAGATTCTTGAAACCCTAGATTTAATCAAGTAGTCGAATTACATGGATCCAGGTTTGGGAATGTGATTAATTTTTAATTTTTCCGCTGCATTTATATCACGAAACCCCAACAGCAATAACACAAATGCACTTACAGTTTGTCACATTAAAGCAACACAGGAACCAAACTAAAATGAAGGCACATATCTTATATTGCTAATGCAATAAAAATAATAGATGCATAAATATTGGTCATATCAAATAGTTAGTAACAAAATCAGAAAAGAAATGCACATCAAACACATAAAAAATTAAGTGAATGATGAGCTATTTTAATGAGTCAAATTGTATAAAAGGAAAGGCCAATGCCAACTAGGGTAAATCTATAAAACAAAAAGGAGAGTAGGCATTAGATATAGAAACACTTAAATATACAAAATATAACTATCAAATTTTATGTTAAGAAGTTACCCTTTTCAAACTCCTCAATAGCCTTTTTAATTAAAATTGGCATTGAAGCAACTCGCATCCAATCTTGAGTGCAAATCAGTGCTTCCACCAATTTCGGAGTTAATAAACTCCTAAATACATCTTAAACTCTTTTACTGGTGCTACAAGTTGATTCAAAAGCAACAATATAGATTGGGACAACTAACACATCACAAACCAATCGAGAAAGACTTAAGAATCTCTTAGAATTCAGTTTCTACCACCTCAACACATTAAAATTCCCTTCCTCCTCTATAATTACCTCATTGAAGTGTATTTCCAACTTATATTTCTTGCTTCCACCATTAATAGACTCTATCTTATGCCTCTGGAACTTAGCTTTCAATATAAGCATTAGTTTTACATTTGAATCACTCATAGATTGACTATTATTAACTAAAAGGCTACCTTATGACTAACTTTCTCTAACATTAATATAAAGGAACATCGTCAGCATATAACTCAAATAACATAGAATTCATAATAAATAATAAAGTGGAGCCTCTAGTTTTACCATACATTTGAGGTAATGAAAACTCAAGTTATTCTAACTTCACAGAAGAATCCATAATGTTTGCAAAAAAATCAAGAAATTTATTTTCTCAAGATCCCCTTAGTATTTGTTAAACTTCCCTTTCATGTTCATGCTCATTAAGACCGTAGAATTATTAAGCGATTCAATACACTCAATCAACATGCAATAAAGCTTAGAAATTTGATTAAAGAAAGTATTAGTAGTCATTTAATGAGAAGCATGGATTCTTATTATCATATCAAAGAAGTATTTCAGCAATTCAATCAATTTGTTCACAGATTACCAATCATATAAGTAGGGTATTTCGCCTAAGTCTGCTCTAAATGCAAGCTCTTGTTTTTTAAATTTCTCAAATGCTTTTCATATATCTATGCAATTTACAACATGACATAAGTTGAATTTCACCTAGTTGGCATATCAAGTGATAAGGCAGACTTAGTTTTAATACTAATTAACTGATTATACTCTTTGAACTTCCTTAGCCTAGTAAGTGAATTTCTAATGTACCTAACTGCTTCTCTTACTCTTTTCACAAAAATAGAGATATCTTTCAGACCTTTTTGCACAAATAAATTTAATATGTGAGTAATGCACCTCATATGTATATATTGTGTTCTAACAGTGCTTCTACCCTAAGAAATCAAATTTCTTTTAAAGAATGTTAATGTAGTGTCATTAGAAGATGCATTATCTAATGTGACAGTGAATACATTCTTAATTCCCCAATCCAAGAAATATCAACATTTGTTTTACATTTGAATTACTCACAGATTGACTGCTATCAACTAAGAGGCTACCTTATGACTGATTGTCACTAACATTAGTAGCAGTGTATGAAGCAATATAACCTTCTGACTAACTATCACTAACATTAGTAGTAATATATAAAGCAATATAGTCAGTATATAACTCAAATAATGCAAACTTCACAACAGAGAATAAGGTAGAACCTTTAGCTTCACCATACATTTGAGGAAATGAAAACTCAAGGTATTCTAATGTCACACAAGGATTGATAGTGTTTGAAAAAATGATAATGAAATTCATTTTCTCAAGATCTCCTAAGTATTTGTCAAACTTCCCTTTCATGTTCATGCCCATTAAGACCATAAAATTATCAAGTGATTCAATACACTCAATCAACATACAATGAAGCTAAAAAATTTCACTAAAGTATTAGCACTCATATAATAAGAACTAGGGATTCTCATTATCATATCATAGAAGTATTTTAAGAATTCAACTAGTTTTATTTACAGACTGCCAATCATATAAGTCAGGTGCTACAACTAAGTTTGCTTTTATTAAATGCAAGCTCTTGTTCTTCAAATTTCTCAAATGCTTTTTCATACATGCATACAGTTTTTTAACATGACATAAGTTGAATTCCACCAAGTTGGCACTTCAAGTGATAAGGCAAACCTAGTTTCAATACCAACTAATTAATTATACTTTTTGAAATTTTTAGCCTAGCAAGTGAATTTCTTATGTACCTAACAACTTCTCTTACTCTTTTCACATATATAGAGACATCTTTTAGACCTTCTTGTACAACTGAATTTAGTATATGAGCAATGCACCTCATATGTATATATTATTAACTAATAGTGCTTCCACCTTAAGAAATCAATTTTCTTTTAAAGAATGCTATTGCAGTGTCATTAGAAGATTCATTATCTATTGTGACGATGAATACATTCTTAATCACCCAATCCAATAAACACATTTCTAAAGAATTAGCTATATATTCACCCTTGTGTTAGGTAACAGGCACAATGGATAATATTTTCCTTTGAAGCTTCCACTCACTATCTATAAAATGTGTAGTGTTGTATATATAGTTAATTCATTGAATTGAAGTCCATGAGTCAATGGTGATACTAACTTGTTGACTGTGTGATTTTAAGAAATTCTTTAATTTTTTCCCCTTATTTAGATATATATATCAAAGTAATCTCTGGACATAGTCCATCTTGATGGCATTTTAAATCTTTGACAAGTAAAAGTCGTTAGATTTCTAAAACCCTCCCTTTTAATAAATTTTATTAGAAGTTCATCTACTATGACCATATGTGAAAGTCCCTTCCTAATTATTTTCTGGTCAAACTTCCAAGTACTTATAACCCTACTAGATGAGGTGCCTTCTGCATTATATGGTTTAAAAGTTAATAGTGTTTGTCTACTATTTTCACTATGAGTATATGGTTTCTTAAAGAAGAAGTTCCATGTTCTTTTGATTAACTAAAGAAATTTTTTACACAATATAAACATTTAGCTTTTACTAAATTGTTGTCCTCATCTTTAAGTTGCTTGAATTGTTCCCACACAGCTACTCTGGACTCAGTTCTATTTCTTTTTAGATTGTTTATTGGATTGCAAACTCTACTCAACATTCTATTTTCTTTATGTGCTTTCACCTCATTAATACTAATAGCATTATCATTAGAGCCATCTATACAGAGCCAACATAATGGATACAATTAACAAAATGAATAATAATATCAAAATCATTAGGTTAGCATTAACAAATTAAAGAAAAAGTTAATAACAAACCATACTTAGGTCGATTCAATCAATTTAAGCATTTTTTGTACACCCCTCTAAATGAGGAAAGAAATATTTTTCTTAAGTAATACATATATGAAGCTTCCACTGTCCTAGTAATAGAAAATAATTTTTCAATTAGCTTCCACCAATTTTTTTTCACATTTGATTTCCATATATACACTCTCTAAAAAAACTTAATAGGTTAAATAGCAAATCAAAAAAATAAAATAAAGACTCAATGTCACAAACACTAACACAAAATTACATGTGATCACAAACTCACACATAATCACAATAATTCACATAGAGTCACACATACTCACAGAACCACAAACTCACATAGAATCACATAACCACACGAACAATTTAAACAGACAAATCAAACAAACACAAATAGTCAAAATTTTTCATATATCTATTAAAAAAAACTATCTTACTAACTTAAAAGACTCATAAACCAACACAAAGTCTCATTATGACTCATAGATTCATAGTCACAAAAGCCTCTTACAAGAATCATAAATAATCATCTCCTAGATCTTAAAAAAATCTACAAGTGAAGTCCATACCATCAATGGATCTAAAAAATTTCTTCTTATTTTTCTAAAATGCTAAAAAAATTTGTCAGATTTAAAAAAATTAAGTTTTTCTTTATGACAATCCAAAAAAAATTAGACAACATGCAAACATAGCATAAAGTGATGCAAATATAAAACAAAATTAGGATTTTTAATACTCACATAAAATAAATAAATCTATGTAAAAGAAATCATTACCCTTTTTATTTTGAAATGATTTCAAAATTTATTAGAAAACATAAATCAAAGATGGATCAAAGAAGATATGAGTGTATATGTGGTGTTTCTTTGTGTTTTTATGTTTTCTATCATTTAGAGCAAACATAAAGAGAGATGAGAAAGACCATAAGATAAAAGATAGAAGAGATTGAGTCTAGAGACATAAGAAGAAGTATGAGTAAATCAAGTAAATGACTCGAGTATAGAAGAAGCGACTAGGTTAAAGTTAGGGTTTACAAAAGAGAAGAGAGGAAGAAAAGGGTCACTGAAAGAGGCAAAAGGTTTCAAAATATGGAGAGAGGGAAGGGCAGTGATAAAATGAGGGATAGGGTTCATAAGTGTGTATTTATATAATTAGGGTTAGGGTAAAGGGTAGATAGGTCATTGCATTTGTGTGTGTATAATATTATTAACAACTTCAGGTTTTCAAGCAGTTCAGTTCGAGAAATTTCTCAACCGAATTGATCCCTGAAAACCAAAATTCCTCCATCCCTTTCCTTGAGCCACTTCTCATTCTTCATCGGTTCATTTTCGGTAGGTCCACTTGGTTTGGGTTTTTCGATTCAATTGATTTATGCACACCCCTAGTTTTAAGGAGAACAACTTAAGAATTTATTTTTTAATTCCAATTTGTTGCATAAATCTCAAATTGCGATTTTTGATATTGAGGCTCTTAATCCTATAACTATATTAGAATAAACCATTTGTTAGGTTTCAAGAATCAAGAATCAATAATTGGAGAAAATGCTGTAATTTTTAACATATTTAAAAGACTTATATCTAAAAATTAGGAACAAACTCAAAATGAACTAGGTCATTTCTATTTTAGAAACGGAATTCTAGTCCATTTATAGTTTGGAAATGGAATTCTAGTGTGTTTTTAATTTATAAATGGATGAAATAGTTATATATGCATCGAAATTATGTAACAAAGTAATATATATGCTTTCTAATGAAATATTTTTATAATTTTTTATAATATTTTACATACTAATTAAAATGGAGAAATATAAAATTTAAATATAAGTTATAGAAATTTATCATTTCTGCTTTTAAAAAAAAAATTTGCAAAAATTGAAACGGAACTACAGTCGAGTTTTAAATTAGCAACAAAAATTTAATCCATTACTAAAATTTAGAATTAGAATTATAGTCCGCTTCTAATTAGATTAGTATCGGTGATCCATTTCTAATATTCAAACGAAACAAAAGTCCAATTTATAAATTAGCAATGTTAATTTAATACATTTTTAAAATTTAAAAACAAAATTTTAATCTATTTCTAAATTACCGATGGAATTCTAGTATGTTTCAAAATATTAGAAATGGATTTTTAGTCCGAATCTAATTTAGAAATGGAAGACAATTCCATTTCAAAACATTTAAAGTGGAATTCTAGTCCATATCAAAACTTTAGAAATGGAATTATAATATGTTTATAATGCTAAAATTATATTCATTTAGTAACTAATAAAAAAAATATATAAAAAATGAAATAGTTATAAATGCATTAAAATTCTATAACAAAGTAATATATATGCTTTCTAATAAAACATTTTTATAATTTTTTAATAATATTTTACATGATAATTAAATAGAAAATATAAAATTTAAATATATGTTATAAAAATTTGTCATTTCTATTTTTTCAAAAATATGCAAAAATTGAAATGGAACAACAATACATTTTTAAATTAGCAATATAAATTTAATCTGTTTATAAAAATTTTAGAAATACAATTGTAGTCCATTTCTAAATTAGTGACAAAAAAATTTTCTGTTTCTAAAATTCAGAAATTGAATAAGAGTATGTTATTCTGTTTCTAAATTAACAACAGAATTCTAGTCTGTTTCTAACTTTTAGAAATGATGTTATAGTCCGATTCTAATTTAGAAATAGAACAATAGTCTGTTTCTAAATTTTATAAATGAGATTATAGTCTAATTCTAAATTAGAAATGGAACAATAGCCCATTTCATAATTTTAGAAACAAAATCCTAGTCTGTTTCTAATTTTGGAATGAAATATTAGTCTATTTCAAAATTTTAGAAATGAAATTCAAGTCCATTTCAAAAATGTAAAAACGGAATTTTAGTCTATTTCAATTTCTAAACTATATTCATTTAATAACTAAAAACAAAATAAAAAATCACAAAAAATAAAATGAAATAGTTATGTCATATGAAATTTAATAATCAATTTTAAAAATTTCCATTACATTTATAACCATTTCATTTCATTTTATTTTTTTGCTATTTTTTATTTTATTTTTAATTGTTAAATGAATATAGTTTAGTATAAGATTCAATGGAATGGCCTTTTCTTTTAGAAGTTCTTCATTTTTTGGATTTTTAGACAAATTTTGTTCTTGGATTTCGGTTGTGCACTAGGCTTTCCATTTCAGTGAATGGTAAATTGTCAAGTCACTTTTCTTATTCAAGAGGGGTGCACCAAGGTGATCCTTTATCCCCTCTCCTTTTTTGTCTTGAAAAGATTATTTGAACAGGAAGATTTTGCAAATGGTAAATGATTATACTTTTGTTCCCACGTATGGTAGTAGTAGAGTGCAATGCCCTACTCATATGCTTTGTGTGAATGATATTCTCCTCTTTGGTAGAGCAACCAAATCAAATATTCATAATTTATCATGTATTTTTGAAGCTTATAGAGAAATGTCGGGTCAGCTGGTTAATTGGAATAAATTGAATTTTTTTTTTGAAAAGCATGTTTATAGACGACGAGATTTAGTGCACGCCCAAAATTTTAGTAACCGCGAGACTGTTTGAGTTCAAGGTTCTAAAAAACATACTAAACACAGTCATAAAGACATGGTGTGAAGATGAGGAGTCGCCACCCAGGGTAATAGCTGAGAAAAATAAAAATGGTGGCACTCAATTCTTTAAAAGAAAACTAACACCACAGCCAAAAGATTCTGGATACGGAATATCAACTTTTTTTAGTCTTGTGTTCATTTAAAATTACTATGTTATCATCTATTTACATGCAATTTCGTATAAACCCTTATTTAATACAATTAACTCCAGGCAAACTAGTCATGAAAATATATATAACAATCATTCATCATAATCCCTTGATTAGTCTAATCTATATTGATTTTAATTAAATGATCTAAATCTACATGTTTTAATTTATAAGTGAGACTAAAGACTAATGAGCCTAAATCTTATTTAATTTTAATTAAGTGAACCAAAGTCTATTTATTTTAATTCTAAAAATGGGCCTAAATTTACAAGTTACGAAGTATTTAAATTAATGAGCCTAATTCTAAATGTTTTAATTTTAAAGTGATCTTAAATCTATAAATTATGGAAAATACTTAAATTAAATTGTCTAAGTCTAAATTAATTAAATTATGTGGGTCTATGTCTAAATTAACCTAGGTGGGTATAAATTGATTTTAAAGTTAATTAAACTTAAAAATTCAATTAAAAGTCTATTTATTAAACGGGTTAGGTAATACGAACATGGTTAACTTGTACCAAACCCGTATTCAATCTTGATAACTTTGCCAAGGATCGTTCATAAATCAAGCAAAAAAAAAAAAAAAACTCTAATCCCCAACAAGACCCTTAAATAACCTATACTTAAGAACCTTAATTATAAAGAATTAAATGTTGTTTAATGTAAACCTAAGATTAACAAAGTCAATTTTAAGTCTAAATTAAACTAGGTTTGAATATACCAAGCCTTCACTTGATAAATTCACAAAAAGTTCTTTTAAGAACAAAAGAGAAGGACTTTAACCTCACAAGAATTAAAATTTAATTGATAAAACTCATTCTTAATTTGTGCTACATTGATATGGCCTTTATATAGGCAAGTAAACATCCTAATCCTTAAGGAAATAGGTTTTCTTACTTATTCCTAAAGACACCTATAAAGGAAAATCCTTTACTAAATAGGATCTCATATGACAACTAAGCTTTGAAAAGTCAAATTGACAACTCATGACAACTAAGCATTGAAAAGTCATATTGACAACTTATAACAACTAAACAAATAACAAATGACAACTAAGCTTTGAAACATGCCATGTCACATGTCAAGTTGGATGTTGATCATTGACTTTGACTTGTTGACTTTGAATTTGACTTTGACTTCTTGACTTTGACTTGGAATATCCTTGAATCTTCTCACATCTTATAGAATCTTCTTGAATCTTCCTTATTGACTCCAAAATAGAAAATAACCCAAAAATTTGTCCAAGCTTTGTACTTGACTTTATTGATGTGTGGACTTCATAAATTAACCCTTTTGAGGATCGTATCATTAGGACCTAACATGGGCTTGGGTTCCAAAACATAAAAAAAATCAACAAATAAGCCCAAAAACATAAAAAAAAAATCAAAACAATCAAATAAAAAAAGATCAAACATGTAATTAAATTATTTCTTCTAAAAAACCTAATTTTAATTAACATGCAACCTAAATTAATTTATTGCCTCCATTGATTATAATTAGGGTTTACCAAATTGCACCTAATTTACTAATTAATTTTTTAAGAATAAGAGAAAGCTAAACTTTTCATTATTCCCACTATCAGGGTTATTACAAAATCAACAAAAATAATAAAGAAAATAAAATTAAAATTACAACCTTCGAGAAAATAAATTAAAAAAATTCAAAACCTAAAAAATAATAAAATAAACTAAATAGAGTAGGATAAAAATTAAATCGGGATCTTTGACTTTTGGCTTTTATTCATGGATTTTCCATGAGTTTCCTTAGATCAATCATGAATTCATCAACAAAAACATGAAATGCAAAGAATCAAAAAAAGAAAATAAGATTAGAATTAATGAACATAGAAAAAAAATAATGAAAATTAAATAAAAAACACATAAATAATAAAATAATATAAAAGAAAGAATTAATAAAAAGAAAGGAGTAGAAGAGTAATGCTATGCAAATGATGTTTGAATAACTCTCAGAATAAGATTTCACCATTTTTAGAAAATTGACTTTGTGTTTTCTTGATTTCTGGACTTTGAAAAGAACGTATTTTTTTTTGCTTTGAAAAGCTTTTTTTGAAACCTACAGTAAAAGGTTAGGTATTTTCTTTCCCTTTGTGTTTTTTCAATCAACCCCTTTTTTTGTAGTAGCTAATTAGGTTTTTTTTCTCTCTCTTTTTACACAGTCCTCCCTCTTCTTTACTAATCTTTTGTTTTTATATCTCGTTCCTAAGCTAAGCACTTACATGATCATAGGAGTTACGTAATCAAAGTAGCTCTAATCTCTTCCTTCCCAAAAATAAACAGGATAAGAATTTTAATTTCAAAAAATTACACATGTAAAGGACATGTATTGGAAGCAAAACCTCTTCAGATAAATACCAAAAATAATTTATTTATTAAAAATAAATTAAATTTGGACCAATCACAGTAAAAAAAATTATTGAAAATTTGTAGCGCCTCAACATTGCAAAATGTCAATCGGCATTGTGTAATACCGATTGAGTTGTGTAATTCCAATTGGCATTACATAATGTCGATCGGCATTGTGTAATGTCGATTGACATTACGCACATTTTCAAATATGCCTTTGTAAAATTCAATTTTTTACAATTAAACCAAAAAAAAGACATTGCAATTTAGTCCTTGAAATCGCAAAACTTAATAGTAGAGGTCAATTTTCAACTAAATTTTCATCATAGAGGCTTTCGTTGCATTCATACACAAATGCATCCTGAAATTGGATGCTTACAGTTGCCCCCCTTTAACGCTATTTGCTTGAGAAATTACGGTAAAATAATAGAAGCACACAATTTCAAAGGAAAGAATTAGGGTACTTAATTGTATCCTAATTGATGGATTGATGCTTAAATTGTTGTGCAATATTTAAGTAAGATGATATGTTTAGGATGCTTCACTATATTTCCTATAGAACGTCTAGTAAGATATATGCAAATGAGTTTCGCTATATTTCCTATGGGACGTTTAACATTTCATGATTTGAGAACATGCCATAGCTCTTGTAGAATGTCTAGTAATAATACCATAACCATTATGTAATGTTTGGTGAACTGCACTATATTCCCTTTGGGACATCTAATGACAATGGATTTCATTATATTCCCTGTGAGATGTTTAATAAAATATATGTAATGATTCTCGCTATATTCCTTATGAGACATTTAGCAATTTATGATTTGAGAACATGTTATAGCTCTTGTGGAATGTCTAGCAATAATACCATAACTACTGTGTAGTGTCTAGTGAACTACACTATATTCCCTTTGGGACGTCTAGTGACAATGAATTTCGTTATCTTTCCTGTGAGATGTTTAATGAAATATATGTAATGATTCTCATTATATTCCCTGTGGTACGTTTAGCAATTCATGATTTGAGAACATGCTATAGCTCCGGTGGAACGTTTAATAATAATACCATAACTACTGTGTAGTGTTTGATAGATCAAAAGATTTGAAAATTCATATTATAACTGCTTTGTGGCATATAACATATTGAATTTGAAATTCATGTTATGACTACTGGGCAGTGCATAACGAAATAATATGAAATTTCTGTTATAACTACCATGTAGCATATAATAAAATAGATTTAAAATCCTTACAAAAAATAATGATGCATGTAAAATACAAAAATTGAATTCTGTAATTATATTTTGTATTCTATACTTGACAAAAGATTCAAAATTTTAATACAGACCAACTATGTAATTAATAATTTAGTGAATTATTAATTAATGATATGAATTTTATGAGTTAATTATGAATGGACCAAATTGTAAGGAAGAAATTTGGACTTGAATGCAAGCAAGTTTTAGTGAATCAAAATGGATATTTTCTATCTTATATACTTCACTTTTTCATGTCACGTTCCATTTCTCATTTCATCTTCATTTTCTCTTTGCATTGATTTTTTTCTTTCTTTGATTACTTGATCATCTTACATCCGATTTGTAATCTATTAGATCCTATGGTTGCCTTGTGATATAGACCACATAGGGGAGTAGAAATTCTAGCAAATCTAATTATTCTATCTCCCTATTTTCCTTAGAATAGTCTTGAACTTTGAGAAGGCACCACCATCCTCCCTTTAACTTACCTACATCTCCACAAGTGTACAGATGTGGGTAATAAGGTAATATTTCCTCATTTCTGTTTATTTTTACAAAAAATTATTTATAAAGTTAGTAATCAAAATCAATTTCAGAATGCAAATTAGTATGCACATTATTCAAATTAGATTAGAAACTAGTCGAAAATGCATGATATTTTGAAATTAAACTCTAAAAATATGAAAATTTTATCTTGGTTTTGCTATATGTTAGATCAAATGTCTAGAATCCCAATTAGAAGTCTGAATTTTCAATTGCCATCCAAATTTTCGGTCGGCATTGCCCAAATGTAATATTGATCGACATTCCATTTTGCCAATAAAATTTATTATTTATATTATTATTATTTTTTTTTCATCCAGTGACTGATGAAATTCATAGACTGTTTTCACATAGATCGAGAATTATTTCACGGGCTACCAGTGAATGTGGCACAGCTAATCTGGGCCTTAGGTTTCAGATAATTCATCATTATGCTTTCGATAATTTAGGGTTGATCTGACTGTTATTCTCTATTTGCTTTGATTGAGAGGTGGATGGACACTACCCACACTTTTCACACTCGCATAGGGGAACTGACTATTTCTCCTATGAGCTTTTCTACCATCACTAGGATTGCCTTCGGAGGAACTTCTATTCCTTTCGACATTAGTTATTGCAGTCTTCTTAAAGATGCATAGAGTTAGTACATGGGTAACTTGATTGGGTTCGTCCCAATGTGGAAGAATCAAAAAAATGTTCTCCTTTCTTCTCTAGTCAAGGGATTCAAATGTCTACCCACTACTACTCCCTGTCAGATTACTCAGAAGGTGAGGTGTCTCCTCTTTATACTGCTAGGCATGACTATTTTTTGCGAGATTGGTCATGAGGTTAGCATTGCTTTACTCAACCCCCTTTGTGACTTAAATCGAGTTGCTACCTTTGATGGGGGGATCTGCTACATTAGCTTATCTTTATTACAGATTAAATACTGTCTGTAAAGGCACTGTCACAATGTATGGCTTTTGGCATGTCTTGCATGTATGTTTTTTTAACATTATTTACTAATTTATGTATTTGTTTATTTTTTCAGAGTTGGAGTATAGAAATTGGGCTAATTTAAGTTTTCAATGCTATCAGCTCTGACAGGAGTCTCCCTTTTATGCAGATATGGGGTTTTTCCCATCTGGCTAGCTTTAGAAATGTTCTTTAGACCTATCATGATTAGATAAAATCTATTGAGTGGCACCTAGTCAGAAAAAAAAATCATCAGTATTTTATAATGGAATTTTAAACTTAATTAACATAATTTGTAGATTAATTCTAATTGGCTGGAGGGAGTTAATGATGTCTAGAGATACAACTTTATGGCTGGAGCAATATATCTTGAGTCCATGGCGATTTTACTCCCTGGATATGGTTGTCAAATGTGGTATTGGGGGAACGAGTATATCATTGGTCTTTTGGACCTTCACGACATCGTATTCTTTCTGACATCCTTAGTCGATATTACATAGCTTGCACCTGATGAGTTCAGAGCTGAGAGAGGCACTACAAGGATATGCTGCCTTGACTTTACTTGAGCGATCTCACCATTACCAACAATTCATTCACGATAACCTTCTGGAGTAAATTCCTACTAACTATACTTAGGTAACTTGTAATCATTTCATTTATTCTTTTAGACCCTATAAAATACTCATTCTTTTTCACAGTTTGAGGAGATCAATTCCCCTATAGCCGATGTAAAGGGGAAGAGACTAAGACTGCTTAAAGGACTGAGACTATTCCTAATACTGAGAGATTTGAGCCTAGACCTAATCATACACACTACACTCAACATGTTAGGACTAGTCATAAGGGGGCTTTTATTAATGCTGTCCTTGGAAATGTCTCTCTTTTGGACAGGGCTCCTATTATTCAGACTCTGGTTGAGTAGTATATGCACTTTAGTGATGCTCAGCTTCCTAGCTTTTCTCTAGCAGATACTTCTTATATGAGTCTATTTAACTTATTCCTACATGATCTATACACTTGACATGGATGTTAATAGAAAATTTTACAAAATAGGTTCCCCGAACATATGCAGACTATTTGCACGGTCTAGCCTCATCTTAAAGGTTATTTACTATGCAGGTTACAGATAGTTGATAAGTATATACACTAAAAAAATGCAAAGTGTATGCATGTTATGCATGAAATGCATATGATATGACATTTCCCATATATGTAGAGTTATTCCAGTGGTCTAGAAAATGAAAATGAGATGCTTCATCAGCAGCTTGCAGACTTAGGCATTAATCCTCATAGTGCTAGGACATCATCTACTAGACCTTTAGATACTTATCAATAGGATGATTTGACTGAAGGATGGAGACCTTAGCTCGATTCAGGAGCTTATGATGACTGATTAGGATTATTTTTATTTTTGACTCTCAAAGTGCTTGTATCAGACTATTTCTATAGTACTGTTACTTTCTGGATTCTGCACTGTTCTAAGTACTGTTATGTATCACTTGAACTAGTAGCTGCTTTTCAGTAAACTTCTTCCACTAAAATCCTTCTACCAATGGATAATGCTGGATAATCAAATAAATAACTAATTAATTAAAAACATAAATAATGAATATTATCCCTTTAATAATTGTTTATTTATCCTTATCTCTTTTAGACTCTATCACCTCATTTTATCTATATTCCTTGAGCAAATAGAATCCTTTTCTCATATGGACTTATTTCCTTCTCTATATAAAGGGCACATAAGGGGCATTATTCCTCATTCTCTACACTTTCAATCATGACTCAAGCATCTCTCCAATTGATGAAGAAATTCCTTAAGAGCCTTGATGGAAATAATTGGAACAACTTTCTCCTTTTTCATTGCAAGTCACTAAAATCCCTTCAACATTTGAATATCAACAATAACTTTTTGCATGCTACTATAACTTTTTTGGGATGCTAAGGACCACATGTTTATATTCAATGGGCAAGAGTTATGCCTAATGATTGAAGAATTTATTGCTATCTTGGGGTGCTCATTAGACTCAATTGCCATGATTGCTCTTCTTGATATGACCATGCAGTACCTTGATAAGCTAATAGCATTCTTTTATTTTTTGCCAAATGACATCTATTTGTATGCACACAACCCTAGGACCAT
The DNA here is from genome assembly GCA_947683625.1 of Mallotus nudiflorus. Lineage (NCBI taxonomy): Eukaryota > Viridiplantae > Streptophyta > Magnoliopsida > Malpighiales > Euphorbiaceae > Mallotus > Mallotus nudiflorus. Next base: position 3,047,893 of record CANTUR010000159.1, on the reverse strand, counting down.
TGATCTATCTTCTCTTATTACTATCTGTGAAACTAAAAATAAGAACAGTGCTGCTTGGACTAGAACCGTTGCTTTTTGTCTTTATACACAGTTTTTGCCAATTTTATCTCATGGAAATGCTGATACACAGATTGTGACTATTGTAGAGCATGTACAAGCTGGAGCTGACCCTATGCCCATTATTCTTGCTGAAACTATCATAGGACTGGACAACTTTAAAACTCAAAATCGTCTTTCAAGCAATTTACTTCTCCTTCAGTTGTGTAACCAAAATCCTTTATTATTTCTTTCTCTTTTATTTGCCTTAACTTTTTCCTAAGTCGCCCTTTTAGGTTTTCAACTTAGTAGGCTTGCCCTAACTTTTGCCTAAGGTACCCTTTCGGGTTTTCAACTTAACGGGCTTTTTTTATAGATCTGGCTACAGGAAAAGCTGAGTTTGCTTATCATTCCTACCAATCCTCTGACTTATTAACCTCATCAGCTATAGTCTTATCCATTGAAGATGAAGGATAAGCTTACTATAAACTGATGGGTTGACTGGTTGAGGGGCATTGTAGATGCTGAGATCACATTGGTTTGCCCTTAGTGGAAATTAAAGTTCATGACCATTAAGCTATATGACCATAGTGTTCCTATTCCTGGGCTACATTTCTTTACCTTTTTCTCCCTTTCATGTCTTTGCTGTCAGTATGGCTGCCCACAGTATAATTCTTACTAACTTTGAAGGCTTCCCTTTGAGACAAGACTTTCTGGACAAGGTTAGGAGCTTGTGGCCTCATAGGAACTTCGAGTGAATCATGCATTTTAATGCTAATATGACTAATGATGACAACTACAAAGCTTAGGTTGTCATGCATACTATAGAGCCACCCGAATTTGCTAAGTACAAGAGGACTCGAGTATTGTAGGATGAATCATAAAAGAGAAACCAAGACATATTTAGAGTAGTGATCTCATAGATATGGTTTTTTTTTAGGCTTTTCATGCTTTGTTTTTTCATTTAAGTACTTATGCCTTATAATGAAGATAGGATATGCAATTTTCAAACAAAAATTTCATTTCAATTTGCTTTATTAATTAGGGCCAAAATGAGTACATTTATTACATCACATGATATAACTCCTATTATCATCTAGTCATTTCAGATTTTCTAACTAAATATTTTTCTCTCACTTTTATTTCCTTAATTTCTACTTGACCAGCCCTTTGTAAGTTTTCCAATCAGTGGGATCACCTCTTTTCTTTTATTCCCTAATTTTTACTTGCTAGCTCTTTGTAGGTTTTTTGAACAGTGGGAATGTCCTAATTTTTGCATGATTAGCCTTTTTTGGTTTTATAGCCATCGAACTTTTATTTCTTTTATACTATTATTATTTTCTCCTTTTTTTAAAGATAGTATTTCTTAAGATGATCTAGGTTGATTGATTCAGTGAACTCATTCCCTTCCAGATCTGATATTTTTACAACTTCATTAGGTAGAATTTACTTGACTAAATATGGTCCTTCCCAATTTGGTCTGAACTTTCCTTTTGGATCAAATACTACTGCTCTAGATTGTGTTTTAACACCATGTCCCTAACCTTTATCTTTTTAGACTTAAGCTTCTTATTAAATGATCTTGCTATCCTTCTTTGATATATCTGAGTATGAAATAAAGTATTCATCCTCTTTTCGTCTAGAGATACCAAATGATCGTATCTCTTTCACACCCATTCATTCTCAAGTATTTTAGCTTCCATAACCACTCTCAAAGATTTGATCTTAATTTCTATAGGCAAAACTGCTTCACGACTATACACTAAAGAGAATGGTGTTTAGCCCGTGGTAGTTCTAGCTGTAGTCCTATACTCTCATAAAGCAAAAGGAAGAAACTCATACCAATCCTTGTAACTTTTGACCATTTTAAAGAGAATCTTCTTAATATTTTTATAGTCGCTTTTACTGCTCCATTAGCTTAAGGCAATAAGGTGAAGACTTATGATGTTCAATCCCATACTTCTGTAATAACTCTGTCATTTCTACCTAAAATTAGACACCATTATCTATCACAACATGGTGTGAGACCCTATACCTGTAAATAAGACTCTTCTCAATAAACTGTGCCATTTTTTTTGCTTTTAAAATGTTGAAGGACTTAGCCTTTACCTATATGGAAAAGTAATATATTGCCATAACTATATACTTATGCCCATTGGATGTTGTCAGCCTTATTTCTCCTATAATATCAATGCCCCATGCTGCAAAGGGCCAAGGAGATGGATAAACTATTTAGCATCATAGGAGGAAGATGATTAAAATTGCCATAGATTTGGCACTGATGGCACTGTCTTACTGTTTTAATATAAGCCTTTTCCAAACTCATATAATAATACCCCTGTCTGATTATCTTCTTAACTAAGATCATTCCATTCATGTGAGAATCGCAAGCGCCTACATGAATCTCTTTCATCACCTCTTTAACTTCATCTTTCTTGAGACATCTGAGCTACTTTCCATTCAATATTTTTTGTATAATACTCCATTGTGACTCATATAATTATGTGTGAGAACATGAAGAACATATTTCTCTTTTGAAGTCGCTTCATCTGGATACTTTCCTTCCATAATAAACCTCTGAATGTCATAAAACCATAACTTCTCTTCAGGCCCTATTTGAATACCCATAGATTGCTCTCCCCTATAACATGGAGCTATTAATTTTACAATTACCAAAGGCTTTATAGTCAATATAGTCATATTATCCCACATCAAACAGATTGTTGCCAGTGCATCTGCCATCTGATTATCATCTCTTGACAAATGGATGAAGAGACATTTAGTGAAGTTTCTTATTAAAGTTTTCAAATAATAGATATAAGGCTTCAGCTTTTCCTCTTTTACCTCCCATTCTTCATTAGCCTGACTAACGACTAACATTGAATCCCCATATACCAATAACTCTTTTGCTCCAACTGCTGTTGTTGCCTCCACTCCATGAATGCATGCCTCATACTTAGCCATATTATTTGTTACCTTGAAATCTAACTTCTTGGCCATTGGTATGATTTCTCCTTCTAGCATAACAAGAATCACTCCTACTCCAGCTCCTTTATTATTTACAACCCCATCAAAATGAAGCTTCCACTCTTGATGCTCTACGACTGCTAAGTTCTCATTTGGAAACTCTAAATTTCACTATTCATCACCTTCTACTGTATTATGAGTTAGGAATTCTACTACTACCCTTCCTTTGATAACCTTTATGGTAATGTACTTTATATTAAATTCAGTTAGGAGTACAAGCCATTGAGACATTTTTCCAATTAAAGTAGATGCTTGAAATAGATATCTTAAAGGATATATCTTTGAAATAGCCTGAACTTTATAAGACTGAATATAATGCCTTAATTTTCTTATTGCCCTGATCAATATTAGACATGTCTTCTCTACCAAATCATACTTTTTCTCATATGGTAGAAACTTCTTACTAAGGTAATACACCTCATGTTCTACTCCATCCAGTCCTTCTTATGCTAGCATTGCCCCTATTGCATTTTCCTCTAGAGCCAAGTACAGGATCAACGGCTTACCTTGCCTTGGCGGCTTCAATACAGGTGGATTGGCAAGATATTCCATAATCCTATCAAAAGCCTTCTGACAATCATCATTCCACTTCACAGGTTGATCTTTCCTTAAAAGCTTGAAGATAAGGTCACAATTTTGGTCAGCTTTGTAATGAACCTACTAATATACTGCAACCTGCTAATGAATCCTCTTACTTTTTTCTTTATCTTTGGCACCGACATTTCCTGGATAACTTTCACTTTATCTGGATCTACTTCAATTCATTTGCTATTAACTATATGCCCTAGTAGTTTTCCTAAATTAACCCCAAAAATGTATTTCTTTGGGTTGAGCCTCATATTGTACCTCTTAATTTGAGCTAAGAACTTATCTAAAGCTTCAAAGTGTCCCTCTCTTATCTCTGACTTAACCATCATGTCATTTATATATACTTCTACTTCTTTATGCATTATGTCATGGAAAAGAGCAGTAGCTACCCTTTGATATGTTGCACCTACATTATTCAATCCAAAAGGCATAACCTTATAACAATACGTCCCCCATTATGTAACAAAAGCTATTTTGATCTAGTCCATGACTGCCATCATTATCTGATTATATCCTGAAAACCCATCCATAAAAGAATACATTATGCTCGACGTCGCACTGTCCACTATCACATTAATGTAAGGTAAAGGAAAATCATCTTTTAGGCATGCTTTGTTTATATCCCTGAAATCCACATGTATACGTACTTTACCATCTTTCTTAGGTATTGGTACTATGTTTGCCAACCATTGAGGATAATCTACCACTTCTAGAAATTAGCCCGGATTTGTTTAACAATTTCCTTTCTTATTTTTTCAATCCACTTTAGTTTTAGCCTACATAGTTTCTGTTTAATAGGTTTAATTTCTAGATAAGTTGGGATGTGATGTTCTGTAATTTCCTTGTTTAAACCCGATATATCTTCATAAGTCCAAGCAAATACTACCTTTCTTTTTGTTAATATTCTCTCAAAATTTTCCCTCTCTTTAGGAGTTACATCATGTGGTATAGAAATATTCTTAGGATTATCATTTGTGCCCATGTTTAATGAATATAATTGAATGGAATTAATGTCTAACATGCACATATGATCAATATTAAAATGCATAGAACCATTAGGATGGACATCACATAAGTAAGCTAAACTAGAATTCATGTTGTTGACCATGGAAAAAAGAAAGTCTTCATCCTCATAAAGGCCGACCATTATTACATCAGTTTCTTCATAAAAAATCACTAAAATTATTATTAATAATAGTAGATAAATCTTGAGGTGGCTACTCTTCAGATGGTAGACACAGCAGCTCTTTAACAACAGTATCACCCATCTTCTTAGCTACATGCTTCATCACTTCCTCTTTGTTGTCCTTTACTAAGTTCTCCACAACCTACTCCTTAAAGATCTCAAACCCAGGAATGTCTTTTCTAACAACATTGACAGATTCCTTAGCACTTAGATAGTACTTGCCTTCCCCTAGCTTGATAAAATTCTCACTCATCGGCTTGATTCTCCTTAAAGGCTTATTTATCTTGGCCTTTCCCTTCTTCCTTCCTCTTTTGCTACCAGGTTCTATTTTAGTGCACCTTAATCCCTTAATGTCACCCTGACTTCTAAATTCTAAGGGTTTAGGGCTTCCTTGCTCATTCTTTCCCAACCCCTATCTAGGTTGATAATTCATACTCTCCATTATCCTCGTAACTCTTGGATCCATCTTAGTTCCATTGACTATTCTAGTAATTTAGAAACTAGGGTGAACACATACTTGTTTCTGTTTATCCTATATGGCTACCACAGCTGCATTGGTTCCAACTTTTATAGTCACAACCTCTCCTATATGAGGAAATTTTATTTTCTAGTGCACAGTTGAGGGTATCCCTCCTAGAGCATAGAACCATAGCCTTCCCAAGAGCAAGGCATATATGGCAGGGATGTCTAATGCAATGAACTCAACAGTTAAGTGTACAAGTGTTGTTTTAACCAGAGCTTGGAATGTGCCCTCCACATTTTGGGTGCTATCATCATAGACTTTGATTATAAGATTTGAACCTTTCAAATCATCAACTTTCAAACCCAAATTAGGAAGGATTTTTAATGGACACACATTAATAGCAGAACCATCATTTACCATTGTAAACATCTACCATTGCAAAATTGGTTCTCTTTCCCCTTACTTCAATTAGGATAAATGGTGCCTTGTTATGATTTCTACCTTCCAAAGGCAAATTATCATTTAAGAACGTTATCAAGCCATACTTCTTTTTGGTGACCTTTGCTACCATAGCCTCAGGTGTAGTTGCTATTTTAATGCTTATATTTGATAAAACCTTGATAAGAGCTCTTCGATGGCTGCCTGAATGCATCAATAATTCCCAAATGCTCACATTCGCCTTAACTTTCTTTAGCTGCTATAAGATTAGGTCTTCTTTTTGCCCTTCCTCTACTTCTACATCCTTTTGTCTTTTCTCTTTCTGTAACTCTCTCAACTTTCTTTTTTGCTGCCTTATAATTCTTTCCACTTTTGGTGACATGGTTTACATTAGGATTATCACTCCATGCATTAAGACCACCGGGGCTCTCTTCATTAGAGTCATACTAAATGTCAATAAACCCAATAATTCGATCCCTCTTTCCATCTTTCCATACTTCCATCATGCATGTTTCTTTCCCTTTCAGCCCCTTCATATTAAGTTTGCTCAAATGTTGGTTGAGTAACTATTCAACTCCCTCTTGAGACTATTTAGAAGTAAAAGATCCATTGTTCTTTCCTTTTATGTCATCATCTTCGAACTCTTCACCCCATCCTGAGGGCATAATCTCCTCTATTGGTATATCACCTGAAGCAGGCTTAAAGTAAAATACTCTATAGTCGAACTTGCCTAAAGGTTGCCCTAATAAACCTTCAACCCCTCTCAATGGTTGCTTAGGAGTTTCATATTCTCTCTCTTTTTCCATAAGCTCATTATCAAACTCATCACCCCATCCTAAAGGCATAATTGATTCAAAGGGAATATCAATAGAGGGTGGCTTTGAATAGAACACCTTAAAGTCAAATTTGCCTGAGGGTTGCCTTAATAAATCTTATACTCCTCTAAAGGCATTAGGAGATTTCTCACTATCTGTATGGTTTAAGTTTTCATAAGAGTCTAGCACTTCCTCTTCGTTAACTCCTAAGTTAATCATCATGGTGGCTAGTGGTGGAACATTTCGATAGTTTAGGAAACAGTTGTTTCTAGTGTTTGGGTTGGAATTGGACTTTTTGAGGTCTGTGATTTTTTCATAGTCTATCAAGTTTTGGATTTTATGTTTTAAGTGGATACAGGTGTTTGTGGAGTGGCCAACTACTTTATGAAATTTACAATAGCTGTTTGGGTCGTAGCTTGGAACATTTAGGTTTGGTGGTTTGGAAAAGGTTAAGGGTCTAAGTAGGCCTTTTTGGATCAAATGGTTAGGACTTTGGAAAGTAGTTGGTTCCTAGGCTGTTGAACTGCATGCACCTCCACAGCTTGGCTATTACTTCCTTGTTGTGTGCCCTTAATTGGGTAATTTCAAGTTCTTGTACTTCTAAAACTTTTCTTCTTTTTACTTTTAATCTTTTCAGCTTGCAAACCATCATCATGTAGGTCTATAAATGTTTTAAGATTCATCATTTATAATCTCTCAACCAAATTAGGTGACACATTATGGACTATCATCCTAACCTAATCTTTCTCAGCCAACTTATTTTTCATTGATCTTGCCTTATTCATAAATCTGGTTAAGAAATCAAAAAAGTATTCATTTGATTTTTTCTTAGTCAATTCCAAATCCTTGATGGAAACTTCCAATATAGTATTATAATTATTCTAGTTCAAAAAAGCAATACATAGTTCTTTCCAGTCAACCCTGATAGACTTTTCTAACCCATGATACCAGTTTACAGCCATTCCCTCTAAAGAAAGTATAAATAACCTAGTGATCACTACTAATGGGGCCTTAGTAGTGCTCATAGTTATTGTGTACTGACTAAGATGAATCCTAAGATCTCTAGTTCCATCAAACTTCTGTAGTTGAGGCATTTTGAACTTCTCAAATAGCTTATTACCCTCCGTTAGCAACATATAATCAAAGTCAAATGAATATCCCATGCCTTGTCCTCTAATTAGCTCTTCTATCTTAGACATTTTTTAGGCCAGTGCTTGTATCTGCTTGGACTCATGGTCTTGTACCAGTTTAAGTGATTCTCTCTTTACTTTTTCTATCATATAGTTCTTAACATCCTGAAGCTTCACATCAATAGGAGGTGGTTTTCTAGCAATAGGTTGCCCCCCAACATTATTGGCAGTAGGTGGAGCATTTACAGTAAGTGGAATAGTTGTAGCAGCAGGTGATTACTCAATTACAGGTGATGGTATGATAGTAGTAGCAGGTTGCATCAATCTAGATAAAGCCTATCTTAATTCATCTTGAATCAGAGCCCTCATGTCATCCATTAGAGCTCCCTTGATGTCTTCTAAGGTCTAGTTCCCTCCTTGTTATTGTTCCATTTTTATATGCTCAGTTGGAGTTAGTTCATCTTCCAAGTAAAATGGATTAATAAGAGTCTTCTCCAGTCTGTGAAGGATCTCTTTTACTATAGCTTTATGACTTAATTATATTCTCTTAGTCTGCCACCTTTCCGTCCCTAAATACGACAAGACCCAAATGAATCTATGATGGCTGCAAAATACAGTGTTAGTATGATGGATGAAATACATGTATGCATGATGCACGTGCTATGCAACAAGTAACAAATAGCAAGTATCAATCAAGTGTACAACATTCATCCTTCCAAACCTTATTCCTCCTATACACGTGTTCAATGGTGAGTCTCTTTTCCTAGGATTTTTTATCTTGACCTTACTATCAACAGGGGATATCAAGAACTGAAGCGCATGCCAAATCTCTCTTGAAGCAATAAAAGCATGGAAATAGTATTTCTAGGTATAAAGGTCTAGCTCAATCTTTATTAGCCCAGACTCTTTAAAGTATGTTCTTGGGTTTTTATAGATAGAAATACCTCATGACAATATACACAAGCAATTTGAGTAATTCTAAGAGAAGTAAGCAAGCCATTATATATGGTTAGGGTCTAGTGAAAAAGTTAAGGTGCCCTTAGCAAAATGCCCTCCTTTAAAACTTGAGTTACAGGCCAAGGTCAGAGGGGCTCAACATCTTTTACAAACTCGACAGAAGACTACCCCCCTTTAATACTTGGGTTATAGACTCTGTTTAGATAAGCTCGATAATCTCTCTTGAACCGAATTAAGGCTAAGAGTGATGGTTAGCTAATTTATAACTCCATAAAGTTAGTGGAATCCTGGAATCATAAACTAATGCCATCAGTTAATAGGGACATGCAGAATGAATGCAACAATAAAATAATTAGAATCAATATCTCTTATCCCTAGTGGAGTCACCACAATAGACGGCGGGATTTAGCGCATGCATAAGATCTTAGCAACCGCGACACTATTTGAGCTCAAGGCTCTAGAGAACACACTAACTACTATCATAAATACATGGCATAGAGATGAGGAGTCACCACCCAGGGTAATAACTGGAACAAATAAAAATGATGGTACTCGATTCTGTAAAAGAAAGTTAGCACTACAACCAGGAGATTTTGGATACAGAATATCAACTTCTTTCAGTCTTGTGTTCATTTAAAATTACTTTATAAATTACTATGTTATCCTCTATTTACATGCAATTTCATATAAACCCTTATTTAACATAATTAACTCCAGGCAAACTAGTCATGAAAATACATGTAAATAATGCATTCATCACAATCCCTAGGTTAGTCTAATCTACATTGATTTTAATTAAATGACCTAAATCTAAATATTTTAATTTATAAGTGAGCCTAAAGACTAATGGCCCAAGTCTTATTTAATTTTAATTAAATAAACCTAAGTCTATTTATTTTAATTCTAAAAATGGGCCTAAATCTTCAACTTATAAAGTATTTAAATTAATAGGCCTAATTCTACATGTTTTAATTCTAAAGTGATCTTAAATCTATAAATTATGGAAAAGGCTTAAATTAAATGGGCTAAGTCTAAATTAATTAAATTAAGTGTGGTCTATATCTAAATTAACTCAAACAGGTCTAAATTGATTTTAAAATTAATTAAACTTAAAAATCCAATTAAAAGTTTATTTATTAAACGTGTTAGAAGTAACTGTGGGCTTGGAGCCTAAAACACACAAAATTCAAAAAATAAGCCCAAAAACATTAAAAAAAAAAAATCAAAACAATCACACAAAAAAAAAAGATCAAATGTGCAATTAAATTATTTCTTCTAAAAAACCTAATTTTAATTAACATGCAACCTAAATTAATCTACTGTCTCCATTGATTTTAATTAGGGTTTACAGAAATTGCACCTAACTTACTAATTAATTTTTTAAAGACAAGAGAAAGTTAGACTTTTCATTATTTCCACTATCAGGGTTATTACAAAATCTACCAAAAATAATAAAGAAAATAAAATTAAAATTACAACCTTTGAGAAAATTAATTAAAAAAATTCAAAACCTAAAAAGTAATAAAATAAACTAAATTAAATGAGGATCTTTAACTTTTAGCTTATATTCATGGATTCTCTATGAGTTTCCTTGGTTCAATCATGTATTCATCACCAGAAATATGAAACATAAAGAATAAAAAAAAGAAAATAAGATTAGAATTAATGAACAAAGAAAACAAAATAATGAAAATTAAACAAAAAACATAGAAATAATAAAATAATAAAATGATATAAAAGAAAGAATTAATAAAAAGAAAGGAGTAGAAGAGTAATGCTATTTAGCTGCTATTTGAATGCCTCTCAAAATGAGATTTCACCGTTTTGAGAAAATTGACTCTGTGTTTTCTTGATTTCTGGACTTTGAAAAGAATGAATTTTTTTTTTTTTTGCTTTGAAAAGGTTTTTTTGAAACCTATAGTAGAAGGTTAGGTCTTTTCTTTCCCTCTTTGTTTTTTCAATCAACCTTTTTTTTACAATAGTTAATTAGGTTTTTTCTTCTCTCTCTTTTTACGCAGTCCCCCCTCTTCTCTACCAACCTTTTCTTTTTATATCCCATTCCTAAGTTAACCACTTACGTGATCACAGGAGCTACATAATCATAGTAGCTCTGATCCCTTCCTTCCTAAAAATAAATAAGATAAGAATTTTAATTTCAAAAAAATTATAAGCGTAAGAGATGCGTATTGGGAAGCAGAACCCCTATAGATAAATACCAAAATTAGTTTATTTATTAAAAATAAATTAAATTTGGACCAATCACAGTAAAAAAATTTTTGAAAATTTTTAGCACATTGGCATTGCAAAATATCAACTAACATTGTGTAATGCCGATCAACATTATGCACATTTTCAAATATGTCCTTGAAAAATTTAATTTTTTACAATTAAACTAAAAAAACATTGCAATTTAGTCCTTAAAATCGTGAAACTTAACACTAAAAGTCAATTTTTGACTAAATTTTCATCATAGAGGCTTTTGTCGCATTCTTGCACAAATGCATCATGAAATTGGGTGCTTACAATATTTTGTCTTCTCGGATGGCTATACTCTCTTCCATGTCTAGTAGGAAGTGTGGGATGCTTCCTTTTAATTATCTAGGTGTTCCATTATGGTCCCTAGGCGAAGCTAGTTACAACCTATAGCGGACAAAGTAATTTCTAAATTTGATGATTGGAAGGGCAAATCCCTCTCTATGGCTAGTCGTGTAGCTCTTATCAATTTGATCATTTATCATTCATTTGTTTATGATTTATAAATGTCTCATAGCTCTTTTTCGTTTTATGAAGAAGATGATAAAAAATTTTGTTGGGGTCAAGTTTAACTTGCATGAAAAAGCTTGTCACAATTAAGTGGGATGCTTGTTGTCGTCCTAAAAAAGACAGTGGGCTAGGCCTTAAATGGCTTTGTTGCTTAAATTATGATATTCTTTGTAAGTTAGCATAATATTTGCACTTAGATTGTGGTTTTATTTATTATTTTTTTTGCTTATGATATCTTTCAATTTCTAAGACAATAAGGTCCTCTCATACTTTGTCTTCCATTTTGTCTTCTATCATAAATTGCTATCTTGATCTTCATCATAATTGTTAATGGATTATTATTTCTTCTTCTAATCTTTATTTTTGGAATGATAATTGGTTAGGTTATGTTATTGTTGACTAAGTTGATACTCCTTTATGGTTAAATCCTCATTTACATGCTAAAGTTTTAGATTTTTTTGTTAATGGAGTTTAGGATCTTTCTCAAAGCTTTTGAACTGCTTTTCCTTATATTTGTGGTGATATTCTACATCTTACTCATGCTTCTTCTCCTGAGGATTCCTTTGTCTATCAAAGATCATCAAATGGTTTTCTTTCTTCCAAGGATGCTTATAATTTTTATCAGGTGTCTTCTCCTAAGGTGGCTTGGGGTAAGGAGGTTTGGAGGCATTATTTACCTCCTTCCCGATCTTTTATCTTGTGGCAAGCTTTATTTAATAAGCTTCCCATTGATAAGGGAATTTATTTAGTTTCTCGATGCCGATTTTTTGTGAATCATGAAGAATCTTTGGACCATGCTTTCTCACAATGTTCATTTATTATTGCCATTTGGTCCTCTTTATGTAGTCTCTTTAATGTGTAGCTGGATATCTTTAATGGATTTCTTAATTGATTCAATTATACTTAGAAAATTAAATTTGCTTCCTAGTTACAATTTCTTTGGATAGTTGGTGTTGTCACCACTTTTTGGTGTATTTGGCATTCTTTTAACCATATTACCTTCCATGAAGATTTTTAGCCTATTTCTTCAATTATTCTTTGCATTTTTCAAGATGTTAAAGATGTTGAATTATTCTATTCTGTGCATATGTCTTTTGTTATTTTAGATTTATTGATTCTTCGACGTTTTCAAATTATAGCTATTCTAAGACCTGCTTTAGTTATTTTCGCAGTCTGCTAGCTACCTCCTCCATGGTGATTGCTATTAAGAAGGTTTCTACCTTATAGTGGTGATTGCTATTAATAAGGTTTCTACTTTACCTTTGCATCCAATATGGATAAAAAGCGAATTTATGCTTATGGTTAATTTTTTGCAGAAACGATCTTCTATTGTCCTAAGGTTTGTGTGTCAGGAACATGAGGCCTGTCTCTCTTTGCTTAGCACCATGCAAGTTCATGTCACTCACATCTACCGTGAAGGAAATAAAGTAGTGGATTGACTATCAACTATTAGCCTTGCCCTAAATAATTTAACTTGGTGGCCTACCTATCCATTAAAATGTTAGTCCCTCAAGATTAATGATGTTATGGGATATTGTAATTATCATTTTGTTCAGCTTTATGATCTCAAGTCCTTTAGACCCAGTTTATTCTTTGATGTATTGATTCTTATTTTTCTTTTAATAATATTTAATGAGTGAGCAACACATGAAGTATATGACTTTAGGGTGCTAGATTAGCTAGGATGCCATTGTTCATTATCTGATGCTTAGTCTCTCTTCCATTTACATATATATAAAAAAAGTTTAGAATAAGGACTAGAATTTCATTTTTAAAGTTTTGAAATGGACTAGTGTTTCTTTTCTACTCATTTTTAAAATTTTAAAATGGACTAGAATTCCGTTAAATTTTAAAATGAATTAGATTTTTTTTTGTTATTTTGAAACAAATTATTCCATCGCTATTTTGAAAATGACTAAAATTTTTTCATGAAATTCCTTTGAAAATTTTAACTTTACATTATAGCAACTGAATGAAATCCATTTCTATTTAGAAACAGAAATTTTCGTGGCTAAAAGTTGAAATATAGAAATGAATTTCTATTATGTTGCTAAATAGAGATAAAACATTCCATTTCTATTTAGAAATGGAAATTTTTGTCCCTAAAGGCCACTTTATTTTGTGTGCTAATGTTCCTACAATAAATTTGGGATTAAAAATTCATCCATTTCAATTTTTGTCTGTAATTCAATTGCTATTTTTGTGCCATTTACTCCTGCCAACAACTTGTGACATATTTTATTTTCGTTTCTAAATTTAGTAGTAATAATAATAATTTTTTTCTTTCAAATCTGTTGCAATTTCATTTCAATTTTTTGAAACAAAAATTTCCATTTCTGGTTTTTGTTTCAATATTGTTATTTTCTTGTAGTAGTGTGTTATTGATTTTTGCCTTTTATAATAAATTAAAGAAGGCTTATACACATAAAAAGAAAAAAGATAAAGAGAAAGAGAGTCACCTTGGCAATGCCTTCTTATAGGAAAAAAAAAAAGAATTTCCAACCACACTTTGTATTAGTGGAGAATAGAAAACTGTGGAAATACAACTCATTATCCATAACTTTTATTAAAGATCTTAATTCCACTCTATCAAAAGGCTTGCTCCTATATAACTTTAAAGCATAAAAGACATTAGAGCTAGAAGATTTAAATTTCATTGAGTGGAAAATCGTAATGGCTAGTAAAGTATTACAGTATTTAGTGGCTTGAAAGAAAAATATATTGAGTTTCATGGATAATCTATGGAAGGATGGATTTTAGTAATTAGCAATAACCTTTGTGATAAGTTTGAAAATGATATTGCATAGACTAATAGGCTTAAAATCTTTAGGTGAATAGGGCAACTTGACTTTAGGAATAAGAGTAATAATATTATAATTGAATTTTTTTAGAGTAGCTCTATTATTTGAAATATTAAATACCCTAGAGAAAATGTCAATTTTAACAATATTTCAAAAGTTTTTAAAAAATAAAGCAAACATACCATCAAGTCCTAGAGCTTTTATGGGGTGCATTTAATTGAGAGCAGTCATGATATCTTCCTTAATTAAAGGTTGAAGTAAATGAGTACATATTTTATCATCAATCTTTTTATCCACAAACTTTAATATATTATCTATGTTAAGAATTTTTAGTTAAGGTAAACTTTTTATGAAAGTATTGTTGAAAATTTTGAGTCATACTCTCTTAATCTTTTATGCACTCCCTTCAAGCGTTCATAACTTCTTGATAAGGTTCATGCTTTCTTCCCTCATTTTTAATGAAAGAAACTAGTAATTTTGTTCCCATATTTTATTTAATGGACCCAGGAACATTGATGTTGCATAGCTTGCTGACACTTCAATAAGAAAGTGTTTTAGGTTTCCATGATTTTCTAAATGCTTATACTTTCTAATTTTTGTGGGTTTTATTATTTCTAAGACAAGTCATTTCCCAGTAACTAAATTTATAATTGAATATGTCTAAAATGAGAGCAATCTTAGTCTTTTAACACTATTCTACAATTCATGATTTTTCCTTTGCTAGAACTATCAATGTTGTATTTTATGACCCTTACTAAGATTGTGTTGCCATTAATTTATAGCTCTTACCCTGCAACCATATTGATTCAAAGTGAAAGTGTTTATATGTTACTCTCCTACATTTCTCATCTAGTTCCCATCTTAGCATGATAGAGTAATGATTCGATTCTTGTCTTTTGAGGTGTGATATTTTATATTGATGAAATTTTGAGATCCTTTAATGTTTGCATTAAACCCGAGATCATTTAAGGAATAATTGTTCATAATTGCTTGAAATCTTTTATTATGGTTGAATACTTTACAATCTTACCCACCTTTTCATGATACTATAGAATCTCATTGAAGTCTCCACCACAAACCCAAGGAAGTTGAAAATTTGCATTCAATTCATGAAGTAATTCCCTTGTATAATGTTTGGATTGGTTGTCTAGCCACCCATATCTTTTAGAAAAATGCCATTTGCTTGTAGCTTCCCTATTATTAACCAACACAATTATATGGTTTTATGATGATGACAAGCTCTGAATTTTTGTTTTTAGTCTCCCATAGATGGGCAAATAGTATTTACTTTCTATAATAAAAGTTATTTTAGTACTTGCATATTATTTAAAAATAATTTTAATAGATGATTTAATACACTGAAATATTGTAAACAAAAATGATAAAAAATATAATGTTTAAATATTAAGGGCCAAGTAGAGTAATATGGTAAATAAAGGGGAAAATAGTAATTAATCCACACTAATATATGGAACAATGGTTAATTTTTAGGTAAAATTACACTGTACACTATTGTTTGGCCAAATTTTTTCAATATTATGGTTGTTTTTTTTCCATTTATACATCTTCGTGCTTTCATAAACATTTTTTTTTGTTTTCACTTCTTTATCATTATCTTCTTCTCTTTATCCTCTTCTCTTCATCATTTATTTTTATTCTATTCATCTCTTCTTTTTTTTTTTTTCATTTTGTTCTCTTCTTATTCTTTGTATTTTCATAATTTTTTACCAAATTTTTATATGTTTTTATTGAAAGAGAAACTCAACTCATGCAACTAGGTTTTCATGATTGATGTTTCTTCATCATCATCATCATCATCTTCTTCTTCTTCTTCTTCTTCTTCTTCTTCTTTTTTTATGATTTCATTTTTAGATTTGTGTTTTTGGAATTTGATGAGTTTGCGTCTTTTTTTTTTGTTATGGATTTGTGTTTTTCTGGTGATATGGGTATTGTTAGATTTTTTCCAATTTATGGTTCTTGTTGATTTGGTGAGTGTGTGTGTTTGTGATTTTTTTCTATTGTTTTGGTTATTTTTAGTTGTATGTTTCATGGGTTATGTGTGGTTGTTGCATGGGTTGTTTTGGCTATTTTAAGTTGTATGTTTTAGAGGTTTATGGTCTAGTTGTTGTGGTTGTTTTGAGATTTTTGTTTCATGGGTTTATGATTTGGTTCTTGCATTGGTTGTTTTCATAATTATTTTATTTGGTTGTTGCATTTGTTTTCATGGTTATTTTTATGGTTGTTTTAGTTGTTTTATGGTTATTTTTTTTGGTTGTTTTAGTTGTTTTATGGTTATTTTGGTTGTTTCGGTTGTTTGATTCTTTTGATTGTATAAAACAACCACTGTATTTTTGAAATTTTTATTGTCAAATATTGTATTTTTGAAAGAATAAAAAAAATCAACCATATTTTTAATATTTTTTGTTATTTTGGAAAAATTTGTAACTTTTAGGGCTCTTACCACAAACAACCTAAAAACTAAAAAATATAAAAAAAACACATTGATTATCAATTCTTTCAAAACTAACTTTTCCAAAACAAAATTCTTTCAATTATGGTCTCCTTCTTCAAAGGTTTCTTCTAAACTTTTTTTTCACTGACTTCTTTTACCTTCTCTCTATTCATCATTCTTGGTTACAATCTCCTTTACTAATTATGTGCTCAAACTCAAATCCAACCCTCACTTTTTTTTTATGGTATGGGCCTTATTTAGGTTATTATTAAAAATAGTAGAAGCAACAACAACGACAATGGGTCTCTCTTTTTTCAGCTTTTTTTGAGTTTTTTTTTTAATTGTGTAGGCATCATCGAGGTCATTCTTGGGTTAGATGCAAAAGGCACAGTCAAAATGTATCTTTTTTTTCCCCTCACTTTGATTTGCATTATTTTTTTCTCTCTTTTTTTCATCATAATTGTTTTTAGAAAAAAAATGAGCTGGTGCTATTTGAAAAAAAAAAAAAAGAGTTGGTTGAATTTGTTGTGTCTTCCATTTTTGCAATTTTTCAATTTCTTGTTTAATAATGTTTACTCTCTCTATATTTACAGCAAAATTTTGAAGAAGATAAAGCACTTTGAGTGAAATTTTATTTTCATATAATAAACTATTTATCTTTTTTTTATCAACTAAATAAAATCAATTTTATTTTCAAAACTTATATATAACAACCAGACAATAAAAAACAAAAAACTACAAATAACAACAAAGAATAACAATTTAAAAACAATAAAAAAAATTTTAAAAATGTATTATATCAAAAAATAAAATTTTATTTTTATTATTAGTACTAATAAAAATGAAGATTTTATTGAAAAAAAATATTTTTAATATTTTTAAATAAACCATTCAAAATTTTCAAAAATCTCATAAAAAATTAAACTAATTAAACTAAAATGCAAATTATTTAGAATATAAAAAATTAAATAAATACATACAGTCAATTACGAGAAATTCAAAAAATAACAAATAGATAACAAACAAATAAATTGCAGAAGAAGTTACATAGCTAAAAAAAAAAAAAAGCCACAAATGAAACAAAAGCCACAAAAAACTAAAGCTAAAAAAGTAAAAATTGAAAAAAAAAAGGCGGAGCAAAAAATGATAACGAATGGGTCAAACAGGTCCATTTTATCCAATTTTGTTCGGTCCATTCCCTAATAGCCTCTTTAAAGGCCCAATTAAAAGTACCAACGTCTCATCGCCATCCAAAAAAATTCAAATTCAAAAACTCTACTCCGCTCTCTATTTCTTCTTCTCAGATTCTCCGCTTAAACTTCTGAATCTTACACCAAACTATGGCAACTACTAACACTTACTTAACTACTACACCCACAAAAACCCCTTCTTCTAAAAGACAGCAAAACCCAAATTCCACCAGCACTACTACTACCACAAACACCTCCAGATTCGAGGCTTACAATCGCTTACAAGCAGCCGCTGTTGCCTTCGGCGAGAAACTTCCTATTCCTGAAATTGTTGCACTTGGTGGCCAATCTGATGGGAAAAGTTCTCTTCTTGAAGCCTTACTTGGTTTTCGCTTTAATGTTCGCGAGGTTGAAATGGGTACCCGTAGACCTCTCATTTTGCAGATGGTTCACGACCCATCTGCTCTCGAGCCACGTTGTCGCTTTCAGGTCTCTCATTTTGTCATTTTTTTTATCATTTCCTTTGTGGGTGTCAGTTTTCATATCATTTTGATTATTATTATTATTTTAAGTGCATTTAAGGGCTTATTTGGGATATATTCTGTACAAGAGTGGAATTGCATTCCAGCAACTATGAGAATGGACTGAATATAATTTTCAACTTGAAAGAATTGAGTTCTTGCATTTCTTGACTTTCCAGACATGCTCTATGTAAATAGATTATTGGGTTCCGACAATTGGGGATTTGAATTTCTGTAAGAACGAAAAAGTTATTGGATAGTTATAATATCAGCCCCGTCAATACAAAAAGTAGATAAATTTATTGATGAACTTCTATGTTATCATTAGCTTTTGGTTCTATGATGACAATGCCATCAGCAATAACCAAAAACTTTCAGGGTTTTGGATAATGATAGTTGGTATGCATGCATGTCCTTGATCAATTGCTGATGAATGTATACGTTTCTTTTTTGCTTTGATTGGCACCTTTTTATTATATGTTACTTGCCTTTTGCTGAGTTTTGAATTTTCTAATCGTACAAGAGATACTGAAATTTGAACCATATTAAAATAATAGGAAGAGGATTCTGAGGAATACGGGAGCCCTGTTGTTTCAGCAACAACAATAGCAGATATTATAAAATCACGAACAGAGGCCCTTTTGAAAACCACTAAAGCTGCAGTTTCTCCTAAGCCAATTGTAATGAGAGCAGAATATGCACATTGTCCTAATCTCACCATTATTGATACCCCAGGCTTTGTCCTTAAGGTGAGTCTGCAATTATAAAGGAAGAATATTTTATGCTACGTTTTTTTTTTTTTTTCCTGTTTTTGTTGGTCATAGTGTCAGGCTCATTGCTTAAGAATTTTGTTGGCAGGCGAAGAAGGGGGAACCAGAGAAGACTCCTGATGAAATCCTTTCAATGGTGAAGTCATTGGCTAGCCCTCCCCATCGTATACTCTTGTTTCTTCAACAAAGTAGTGTGGAATGGTGTTCATCTTTGTGGTTGGATGCAATTCGGGAGATTGATCCAACCTTTAGAAGGACAATAATTGTTGTCTCGAAATTTGACAATCGGCTTAAGGTAACACTGCACTCCTCTTCTAGCTTATTTGCAAAAGAAGAAACAGAAGAGTATGGTGAATGAGACAGATCAAGTAATGGGACCTAGGTATATTATAGAATGGAAATGAATGCTAACAGTAACCATCTTCATGGTAGTATTGGTAGGCCATGGAATGGCTAAAATCCTTGTATAATAAAGCGTATTGTAATGGTCTACGTTTGTAATCATTGTAGGCACTGATAACAGCAAGAGTAGCAACAATGTCGTTGGATAATTCACATGTTTAGATTATATGGCTGAATAAAGAAACTTCTTTTACACGCTGTTGAAACTAGATTTTTGTAACTCAACTATTACGCTGACTTATAATACTTGATTGTGATTGTAAGAATTCCAATTTCAAACATTGCAGGAATTTAGTGACCGTTGGGAAGTGGATCGTTATTTGAGTGCAAGTGGGTATCTTGGAGAGAATACTCGGCCATTCTTTGTGGCTTTACCAAAAGACAGAAGTACCATCTCAAATGATGAGTTCCGGAGACAAATATTTCAGGTGGATTCAGAAATATTACGTCATTTACGTGATGGTATCAAGGGAGGATTTGATGAAGAAAAGTTTAGGCCCTATATTGGTTTTAGCAGTCTGAGGGACTATTTGGAGTCAGAGTTGCAAAAGAGATATAAAGAAGCTGCTCCTGCAACCCTAGCATTGCTTGAGGAGCGTTGTTGCGAAGTTACAACTGAATTGGCCAAAATGGATTCAAAAATTCAGGCTACTTCTGATGTTTCTCATCTGCGCAGATCTGCAATGTTGCACACTGCTTCTATTAGTAATCATGTGGTACGTGATTGGTTTGACCATCTTATGAAATGTTATATGCCATTACTAAGTTCTTAATCAGGTTAGATAACTGTCCTTTCACATAATTTTTAGAAAGCTCAAATTTGCTTCTGCTCAAATTTGCTTCTTTACTAGTCAAATTTGATTTTGTGGATTTTTTAATGAGGTCATTTTCATGTCCTGACTCCTGATGTTATATTTCACAATTTAGGTAAATAATGTATTGTACCTTTAAAAAATTGTGTCTTAACTTGAAGAAACGATTGAAGTTTTCATTTCTGTCTTTTTAGTATATAACAAGGCCTATGATTTGCAAGGTTTATATTAAATTATAGTTTCCTTCTGGCCCATTTATTGGTGAAGGGAGCTTTGATTGATGGAGCAGCAGATCCTGCACCAGAACAGTGGGGGAAAACAACAGAGGAGGAACAGTCAGAGAGTGGTATTGGGAGTTGGCCAGGTGTTACTGTGAACATAAAGCCTCCTAATGCTACTCTTAGGCTCTATGGAGGGGCTGCTTTTGAAAGAGTGATACATGAGTTCAGATGTGCTGCATATTCCATTGAATGTCCCCCAGTATCAAGGGAGAAGGTATTTATTATTCAAGAAGCTGTTTTCAACAGTTAGTTTAGATTAGGGCATTTGAATTTGATAGACTGTTCAACAGTAAATCATTTATTCTTCTTGAAATAGGTGGCAAACATATTGCTTGCTCATGCTGGCCGCGGAGGAGGTAGAGGTGTAACAGAAGCAGCTGCAGAGATTGCCCGTGCTGCTTCCAGATCATGGCTTGCTCCTCTTCTTGACACTGCTTGTGATCGGCTTGCTTTTGTCTTGGGGAATCTCTTTGATCTTGCTCTTGAAAGAAATTGTATGCGTGACTCAGCATGTAAGAGGCTGTTTATGTCCCTTTGCTGTCATAAACTTGATAGATATAGTATTCTTTCTTTTTCTTTATCCCTGTTGACAATCTTTTGAGGGGATGCGATGGTTATAGAAATTTAACACAATACTTACTAGAAGATGATTAATCTTTGACAACATATTGCATGATAGGTAGCATAGGTCACATAATTAGACACTTAAGCTTGCCTGATACTGTGCAATAGCTCAGAATATCATTAGCTAAGTTTAAATGTCATATATAAGTGTATAGAACTTCAATGACTCTTCATGATATAGTACAAAAGAAATCATTCTTGTAATGGTGGGTCTCTTCTCATTGTCTTCACATTGTAGTGCCATTTAAACTCCCCTACTGGAGAGCGCCATGCAAAATTCATTCGTGCCTTGTGAATTGATAAGCAATATGTAGTCACTTCTGAGACATTTTCCTTTTTTCTGATTGTTTGTTGATTTTGAACAACTTATCCAAATTGATCCAGCTATGGTTTGCTTTTCTAATTATGCAGATGCAAAGAAAAGTGAAAATATGGATGGGTATGTTGGTTTTCATGCTGCTTTAAGACATGCCTACAGTCGATTCATAAGGGATCTTGCGAAACAGTGCAAGCAATTAGTTAGGCATCACCTTGATTCAGTTACAAGTCCATATTCTCAAGTTTGTTATGAGAATGAGTTTCAGGGAGGCTTTGGCTTGAGTGCAATCTCTTACTTTAAAAACAATCAAGCATCTGCTGGTTCATTTTGTTTCGAGCTATCAGATGCCAGAGAATCATCACATGATGAAACAATGAGAGATCAAGAGAACATACCTCCAGAAAAGAATGTACAACAAACTACCCCTGGAAAATGTGCAGAAGCTAAAGAAGCTCTCAAAGAAAGCCAAATGACTGTGCCTGAGACTCCATCTCCAGATCAACCATGTGATATGGTATATGTGGGAGCTAAGAAAGAGCATGGAAACTGCATTGAAATTGGACCAAAAAAACGGATTTCAAGAATGACAGGAAATAGCAGAAACGCTGAACAGTTACGAGTTCAAAATGGTGTCAGTCTTTTATTTGGAAATGGAGATGGTGGTTCAAGATCGAGCTCAGCTTACTCAGAAATCTGTTCATCTGCTGCACAACATTTTGCACGAATACGTGAAGTTCTGGTTGAGCGAAGTGTAATGTCAACCTTGAACTCTGGATTCTTGACACCTTGGTGAGTTTCCTTTGTTTCTGAAATAAATTTAAATCAGGAGCATGTGCATTAAATAACAAATGCATGAGCAGGTATTGCATGAGAAACTATGAAATTTAGAGAAAAATTTTGTAGCTCCCACACTAGTGCCAACCCAAAAAGGTGGATAAGGCTGCTATGTAACACTAAGCAGTTCTCTTGATCATAATTGTTTTCAGAAGTCCAAAAGCTTTTGCATAGCTGGTTTAATGCTTCATCATTCCTTCTGCTAGTTGATTCTAATAATTTTCTACTCACCCATGAAAGACCATTTTATCCATTTCTAAGTGCACCTCATTTTGGTATTGACATGTTTCTCTCATTCTGCTAACACTAAGAGAATATGAACATACTTCCAAGTTTTTCCAAGACTTTCACTTTCTTTTGTTGGACTACTTTTATCTGCTGATTTCTTGAAACAGATCTTGTTCTAGGCTTGATCAACTAATTGGGTTCTGAATCTTCTGGATAGTGGCCTTTTATTAAATCAAACTCTTGCTGTTCCTTGTATTGCAAAATGGAAACAAACTTACTTAAACTAGTGAGACACCCTAGGTGTATATCGGGATGAGGAATAATTAGACAGGGGTTTCCATTATAGCAGATTTTATATTGCTTGTACTTTTAGTTCTAGTCAAGCTGACTGGAATTTTTTTTTTTTTCTGCTTACAGTCGTGATCGGCTTGTAGTAGCTCTTGGATTGGATTTGTTTGCTGTGAGTGATGTGAAATTCATGGACATGTTTGTTGCACCTGGTGCCATTGATATACTACAGAGTGAGCGTCAGTCTCTTCAGAAGCGCCAGAAAATACTTCAATCCTGCTTGAACGAGTTCAAAAGTGTTGCTCAAGCTCTTTGATGGCACTTGGCAGCCTAAACTAGCTTCATAATACTGTTAAATGTCTCACAGCTAGTGAACATGCAAAGTTTTCACTCCACTGCCATACTATCAATCTCCAAGCTCTAGGATTGGCCCCCATTACATTATATAAACATGTGTGTACATCATATGTTTGATGATAGTCAATTTAGATGGCCCAAATACAAAGAAATGCTTGATTTCATGGTTATAGACACAATTTTTACATTTAATTGCATTGGCTAATAGCTGAGTTCACACCTCTGTTGCTGTAAACAAGTTTAATTCCTTGGCTGATAGGGAGTTTTGATCCTTGATGCCTATTTTCATTTCACAGTTATGTTCTTGCAGTAGTGCTATCAGTATAGCATGGTGAAGGGCATATGTGCATTGGATGTTGAGGCAACCCTTAAACCTCAGTTCTAAGTGTCCCTTTGATACTGGACTAAAGTTATTTAGATGCTGCAAAACCAGTTTTGAGTGAAATCACTGGTTAGCCCTTTTTTTTAGATCACCAAAATCTGCTAAATCTATCTTAATTATAGGCTTTTTTTTTTTTTATTATTGCTTTCAATCATTATCATCATGATGATGTTTCTTTACAATGTCAAACAACAATCAGTTGCTGTTTTGAAAAGATGACACTGGTAATTATGGTTTAATTTCATCATCATGGGATGAAAAGTAATTATTAATCCCATTTGATTCACCAAAGGAATTTGACATAGACAAAAAATGGAGGTGGCTTGAATTTGCATCCTACAAAATAATGACAAATCTAAATGACATTTTCTTTTCATATGCAAATACACTGCCGCTAGTGTACACTATAAAATGAATGACAAGTGCCAAAATGCTTATTCTGTTGTTCCTTATTCATGCTAGTTAAAGTTTAAGAAGTTTTCATTTTGAGAAGACAACACCTAAATATTCTCTCAGCTTTAATTTGGTTTTTGTGATGAAGATCCACATACATATATGTCTTCATATATAAGTATGTCATTGCAAGTTTTGATTCTCTTTAATTTTGTGCATAGAATATATTCTTCATTGATGATGGTAAGTTGGATTTGACCTTTACCAAATTTTTCTAATGTTTCTGCAAAAGGGTATTTGATTTTGTTTATTACAAACCATTTACATGGTTCTGAATTTGACTCTCCTAGTATTATATAAAGCTATATCTTTTAAACTTGGCAAAATAAATTTGTAAGTCCTGAATTATAGCGTCTCTTTCTATTGAGTTCTTGTCATTTTATTACATTGCATTGAGCTCTTATGATATTATTTATATATACATTGAGTCTCAATTTGATAAATTCATAGATTTTTTATGAAATTTTTAGTAGCTCAATATATTACATAAGTAATAGTGTAGGAGCTTAATGTATATATAAATAATAGTATAGGGACTCAATGTATACATAAATAATAGCATAGAAACTCAATACAATACAATAAAATAATATGGGTTCAATAGAAAAAATCGCTATAGTTCAAGAGCTTAAAAATGAATTTTTCCTTTAAACTTCTCTCCCTCATTCTCTACTCATCAAAACAAATTTACCCTCCATATCTTCACTTTTCTAGTAAAATTCCCACTTTTTAAAATAAATCTCAAACCTAAATTCTTGGGGTTAATTACAACAAAATAAAAAAAAAAATCATGAACTTTGTAACTTTTCTTTCATTCTATCATAAACTTTTAATTTAACAATTCATATCATGACCCGATAAACCAAAGTTTGACTAAATTTATCCACTGAACAAAATCACTTTACCTTTTAAAAATTACAAAAAATAATAAATTTCTTCTATTGCAGAAAATAATATTTTTTTAAAAAATATTTTCATTTAAATTTTGATATATGTCGTATTTTATGTTGTTTGAACACTAAAAAAAAAGTTTTATAGACGATATATTTAGAAAATGTATTTAGAACTTGATTTTTTTTTTCTAAAAAATCATGAAATGGAGTATAAACCACAATAAAAATATTTTTAGACAAAAAATGTATTTAAAAAATATATTTAGAAGTTGATCTTTTAATGAAAATATCACATAATAACACATACATTATTAGAAAATTTTTAAAAAAATTATAAACATATATTTTATAGAAAGTATAAAAGATATTTTTAAATACACAAATTTTGCTAATTTTACATTTTATCTTATTTTTTTTACTATTCAACAGATAACCTTGATTATTTTTTATTTTTAACAGGTCATGTGATAAAATTGTCTTTAATCTAAAAGTTTATAAATTAATTTCTTAAATTTAAAGTTTATGATAGTTAAAAAAGTAGTAAAGTTCAAGATTCTTCTTTGTAATTCATTCAAATTTTTATTTATTCTGAGTATTTTCAGGCCAAAATTTTAATTATAAAAAGTAGATTTAAAAAATAATTTTATATTTTTTAAATTTAAAATAAAAAGTTGGTTTTACTCTCTACAGTTATAGAGTCAAATTCAAATCCTGTGCTACTTTTTATCAATGAAGTGTAAATTTCTATGTATTATTTCTATTATTTTATTG
Source organism: Mallotus nudiflorus (assembly GCA_947683625.1). Taxonomy (NCBI): domain Eukaryota; kingdom Viridiplantae; phylum Streptophyta; class Magnoliopsida; order Malpighiales; family Euphorbiaceae; genus Mallotus; species Mallotus nudiflorus. The sequence continues at coordinate 3,022,112 of CANTUR010000159.1, read as the reverse complement.
ATATTTTCAAATTTGAACTATTATACTAAAAAATTAACATCATTAATATTTTATAAAAAAGTAAAACAAACAATTAAAATTTGAAGAGTCTATTTTAATATAAATAGAATTTTCTACCTTTTTATAGTGAAAGATGCTTTTTATATTATAAAAAACTTTCTTTAAAATAACGAGAATCATTATAGATGTTCTAAAGGTATACAATGGAGTACAAATCCCGTCAAATATAAAAACTTTTCTTTTTTAATCTAAAACAAAACTTTTTCTATAAAATAACTTTTAGAGGATATATTTTCTAACAAATTTTGTAATTGTAGATATTTTTTATTCATAAATAAAAAAATTGATGGATAGTTTTTACCATAAAAATAATAATTTTTACTACTTTAAATTAGTATATATATATATATATATATATATATATATATATATATATGACTTTTAACAAAGAAAAAACATAAAATGAAAAAATTAAAGAAACCTAATAAGTCCAACAATATTATTAAGTTATTAATTAACATTGATAATTTTTTTCGAACATAAAATTAACGTTAATATTAATTTATATAATCATCACTTCAATTAATTAATTATGAGTCATACTTCCAAGAGTTTTACACCTCAATTAATAATATATTTTCCTCAAGTCTTTGTCTTATCTTACTAATTAAATTATAATTAATGTTAGAGTCTGACTGCATAAGGGATAATTCTATGAGTCATAAGGGATAAGGGATAATTATGAGTCATAAGGGATAATTTTATCCTCATAGATCTCATCATCGCCTGTTGACTATGATCTACATCTTTTCTTAAATACCATTAACATTTGGGGTGAGCATTTCTTGACGAACCGAATTTACCAATCGAAATCGAATCGAAATTCGCAGTTGGTCCAATCTTCAAAATTTAAAGCAGTCGATTCGGCTGGGTATATGTGGAATAATCGATTTTTAGAAGGCGTTTTGATTGTTGTATTTTGCAAATCAAATCGTCCAAATTTTTGAAATTTTTAATTTAGTGTAAAACGACATCATTTTTCATGAATGGACATTTGTAGACCGCAAGTTTAGTGTAACGAGGCGACAAAAGGTGCTCTAGGGGCCATGCATGCTTAGAGTTTTTAACTTATCCTAAGGACATGGAGGGATAAGAAAAGTATAATATGGCCGAGCACGAATATATGCGAAAAGAAAAGTACAATAAAGAGCATTTTAGTAAATATAAATAAATATTATTATTTATATTTATGAGGGTGTGATGGGTGAAATATTCTGATGTCTCCTCCTACCAACATTCAAGGTGCTCCTTATGCTCTTTAGGGGGTACCTTCGGTGTAAGCTCTCCACCATCCTTGAGGCTTGTGTGCATGTTCGATGACACAACCTTAAGTGAGCTCCCTAGTGTTAAGCTAGGTGACGGGCATCGAGTTTAGGAAAGAGGAATTCGGTGTCTTCATAGAGAAGGAGCTCTATGGACACTACGAGGCCGAGGTGCTCGTATTGCGTGGTTCTCCTAGACCCGAGGTTACAATATGACTTGCGCTATGCGCAAACATATAGGGAAATTTCGAAGCACTGTGAGATTTAATTATTTGCGAGACTTGTGAAACAAGTATATGACCCTTGCGTATGCGAGAGCTGTGAGGCTAATGTGGGATTTGGTAATGTGTGGGAACGGTGAGGCGAATGCAAGGCTTAAGATAAGAATGAGGCTTGGAAACCTATATAAGATACAAGGCGAGCATGAGCCTCAAACGTATACGAGAACATAGGAACTAAGATAGTAGTGAACATGCGAGGTTGGTTAGGTTCGCTAACACTCGACTATAGTCGAAAGACACTCAGTATTAATAATAAAAGCATGTTCATGAGGCTTGGCTGGCCTAAACTTGGGAAAGTTTAGGCACCACATGGGTCAAATATCAGGGCTAAATGGAGGACCCGTGACATTTGGTATCAAAGCAAAGAAAACATGCGATGTGGGAAATATTAATATATAAGTACGAAGTTATTGATGCAAAGATGAATAATTATGGACCTACAATCATTCATGTATGCGACTATTTAATCAAATATGTTCTTTTAAAGCGAAATAAGTGCAAGGGATGCGGTTGTTGGTGACACATCAATGTGTCAAAATTAATAAATGAAAACATGTGGGAATTAGAGGATATTCATTAAAAGAATGTCGTGAAACATCGAGGTGAGGCAGAAATGTATGTGACAACCTAATAAAATTGGTGGATCCTTCATACCTAATAAAATTGGTGGATCCTTCATACTTGTGACTCTTATAGAAATTATTGAGGCGTAATTTACTTGTGGAGAGCGAGTAAGTGAAGAGACACTTAAGTTTGTTAGCGAGCTCATACATTAGAAATAAAATGTGATCATGTGAAGCAGAAAGTGTTTGAGACTTTGGTCAGATATGACACTATAGTAACATCATTGTATTGATGCATATCCTTGAGGGATAATCTATAAGATTGACAAAGACTTGAAAGAAACTTCGAGCCAAATAAGGGAACAGTTGATAAAATTACAGCAGGATTGCTTATTGGCATAAAAAGGCCAACCATAGTAGGATGAGAAATGTGCTAAATGAGAGGCTGATAGTGCCAATCATAAGACAAAAATATCGATGTTGCGATTGAATAATTTATAAGCAAAAACATAAAGGATACAGAGTCCCTATATTGAGATGTGATGAATGTGATTCGATGCGAGAGATAAAGTGCGCTAAAATTCATAATGTGAATAAGGGTTATCACAGAACCCATTTAATGTGGCAAAATTGGAAATATTATTAGTCTTATGAGACTATTAAAGGGATGATGCCCTACGATTGGAAATGCGATAATGCACAAAGATGAAGTGCAAGAGTTGAGATCTAGTTTTGATTGACGAATTATAAGAGTTATCATATAGTGGCACAAACTTATAGCGATGCGTGATGTGGCTCAAGGGCTAGTGAGGCGTTGAGCATGAGTTAGGCTTGAGAAGCCAATGAGATGAAATTTTCATGAGTATTATGACTTAAAGTGGGGGAGTGAAACCCACTTAGAAATGAATGAAATGATAAGTGAAATATTATGATTTGAGTGTGGTTGTGGTAACCACTGTTGTGAGTGTGTGAGAATGCATGAAAGAAAAAAAAAAGAAAGACAAGAAGAAAGGAAAAGAGCAAGAGGAAAAGAACATATAGCAAAAATAAGAAAAGAAAAGAACAAGGGATAGTGAAAAGAAAGAGAGAAAAAAAAAAAGAAAAAAAATGAGTGTGAGTAGAAACATGTTGTGTGAGATGTGGGGTTGCTAAAGGCTGTAGTAGCCTCGATTCATGGTTACTAAAGGCTGCGATAGCCTTGATGGGCGATTGTTAAAGGTTATGGTAACCTTGATGTGTGTTTGCTAAAGGTTGTGGTAGCCTTGCGTGTTACAAAAGAGTTTGCCAATAGAGCTTGAGGCAACCTTCGAGAAAATACATATATGTGTTGTGTGCAAGCGACACTAAGTGCCGATACAGTTAAAATAAAGGAATCACTAAGGGGATGGAATACAAATGTGGTAAATAAAGCATAATGCTATTGAGGCTTGAAACGTCTACGAAAACATGGTGGCAAATGACTCGGATGACATGCAGTAACTTTCAAGAAGCAAGAAAGGAGATTCATCGAATCAACTTACTTACAGATGGAGGTTTATGGTTTTTATAAATGAAGATGACATCTTCGCTTAAGGCAAGGGAACAAGCAAGTTGATCCCAAAATCATAAACTCTTACTACTATTAAGACAAGTGAATATACTACTTTTAAATGACCTATGGACTTGAATGTACCAAGACACACTTTAGAAAATCTTGTAGAGATATATCCTCCTGCAAGTTACTTTTACAAGTGGAATGTACACAAGGAAGACCCTAGAAAAATGGGATAGTATATAATACCTTTTGGTATAGGAATAGCAAACTACATGAAGTCTCCAACAAAATAACAAGTAATGGATGAAGAACATGGAAAAAGGCAAGGCAAGGCAAAATGTTGGCTAGTGGAGACCCTATCCTTGAAACAAGTGATGCAAGGATTTAGGAAGGTACAAAATAGCAAACTATGAGTGCCAAGAGCGATGAACAATAATAGTGTTGAATGAACACAAGGATAATCTGTAAGTCATATTATGCTCCTTTATAATTCCTTGACAGAAATAGTAAGTTGTGATGTTTATTTAATTGATGAACAAATATGTGCAAATGGCAAATTTATCTAACATTTAATTTGTATTAAAAGAGCAAATGAGACATGAGAATTATTTTTCAATATGTACTGCTGTTGCTTCTTTATTTTGTCTTGCAAGGTACAATTTACACTCGAGCAGGAATAAAGCAATGAAAGCATGACAAAGCCTTATTAAGAAGTAAAAAAAAGAACCAATAAGAAGACATGCAAATACAAAGGTGGAGAGTCAAAATTCACGATGGATAAGAGCAAGAAGTGGTCAAAGGTTCACATAGTTTTAATAGCATAAACAGGTGGTGCAAGCTAATGGAGAGAAAATAGAAGAAGACATGGAACACCATAAAAGATGAAAATCGTGAACCCCTATGGCTAATTGATGAGGGTGTCAATTGCTCAAGTGGGGGAGAATGTAACGGGGTGACAAAAGGGGCCCTAGGGGCCATGCACCTTTAGAGTCCTTAGCTTATCTTAAGGACATGGAGGGATAAGAAAAGTATAATATGGCTTGAGCAAGGACATACGTGAAAGGAAAAGTACAATGAAGGGCATTTTGGTAAATATGAATAAATATTATTATTTATATTTATGAGGGTGTGATGGGTGGAACATTCTGATGTCTCCTCCTACCAACCTTCAAAGTGCTCCTTATGCTCTTTAGGGGGTACCTTTGGTGTAAGCTCTCTACCATCCCTGAGGCTTGTGTCCATGTTCGACAACACAACTTTAAGTGAGCTCCCTAGTGTTAAGCTAGGAAAGAGGAATTTGGTGTCTCCATAGAGAAGGAGCTCTATGGACACTAAGAGGTCGAGGTGCTCATAGTGCGTGGTTCTCCTAGACCCGAGGTTACAATATAACTTGCGCTATACACAAGCATATAGGGGAATTCTGAGGCACTGTGGGATTTAATTATATCCGGGACTTGTGAAACAAGTATATGAACCTTGCGTATGTGAGAGCTGTGAGGCTAATATGGGATTTGGTAATGTGTAGGAATGGTGAGGCGAATGCGAGGCTTAAGATAAGAATGAGGCTTGGATACCTATCTAGGATACAAGGTGAGCATGAGCCTTAAATGTATACGAGAAACATAGGAACTATGATAGTAGTGAACATGCGAGGTTGGTTAGGTTCGCCAAAACTCGACTATAGTCGAAGGACACTCGGTATTAATGCTAAGAGCATGTTCATGAGGCTTAGATGGCCTAAACTTAAGAAAGTTTAAGTGCCACACGGGTCAAATATCAGGGCTAAATGGAGGACCCGTGACATTTAGCACGCATTTAAAATTTTAACAATTGTAATATTATTTAGCTTTAGGGCCTTAGGAAACACACTATTATATTACAAAGTCATAGCGTGAAGATGAAGAGTCGCCACCCAAGGTAATAATTGGGACAATTTGATTGGTGGTACTTAATTTTCTAAAAAAAAAGTTCACACCACAACTAAGAAATTCTGGGAACGGAATACTAATTTCTTTTATTCTTATGTTCATTTAGAATTACTTTATAAATCATTACTTCATTTACTAATTACATGCAATTTTATTAAACCCTATTTGAACATCCATCTAACCTTAAGATATCTAGTCAATAAAATCACACATAAAAAATGAATTTAAGCGCATCGTCCCTAAGTCTAAACTAGATTAATTTTAATGAAAGTTAGCTAGATTTACACTTTTATTTACAAATGAAATGGACTAAAGGTGGGTCTATATTTTAATTAGTGAACTTAAGTTTACTTGTTTCAATTATCTACAAATGGGCCTAAATCTACAAGTTTTTAAAGAAATTGGATTTTATAAATGGGTCTAAGTCTATTTGTTTTATTTAAAATGGGAAGTGACCTTAAGTCTATTTGTTTTAAAAGGAAATGAAATTAAATGGGCTAAGATAAGTTTAGGTTAAATTTATTAATTAAAAAGGTGTCTTAAGTCTATTTAACCTAAAATGGGCCTAAATTGATTTTGAGTTAAATTAGACTTTAGACCAATTTTAAGGCTATTAATTAAGTGAGTTAGACCTAATGTGGGCTTAGGGCCCAAAAGGATAAAAACCTAAAAATCCAATTAATCAAATAATAACATGCCAAAGCATATCAAACATACATCCACATGTGATTTCCTAAAACCCTAATTCAAATCCTTGTAGACCCTAATTTACTATTGCCATCATTGATTTTAAAGTTTTACCCAATGATCCTGATTACTAATCCATTTTAAATGCATAAAAGTAAAATTTTACTAGTCCCAATACTGGGGTTATTATAATATTCTACGTACTGGAAATTAAAATTAAGTACAAACCTAAATGAATTAACATAGCAAAACATAAAAAATAATGATCACAGAAAAGGTAAAACCTAGATCTAATCACAGTTTAAAACCCATGGCATTCTATGGATCTTTTGTTCAATTTTTGGATATCAGGCAGTATCCTCCTTAACGCCCATCAGATGTAAAAAAGAAAACACAAAAATAAAAAAACTACATTAGTGAAATTAAATAGCCAAAACAATAATAAAAAATTCACAAAAGAAAAAAAAGAATAAAAAAGGAATGTTGTGCAAATGATATTAGATGGCCCTTTAGAATGGATTTTCACCATATATGGAATTGACTTAGTGTGTGTTTTGGATCTTGAAACTGAATCACGTAAAAATGTAATACAGACTCTTAGTTTTTTTTTTTGAAAATACAAGGAAAAGAACCAGGTTTTGTGTTTAGTGGTTTGTTGCAGAGTTTATGATTTTTCTAAGGTTTTCTTTGCGCAGTCCTAACATCCCAAAATTTTTCTTCTCTCGGCTTTTTAAAGCCAAAAAACAACTTCTAGCCCTTGTGATCGTATAGAGAGGTTATGCAATCCTGGGAGCTAGAGAACAACTACTCTTTCCATTTTCAAAAATCAATCCCCAAGATAAAGAAAGTGATCAGGGTTAAAAAAAGATTAGAGATTCATGCACATGTCTGTGCAGAACCAATAAAAATTTAAAAACATGCCCAAAATTAGATTTTTTATGAAAAAATATTAAAACAGTGAAGGAAAAAATGAGTCAACGTTGCATAATGCCTATTGGCATTATGCCTTTATTTGTCAAAATTTCATTAAAACCACTAAAATTCATTTTTCTACAATTTAGACCTTAAAACATTTTAACTCTTGTAATTAAATCCTAAAAAGGCTGCAATTTAGTCCTTTAAATTGTGAAACTTAACACTAGAGATTAATTCTTGATTAATTTTCATCATAAGGGCTTTCGTTTCATGCATGCATAATTATATTTCAAAATTGGGTGCTTATAGTTGCCCCCCTTTTTTGTTGTTTGATTGACAAATTGTGGTAAAGCAATAGTAGCACATAATTTTGATAAAAGGAGTTAGGACACTTAATTGCATCCTAATTGACAGATCGATGCTTAAATTTCTGTGCAATTTTAAGTAAGATGTAATGTTTGACAAGTCTCACTATATTTCTTGTGGAACATCTAGTGAACTTTATTCAAATGAGTTTAGTTATATTTCTTACGGAATGTTCAGCAATGATGAATTGAAAATCTACTATAGTTCCTGTGGAATGTCTAGCGATAATACCATAACTGTTGTGTAATGTCTGGTGAACTACACTATATTCTATGTGGGATGTCTAATGACAATAAATTTCGTTATATTCCCTGTGGGACGTTTAGTAAGAATGAATTTTGTTATATTCCCTGTGGGACAATGAATTTCGTTATATTCCCTGTGGGACATCTAATGATACACACTATATTCCCTATAGGACGTCTAGTGAGAATGAGTTTCGTTATATTCCTTGTGGGTTGTCTAACGATGCACACTATATTCCCTATATGATGTCTAGTGAGAATGAGTTATATTCCCTATGGGATGTCTAGTGAAACATAATCTTAAAAATATGTTATAGTTCCTGTGGAACGTCTAACAGCGATAAATTTAAAGACTTATGTCACAACTGCTATGCAGTACATAACATAATGACAGTTATGACTACTGTGCAATACATAGTATAATGATTTGAAGTTTATGTCATAGTTATTAGGTAGCATATGAGTTTAAAATCCTTTGATTCAAATGATGCATGTAAAATGCAAAAATTAAAATTTGTAATTTTGTTCTATATTCTATACTTGATAGAGAACTTAGATTTACAGACTGGTTATGCATATTAAGAATTCTGTGAATTATTAATTTGATAGATGTCATGATTTAATTAGGAATGAATTCCTAGTCAAAATGTAATTATGGACCAAATTGCAACAAGAGAACTTGGATCCTTGTGCAAACAAAAGTAGTGGACCAAAGTGGATATTTTTCACTTTATATATTCCTTCCTTTTTGCATGTCTCAATTCATTTTCTCTTCTCCTTCATTCTTTTTCCCTTCATTTTCTCTCTTTGTACTAATTCTTCTTTCTTTGATTTCTTAATCATCAGAAGTTTAATTCGTGATCCGTCAGATCCTATGGCCTCTCCATAATACAGACAACGTAGGAGAGCAAAAATTTCTAAATGTTAACGAATTCTACCTCCTTATTTTCCTCAGAATGATCTTGGACTTCGAGAGGGCTCATCCATCTTTCCTTTGACTCATGTACACACCCATAGGTGTAGAGATGTGGGTAATGAGGTAACATTTCACCTTCTTAGTTTATTTCTACAAAATATTACATGTACAGTTAGTAATTAGAATCAATTTTAGGGTAGAGACTAGCATGCATGTTGATTGGATTAAATGAGAAAATTAGCTAAAAATGCATGATAGAATTAAAATTAAGCTAGGTAGTCTGTTTGTCTAATCAGATGTCTGGAATTCTAGATTTCCAATCGACAAAGGTGAAGGGCTGATTGGCATAGTGGAATGCCGATTGGCATTCTAGATTGCTGATCAACAATCTACATTGTTGATCTGAATGTTTTTAACTAATCACCATTTTTCATCATTTTATTAACAAGATTAACTAATTAATCAATTAATAATCATTTCTTGTTAACACGATTAATTAATTACTTAGTTAATTAAGTGTTGTTTTTTACTAATTAAGTCCTTTAAACTTAACCAATGTCCTATGAAATTCACAGGATGTTTTAATCTAGCACAGGAATTATTTTATGGATTATTGGAGCATATGACTTGTCTAATTTGGGCCTCTGGGTTTAAGTGATTCATTGCTACACTTTTGAATGCTTGAGGCCATTTTGACCATTATTATTTATTTGCTTTGATCGAGCGGTGGATGGATACTGCCTATAATTTTCATACTCGTATGAGTGAGTTAACCATTTATCCTATGAGCTTCTCTGCTATTAATAGGATTGCCTTCGGAGGGTCCTCGATTCCCTTTGATGTGAGCTACTACAATCTTTCTGAAGATGTACAAAGTCAGTATGTGCATGACCTGATAGGGTTCATTATGATGTGGAAGAATTAGAAGAATGTTAAGCTTTCATCTTTAATTCAGGAGTTTAGACGTCTGCCCACTACTACTCCTTGTCAGATTACCCAGAAGGTGAGGTTTCTTCTTCTGATACTGTTAGGTATGACCCTCTTTTGCGAGACCGATCATGAGGTCAATATTTCTCTACTTGGTCCACTTTGTAACTTGGATCGGGTTGCCACACTTGATTGGGGATCTGCTACATTCACTTACCTTTACTATAGACTGGACATTGTCTATAGAGATACTGTCAAGATGTGTGGCTTTTGGCATGTCTTACATGTACGTTCTCCTTTTCTTTAATCTTTATTGTCTTGCTTTCCTTTGCCTTTTATTGATATGCTATCTTCCTTTTACATATGGAGCATAGAGATTGGGTTGATTCGAGGCTTTAGTGCTATTAGCTCTAATAGGAGATTTTCTCTGATAATGAGATGGGGTTCTTCTTGCCTTGCTAGCAATAGGAACACTTTGTAAATGTATCGTGATTAGCTGAACACTATTGAATAGCACTTGGTAAGAAAAATAAAATTATTAGTATCTTATAATTTAATGTGAGTTAAACTTAGTTAACCTAAATTGCAGATAAACTCTGATTGGCTGAAGGGTGCCAATGACATCCAACTATATGATTTCATGGCTGCTTCAGTACACCTTAAGCCGATGAGGGTTTTGCTTCCTGGATATGGCTGTTTGATGTGGTATTTAGGGGAGCGAGTGGTTGGTCTTCTGGGCCTTCTCAATGTCATATTCCATCTGAAGTCCCTTCTTCTATGCTCTGCAGCTCGCATTTGACAGGTTTAGAGCCGAGAGATGCACTATAAGGATACGCTGCCTTGAATTTTCTTAAGTGTTCTCAACATTATTAGCAGTTCATGCGTGAGAGCCTCTTGGAGCAGATTCCTATCGAGGATGTTGAGGTAATTTCTTGTTGTCTCAGCTACTTCCCATAGAACCTATGAATCACTCTTTTTTTTTAGTTTGATGAGGTTCTCTCTCTTGCTGTCGAGATGATGGAAGAGGAGACCAATATTGCTCTAGAGATTGAGGTTGTTCTCGATATTGAGAGGTCTGAGCCTAGACCTAGCCCTATACATCATACTTAACATGTCAGGACTAGTCATGATGGTGCTTTTGTGGGTGTTACCCTTAGTGATATCTCTCTCTTGGATAGGTCCATGTTCTACTAGGCTCCTATTGTTCAGACTCCAATTGAGTAGCATATGCACTTTAGTGATGTTCAACTTCTTATCCTTTCTCTAGCAGATGCTTCTCATGTGAGTCATTATGACTTATTCCTTGCATGATTTATACACTTGACATTAACTTTAGTAAATTTACAAAATAGGTTCCTCGAACATAGGGGGAGTACTTGCATGGACTTGCCTCATCTCAGAACTATATAGGTCACAAACAGTTAGAGGGTAAGTATATACACTGAAAGTGCAAATGTATGCACGTTATGCATAAAATGCATATGACATGTCATTTCCTATATGTACAATCCTACTCTAGTGATCTGGAATATGAGATCGAGATGCTCAACCGATAGCTTATAGGTTTAGGCATTGATCCTCATAGTGCTAGGACTTTATCTGTCAGACCTCCAGACACCCTTCATTGGGATGATCCCGCTAGAGGATGGAGCCCATGGCTGGATTCTGGAGCTTAAGATGACTGATCTAGGCTATCTTTGTTTCTGACTTTTATTTGTATCAGACTATTTTTGTCATACTGTTGTGTTCTATATCCTATACTATTTGTATGCATTGTGTTGAACTGATCTCAGACTTGGATATGTGGACTTAAGTAGAGTAAAGGTTTTTTTTTCTTTTTTTTACCTTGACTTTTGCCTAAGCCGCCCTCTTGGATTTTTGACTTAGCAGACTTGCCCTAACTTTTGCCTAAGCCACCCTTTCGGGTTTTCAACTTAGTGGGCTTTCATTTTTTTTATTTATTTTTGTATTTTCCAGATCTGGTTATAGGAGAAGCTGAGCTTGCTTACTGTTCCTACTAACTCTTTATCCTATCAGCCTCATCAACTATAATCTCGCCCATTGAAGGTGGAGGTTAGGCACACTATAGACTAGTGGGTGAACTGGTTACATGGCATTATAGACGTTGAGATTACATGGATCTGCCCTTGGTGGAAGCTGAAGTTTATGACCCTTGACTTATATGATCACTATGTTCCTATCCTAGGGCTGAGTTTCTCAACTTTCTTTTCTCCTTCCCTCCTTTGTCGTTAGTATGGCCATCCACAATTAATAGTTACTATTTTGACTGACTTTAGCAGCTTCCCCCTCAGATAGGATTTTTTTTTAGATAGGGTCAAGAACTTATGGCCTCATAGGACTCTTGAGTGGAACATAAACTTGGATACTGATAGAGCTACTGATGATAATTGCAAGACTTGGGTTGTGGTATAAGCTATGGACCCACCAAGATTCTCCAAACACAAGAGGACTCAAGCTTTGCATGATGAGTCACAAAAGAAGAAATAAAGACAGCACTAGGAAATGGTCTCACAGAGCTGAATTTAAGCTTTCATGCTCTGTTTTCCTTTCTAGTACTTATGTATTATAAATAAGATAGAACATGCAATGTTAAAACAAAAATTCAATTTCAAAAGGATTCATTAATTAGGGCCAAAATGAGTACATTTATTACATTACCTTATATAACTCTTGTTATCAACTAGTCCTTTCAAATTTTCTAGCTGAATATTTTTCTCTTTCATTTATTTATCCTAATTTTTACCTGACTAGCCCTTTGCAGGTTTTCTAGCTAGCTGGACCATTTCTTTTATTTTTATTCCCTAATTTTTTCCTGCCAGCCCTTTACAGGTCTTTTGAACAGTAGGAATGTCCTAACTTTTGCCTGACTAGTCTTTTCAGATTTCTTAATAAGTGGACTTTATTTTTTTATATTAATTTTATTTATTTTACAAGTAGTATTTCTTGAGGCGATCCAAATTAACAATTTTCGTGAACTCATTCCCTTTAAAAATTAATATCTTCATAACTCCTTTAGGCAGAAACAATTTAACTAAATACGGTCCTTCCCAATTTGGTCTAAATTTTCCTCTCATATCAAATACCACTAATCTAGATTGTTTCAACACTATGTCCCCAGCTTTTATTTTTCCAGGCTTAAACTTCTTGTTGAATGATCTTACTATCCTCTTCTGATATATTTGACTATGGAATAAAACATCCATCCTTTTCTTGTTTAGAGATACCATGTGATCATATCTCTTTTGTGCCCATTCACTCTTAAGAGTTTTAGCTTTCGCTTTATTTGAATCTACTTCAATTCCTCTGCTACTAACTATATGCCCTAGCAGTTTTCCTGAAGTAACCCCAAAAATGCATGTCTTCGGGTTAAGCCTTAGATTGTACCTCTCAATTTGAGCTAAGAACTTATCCAAAGCTTCAAAGTGGACCTCTCTTATTTTTAATTTGACCATCATATCAGCCATATACACCTCGACCTCCTTATGCATCATGTTATGGAAAAGAGTGTTGGTTGCCCTTTAATATGTTGCACTTGCATTCTTCAACCCGAAAGGCATAACCTTGTATCAATATGTCTCCCATTCCATAATGAAAGCTGTCTTGATCTTATCCATAACTGCCATCATTATCTAATTATACCTTGAGAACCCATCCATGAAGGAATACATTGCACTAAATGTCGCACTATCCACTATTACAATGTTGTGAGGTAAAGGGAAGTCATCCTTCAGACATGCTTTATTTAAATCCTTGAAATCTACACACATACCTACCTTACCATCTTTCTTGGGTACCAGTACTATATTTTCTAACCATTGAGGATAATCTACTACTTCTAGAAAGTTAGCCCGAATTTGCTTAGCAATTTCCTCTCTCATCTTTTCAGTCCACTCTGGTTTTAGCCTGTATAGTTTTTATTTGACATGTTTAATTTCTTGATAAGTAGGAATATGGTGTTCTGCAAGTTTTCTATCTAAACCTAGCATATCCTTATAAGCCCAAGCAAATACTACCTTTCTTTTTGTTAATATTCTCTCAAAATTTTTCCTCTCCTCAAGAGTTACCTCATGTGATATAGAAATGTTCTTAATATTATCATTTGTGCCCATGTTAAATGAATCAAATTGAATTGAATTAATGTCAAACATGCATGAATGATAAAAATTATAATGCACAAAACTATCAATATGCATATCACACAAGTAAGCAAAACCAGCATTCATATCATTGGCCATGGAAAATATAGAGTTTTCATCCTCAAACAGACCGAACATTATTATATCATTTTCATCATAAAAAACATCAATAAAGCTATCACTAATGACAGTAGCGAAATCCCTGGGGTGGCTCCTCTTCAGGTGGCATACACAACAGCTCCTCTATAACAGCATTGCCCATCCTCTCAACTGACAACTTCATCACTTCCTCTTTATTGTATTTCACCAGGTTCTCCAAAATTTGCTCTTTGAAGTTCTCAAACCTAGGAACATCTCCTCTAGCAACATTGATTGATTCCTTAGCTCCCAAATAGTATTTGCCTTCCCATGGCTTGACAAAATTCTCACTCAATGGCCCAATTTTCTTTGAGAGCTTCCTTTGTTTGGCATTAAACCTCTTCCTTGCTCTTCTGCTTATTAGCTTTGTTTCTTTAATATAAACTAAACTAGTTATGTTTCCTTGGCTTTTGAACTCTAGGAGATTAGGGCTCCCTTGCTCATTCTTTCCCAGCCCTTGGCTAGGCCAGTAATTCATACTCTTTATCATTTTTGTTACTCTCAAGTCCATTTTAGTTCTATCAAATATCCCAACGATCTGGAAACTAAGGGGTACACACATTTGCTTCTGTTTATCCAATATGGCTGCCACAACATCATTAGTCCTAGTTTCTATAGTCATAACCTCTCCTTTATGAGGGAATTTTATTTTTTAATGCACAGTTGAGGGCACCCCTCCCAAAGCATGGAACTATGGCCTTTCCAACAGCAAGGCATAAGTGACGGGAATATCCAACATAGTGAATTCAACGATAAACTCTACGAGTCCTATATTAACTAGAGCTTGTAATGTCCCCTCTACATTCTTGGTGCTATTATCATAAGCTCGGATTATAAGATTTGAACTTGTCAAGTCGTTGGTCTTTAATCCTAAGTTGGGTAGGATCTTCAATGGACACACATTAATAGTAGAACTATCATCCACCATGAAAAAATTGGTTCTTTTTCCCCTCACCTCGGTTGGGATAAATAATGCTTTTTTATGGTTTTTTTCCTTCCAAAGGCAAGTCATCATCTGAGAATGTTATAAGCTCGTGTTTCTTTTTTGTAACCTTTGCTACCATAACCTTAGGTGTGGCCACAATTTCAATGTTCATGTTTGATAGAGCTTTGACAAGAGCTCTTATATGGCTACCTGAATGCATCAGTAGTTCCTAAATGCTCACATTTAACTTAGCTTTCTTCAACTGTTCCAAAATTGGGTCTTCTTTATGTTCTTCCTCTACTTCTGTATCTTTCATTTCTTGTCTTTCTATGACTCTCTTGGTTTTCTTTTTAGCTACTTTATAATTCTTTCCACTCCTAGTAACATGATTCTCCTTAGGATCATCACTCCACACATTAAGACCACTCGAGTTTTCTTCATCAGAGTCGTACCAGATGTTAATAACTCCAATGATTTGATCTCTTTTCCTATCTTTCCATACTTCCACTGTGCATGTTTCTTTCCCCTTCAATTTTTCCATATTGAGATTTTCTAAGTGTTGATTCAATAGATCTTTAACTCCCTTTCGAGACTGTTCAGGAGCTAAAGGTCTTTTATCATCTTCAAACTCATCACCCCATCCTATAGGCACAATCCCTTCGATTGGTACATCAGCTGAAGCGGGCTTAGTGTAGAATAGTCTATAATCAAACTTACCTGAAGGTTATCCTAATAAATCTCCTCTCTATGGCTATTCAGGAGTTTTAGTTTCTTTCTCTTACTTCATTGGCTCATTATCAAATTCATCACCCCAACCTGAGGGCTCAATTAATTTAATGGGAATATCAACAGAGGGTGGTTTGGAATAGAACACTTTATAATCAAATTTACCTTAGGGCTATCCCAATAAATCCTTTACTCCTCTAGAGATATTAGAGATTCTCCAATGGTTGTAGGGTTTAGACTTTTAAAGGAGTTTAGCACTTCTTATTTGCTAACTCCCGAGTTGATCATCATAGTGGCCGATGATAGGACATTTTAGTAGTTTGGGAAAGGATTAGTTCTGGTGTTTGGGTTAGAATTGGGTTTTTCAAGGTTTGTGATTTTTTTGGAGTTTATAAGGTTTTAGATTTCATGTTTTAGGCAAATACAGTTATCTGTGGAATGGCTAATAACTTGGTGGCATTTATAGTAACTGTTAGGGTCATAGCCGGGGACATTTATGTTCGGTGGTTTGGAAAAGGTTGAAAGTCAAAGTATGCCTTTCTAGATTATCCTTTCTAGGACTTTAGAGAGTGGTTGGTTGAAGTTGGAGAATCTTCAAGGTTGCTGAACTGTGCACACCTCTACAACTCAGTTGGTACTTCCCTGTTGTGTGCCCCCAGTTGGGTAATTTTAGGTTTCGGTACTTCTAGCATTTCTCTTCTTCTCATTCTTAATATCTTCTGCTTACAGACTATCATCATATAGGTCTATGAATGTTTTAGGGTTTATCATCTACAATCTCTCAACCAGATTAGGTGATACATTATGGACTATCATCCTAACTTGATCCTTCTCAGCTAGCTTGTTCCTCATCAGTCCTGCTTTATTTATGAACCTAGTAAGGAAATCAGAGAAGGATTCATTGGTTTTTGCTTTGTGAGTTCTAGATCTCTGATGGACACTTCTAATCTAGTGTTACAATCATATTGTTTCAAAAAAATAGTGTATAATTCTTTCCAGTTAGCCTGTACAGATTTTTCTAGCCCATGATACCCATTTACAACCATCCCCTATAAAGATAATATAAACAACCTAGTGACTACAACTAAAGGTGCCTTAGTAGTACTCATGATCATTGTATATTGGCTTAAATGAATCCTAGGGTCTCCAGTTCCATCAAAATTTTACAGTTGAGGCATCTTGAATTTTTAAAGAGCTTATCACCCTCTATTTATAGCATGTCATCAAAGTCAAATGAGTACCCCGTTCCTTGTCCTCTAATAAGCTCTTCCATCTTGGACATTTTTTGAGTTAGAGCTTGCATCTGTTTAGACTCATGATCATGGACCAGTTCAAGTGACTCCCTCTTCGCCTTTTCCACCACGTAGTTCTTGATGTCTTCAAGTCTCACATCAGTAGTAAGTACATTTCTAGTAACACGTGGCCCCTCAGTATTGTTAGCAGCAGGGGGAGTGACTACAATAGGTGGTTTTTCAATAGCAACAATAGGTGGTGGTATGACAATAGGTTACACTAGTTCAACCAAAGCTTGCCTTAGTTCATCTTACATTATGGCTCTTATGTCATCCATTAAAGCTCCCTTAATGTCTTCTAAGGTTCATATCTCTAGTTGTTGTTCCATTTCTGTCTGTTCAATTTAAGTTGGTTCAGCTTCTAGGTAAAGCAGGTTGATAGGACTCTTCTCTAGTTCTTGAAGGATCTTTTAAGCTATCAACTTAGGTATGTTCTGACTAATCTGCCACCTTTCCATCCCTAGATTCAAGAAGATCCAAATGAATCTATGATGGCTATAAAATAAGGTGTCAGTATAATGTGTGGAATGCATGTATGTATACATTATGCACATGTTATACAATAAGTAGCAAGTATCAGAAAAAGTGTACAATATTTATAGCCTTCCAACCTTATTCCTCCCACACACGTGTTCAATGGTAAGTCTCTTTTCTTAGGATTTTTAGTCTTGGCCTTTATATCAGTAGGGGATATTAAGAGCCGATGTGCATGCCAAATCTCTCTTAAAATAAAAGCACAGAAATAATATTTCTAAATATAAAGGTCTAGCCCAATCCTTATTAGCCCAAATGGACCTCAAGTTATGGGCTTGGGCTTTTATAAATAGAAATACCTCATGGAAATTCAAACAAACAAGCAATTTTGGGTAAAAAAATCCTAGGGGAAGTAATTAAGCCATTATATATTGTTAAGGTCTGGTGAAAAGTTAAGGTTCCCTTAGTAAGATGCCCTCCATTATGGACATTGAGTTACAGGCCAAGGTCAAAGGGGCCGACATCCTTTACCAACTTGAGAGAAGATTACCCCTCTTAAGGACTTAGATTATAGACTCTGGTCAGATGAGCCCGGTAATCTCTCTTGAACCAAGTTAAGGCTAAGAGTGATGGTTAGTTAATTTACAACTCCATAAAGCTAGTGAAATTATGGAATCACAAACTAACGCCATTGCTTTATAGGGGCATGCAAAATGAATACAAGAATGAAATAATAATCAATAAAATAATTCTAAAGAACACAAGTAGAATCAATATCTCTTATCCTTAGTGGAGTCACCACTGTAAACGGTGGGGTTTAGCGTGGGTCTAAGATTTTAGCAACCGTGACATTGTTTAGGCTCAGGGCCTTAGGGAACACACTCTTATGCCATAAAGTCATAGCATGGAGATGAGGAGTCACCACCCAGGGTAATAACTAGGACAATTCGATTGGTGGTACTCAATTCTCTAAAAGAAAGTTAGCACCACAACCAGGAGATTCTGGAAATAGAATACTAACTTCTCTTAGTCTTATGTTCATTTAGAATTACTTTATAAATCATTACTTCATTCTCTAATTACATGCAATTTTATTAAACCTTATTTGAATATCCATCTAACCTTAAGGCATCTAGTCAATAAAATCACATATAAAAAATGCATTTAAGCGCATCGTCCCTAAATCTAAACTAGGTTAATTTTAATGAAAGTTAGCTATATTTATGCAAAAATGATAAACACCCAAAAGCGGAACTAATAAAATAATAACATGCCAAAGCATTTCAAACATACATCCACACATGATTTCCTAAAACCCTAATTCAATTCCATACAAATCCTAATTTATTACTGCCATCATTGATTTTAAAGTTTTTCCCAATGATCCTAATTACTAATCGATTTTAAATGCATAAAAGTAAAATTTTACTATTCCTACTACTAGGGTTATTACAATGTTCTAAGTACTAGAAATTAAAATTAAGTAAAAAACCAAATGAATTAACATAGCAAAACTCAAAGAATAATGATCACAAAAAAGGTAAAACCTAGATCTAATCACAGTTTAAAACCCATTGCATTCCATGGATCTTCCGTTCAATTTTTGGATATCAGGCAGTATCCTTTTCAACCCCCATTTGATCTCAAAAAGAAAACACAGAAACAAATAAATTACGTTAGTAAAATTAAATTGCTAAAATAATAATAAAAAAATCACAAAAGAAAAAGAAGAATAAAAAATGAATGTTGTGCAGATGACATTAGATGGCCCTTCAAAATAGATTTTCACCGTATACAGAATTGATTCAGCGTCTGTTTTGGATCTTGGGACTGAATCACGTAAAAACGTAATACATACTCATAGTTTTTTTTTTGAAAATACAAGGAAAAAGAACCAGGTTTTGTGTTTTGTGGTTTTTTGCAGAGTCTATGATTTTTCTAGGGTTCTCTTTGCGTAGTCCCGACCTCCCAAAATTTTCTTCTCTTGGCTTTTTAAAGCCAATAAATAACTTTCAGCCCCTATGATCGTGCAGAGAGGTTGCATGATCTTAGGAACTAGAGAACAACTGCTCTTTCCATTTTCAAAGATAAAGAAAGCGATAAGAGTTATAAAAAATCAGAGATTCATGCACTTGCTATGCAAAACTAATAAAAATTTGAAAACAATCCCAAAATTAGATTTTTTATGAAAAAATATTAAAATAGTGAAGGAAAATATGGGTCAGCATTGCATAATGCCTATCAGCATTATGTAATACTGATTGACATTGCATAATGGCGATCGACATTATATAATGATGATCGACATTATATAATGCCAATTGACATTATATAATGCCAATTGGCATTACGTAATACTGATTGGCATGATGCCTATATATGTCAAAATTTCGTTAAAACCCCCAAAATTCAATTTTCTGTAATTTATACCTTAAAACAGTTTAACTCTTGTAATTAAATCCTAAAAAGGCTACAAGTTAGTCCTTTAAATTGCGAAACTCGACACTAATCTCTAAGACTCAATGCACTCTTTGATTTTTATACTCTCAAATTCAGT
Source organism: Mallotus nudiflorus (assembly GCA_947683625.1). NCBI lineage: Eukaryota > Viridiplantae > Streptophyta > Magnoliopsida > Malpighiales > Euphorbiaceae > Mallotus > Mallotus nudiflorus. Next base: position 3,002,159 of record CANTUR010000159.1, on the reverse strand, counting down.
CTCTCTCTCCCACTTTACTTCTTAACTATTGTCCATCTCCTTCCTATACTCTATGTCTTTTTAAGTTTGACTACCTCTAATGCTTCCATGTCTACATTTTTTATAATTTAAATTCTAGATCTCCATTGTATATGACCTTGAGTGACTAATAAAGTGGTGGATCTAAAGAGTTAATACCATTTTCTTAACTGTATTGTTTTTGTTACTGTTAATGTTTAATCTTCAATTTTATCATACAAGCAATAACAAAATCTATATATAAAGAAAAATATATTTGGTAAATATTTTATACCTCTGTATATATGTATTTTTTCATGATTTTTATATTATTATATGAATTTGATTTTTATTATATATACTTTTTCATTTGTTTGGGACTCTTCTAGCTTGAATTTGGAACATGATAATCTATGGATAACTAGATCTGAAGTTTTTGTTAATCTTATATATGAAATCTTATTTAGTAGAAGCTTTTTTCAATTTCTTAAAACTGAGTTCTCATTTGGTGCAAGCAATTTTGAATTTGTAACACTAATAGTGAACAAAACAATATACAACGATTGTTATTCTCTTAAGTTTAATATGGTACATATGTTATTGCACATTTATTAATGGTTTGTTAACTATTTTTGTGGATTTGATTAAATTAATTCTAATTTCTAATAGTCTATATTTTTTTTTATTTTGTTGTTTGATGGAACCTTAGGTCTGTGGATGTGTATTTGTAAGTGCACTAGAAGGGGTGAACATGGCTTAAGGATTTTAAGATAATTAGAATCAAATTAAAAGAGGAATTAGCAGATCAAAAGAAATTGATACAAGGAGTTTAGTTACTTAATCAAACCTATGTCTCTACCTAACTCTCCCAAGTTAGGATTTTTAACTCACTTCAATCTATTCACTTAGATTGATTAGTACACATTGAGTTTTAAGGCTCAACTCAAACCTTACAAAATAAGAGTTTTCTAGGTAAATCCAATTACCAAGTTGTTGAGCATTTGCATAATCAACTACCTCACCACTCATGTTTTAACTTTAACAGACAATTTTAATGAAATAATATTTTTTTTGTTTAAGTGATTAAAGTATAAGTTAGGAATAAAGTTCAATTAATTGAAGGAACAATGAATGAATGTAAAGATAAAAATCCAAGCTCAGGAAAATTTCCATGAATGCATCTTGAAGTGTGAAAACCATCCAAAGTGCAAGGGATGTTCAATTGATTAAGAAATATCAAGTTTTTCAAGGTCAACTGTTGCTCATGATTTTGAGTAGCACCTCATGATCCTAAGGAAAGTAAAATTGAACAACCACAAGACAAAGCTTCTCAAGCCATGTAAAGCTAGACTGCTCACGATCCATGCTCAGGATCGTGAAGAGATTGCTCATGATCCATTATGAGCATCCTCCTTACAATCCTAAGGTAATCCTGACAAAGCTCCAATAGCTATAATTTTTTATTCTCATGATCCTAAGGGTGTTTCTCATAATCTCGAGTAGACAAAATCCTATAAAAAGCCAAATATGCATTTAATGAAGGTGAAGAAGGTTAGGGATGAACTTAATGGCCTCTTACAACCATTTTTCACTCTCAACATATATATCCAAGCTCTAAAACTTCATTTAAAGATATTAGACAAATTGGTTGAGCTATTGAATTCTGTAAAAGTATTTTTGAACTACTCTCTTATTAAAAAAATTCTCATTGTAATTGAGAGTGGGTTGTGTGCTAGGTTATCTCTCTTATATATCTTATTTCTTGAGTTAAAAGAGGGGAGTGAGGAGTTAATACTAGTGATTGTGGTTTAAGTGTGAGCCTAAAACACTTAAGAACATTGTTGTGGTTACAACTTAGCCTAGAAAAGCTCTTTATATTGAAAAGGTTATAGTTGAGCCTTAAAACTCTTGTAAACTCAATATTAATTAATAAGATTGGTGTAGGTAATTTGGAAATAAGTTAGGTGGAGAGGTAAATTCAATTTGTGAATCAAACTCCTTAAATCTTTGAGTTTTTGAATCTCCTTTTTATTCATTTTCATTTATTCTTCCTAATTTCATAATTAGAGCTTAATCTTTTTAAAATTCTTAATTTACCCTATTCACCCCCCCTCTAGGGCCTTTTCAATTGGTATCAAAGCTTAACTTCTTAAAAATTCATTGCAAGAAGCTAAAATCATGGGGAGTGAAGCCATAAACTTCTTTTCTTTAAGATCTTTCTTTGATGGTGGAGACTACCTATATTGGAAATTCAAAATGGAACTTTATCTTGATAATGATCTTATTAGATTTTGGGATGTGATTTTGGATGGTTAGGAAGCTCTAAAACCAAAGTTGATAATGTTGAGTTTCTAATTGATAGAAGCCATTGGACTCAAGAGTAAAAAGGTGAAAATCACAAGATAAAAAAGTCCATGACTATTCTACTTGCCTCAATGTTTAAGGTTGAAGGAGGTAAAGTTCAACATTGTTAATTAGCAATGGAGATATGGGAGACTCTTAAAAATCACTATAAAGGAAATGCGTAAGTAAGGAGAAAGAAGGTTTAACTCCATGTTTATGAATATGAGCTCTTTAAGATGAAACCACAAGAGTTAATTAGCAAAATGATCAACCATCTTAATGCTCTTGTCATAACTCTAAAGAAGTTGAGAAAACACTACTTAAAAAAGGAGTTCAATACCAAGATTCTAAGAATTCTACATAAGAAAGATTGGGAATCAAGAGTGATCTCCATTGAGGAAGCTCATAATCAATTCAATCTTTCTATCGATATTCTCATTGGAAAGTTGTTGACCTTGAAGTAAATGGAAGATGAAAGAGAAAAGAGAGATGAAAAGAAGAAAGGAATTTCCTTAAAAGCTTCTCAAGATGCAAGTGATGAAGAAATCCTTATTGACTCTAGTGAGGAGTATGATGAGGTTATAATATCACTAGAAGCTTTAAGAAACTATTGAGAAGAAAGAACTTTTCAAGGTAAAAGGATAACAAGAAGAATGAAAAGAAGAAGAATAAGGAAGTCACTTGCTATGAATGCAAGAAACCAAGTCACATAAGAAATAAATGTCCTAATTTAAAATTTAAGAGCAAAGGAGGAAAGAAAAAGAAGAAGGCATTCAAAACTACTTGGGATAACTCATACTTAAACACAATCAGGAGGTACCTTCTCATTCTTCTTGTGATGAACATGATAGATTTAATAATGTTTATGATGATGAGAGCTCTATTGTGAGTAAGCTTATGGTTAAATGTAAAAATCTTATTGCAAAGAAAAAGCATTATAAGCTAGAGCTTTTGAAAATGTCTAAAGGTTTTGAAAATTTGAAAAATGAGCTTGGAAATATTGTTTCATCAAATGAGCAAGTTGCAAATGATTTAAAGAAATCTTTTCTTTTGAAAAGTGAACTTGAGAAAGCTAAACATGAAAAAGAGAAATTTTCACAAAAAAAAAAAATTGGATTTAAAATCTTTAATTTCAAAATTCAAAAAGGGAAAGGACACTTTAAATAATCTTTTAGATTCATAAAGATTTTATGGAAACACACATAGCTTAGGCTACTATAATGAATCACCATCCTCATCATCAACTTAAACCATATTTGTTAAAGCCAAAGATCACTATTCTTCTACATCATTTAATGTAAGTGATGAAAATCAATTCATTAGCACTATAAAGCCTAAATCACTAAGAGCTAATGAAGAGTTAAAAAGGACTCATCCCCTTAAAGCTCATAGGTCCAAGACTCAAATTAAAGGACTTAAACCTAGGCATGCTTACATTTATACTAGAAATAACACTTTAAAGCATGCTTTACAATCATACGACACTCAAACTTTTCATTGCATGTCTCACACACATTCTACACTTCATAAGCAGTCCATGATGTATCCATAAAACTTTCATTCACAATTCAGAAGGTATGGAACTTAAAGGAAAAATGTGTAATACACTAATATGCAATATTACTGTGCACCTAGGAAGAATAAATTTGCTTATGTTAGATGCTTCTATTGCATGACCTAAGGCCACACTAGTAATGTGTGTTTTTATAGATTATAATTGTAATTGTTGCCCTCAGATTACTTTAAGACTAACAAACCTAGACTAACTAAGGGTTGAGTCTAAAAGAATGTTTAAATTTATTAAATGTAGGTGTGCCTTAAGTCCACTAAGAAGAACAGTCAATGGTACCTAGATAATGGATGCTCAAGGCACAATATAGGAGACAAAGACCAATTCACCTCCCTTGAAGCCAAAGAAGGAGGCAATATGACTTTTGGAGACAATGCTAAAGGGAAGATTATTAGGATTTGTAAGATAGGTAATAATCAAACCTTATCTATTCATTATGTGCTTTTAGTTGATGATTTAAAGCACAATTTGCTTAATATTAGTAAATTATGTGACATAGGGAATAAGGTTACTTTTTACCTAAAAATTATAGTCTTGATGATGACAAAGTCATTTTTAGGATTAAAAGTTTAGATAATGTATATGTTATTTATCTAAGCAACATAAATTGTAAAGAATTTAATGCTTGATGTCTATTTCACTTAAACTTGGCATAAAAGGTTAGGACATGCTAATTTCGAACTTCTTCATGACCTTAGTAAATATGAACTTGCAAACGGTTTATCCAAACTCAAATTCACTAAGGACAAGACTTATGATGCTTGTAAAAAAGTAAAATAAACTAAGTCATCCTTTAAGCTCAAAAATAGAGTGTCCACTTCTAGACCTTTGGAATTAATTCACATGGATTTATTTGGTCCTACTAGGGTAGTTAGTTTTAGTGGAATGCATTATGTATTTGTACTTGTTGATGACTACTCTAAATTTACTTGGGTTAGTTTCTTAGCTCATAAACATAATGCATGTAACGTTTTTCAAAGGGTTGTAATAAGAGTTCAAAAAGAATTTTTGCATTTCATCTATAAGAAGCGATCATGGAACCAATTTTAAACATGAATTTTTTGAAAACCATTATGAAGAAAATGACATGTTTCATAACTATTCCTCTCATAGAACTCCTCAATAAAATGGAGTAGTTAAAAGGAAAACTAGGACTTTAGTTGAGATGGGTAGAACTATACTCCATGGATATTATTTACCACTATATTTTTGGGCAAAAGCCATCAATACCACTTGCTACATTTTAAATAGAGTTTTCAAAAGACCTATTTTGAATAAAACCTCTCATGAGCTTTGTAATATTATAAAACCTAAGTTATCATATCCAAGAGTATTTAGATGCAAATGATTTATATTGAACACTAAGAAAAACCTTAGGAAATTTGATTCCAAAGCCAATGAAGGTACATCCTTAGGGTATTCCACCTCTAGAAAGGCCTATAGAGTTTTCAATAAAAGTACTCTAGTAGTAGAAGAATCCATGCATATAGTATTTATTGAATCTAATGCACTTGATTCGAGAAAGGATCTTATTTATGTTGATGATGTTGTAGATGGCTTTTTGGAGGAATCAAAATTCACATTGACATTGTTAATGGATGTCTCACACTATGGCTTAAAGTAATTTTAGGAAACACACACCATTGTAACACCAAAGGCACGTTTCATACACTAGGAAAGCATATTATCCTAGGAGAAATAAAGTTGAAAATGGTGTATGTTCATATTGCATGATCAAAGAACACACTAACAATGTGTGCTTCTATAGAAGACTACACATGAATTTACTTCCTTTGGATTATCTTAAAACTAACCAAACTATACCAATAAAGGTTTGGGTTTAAAAGAACAATTAATTTATTTTGTGTAGGTGTGCTTGAAATCCACAAAAATAAAAAGCAAGTGGTATCTTAATAGTGGATGTTCAAGGCACATGGCGTGAGACAAGGAGCAATTCAACAAGCTTGATGTGAAGGATAAAGGGCATGTCATATTAAGGGATAATGCCAAAGGAAAAATAGCTGGTATTGGAGAAATCAATAATCCTCAATCCTTATTTCTACATCATGTATTGCTTGTTGATGGTTTTTAAACATAATTTATTTAGTATAAGTTAATTGTGTGATTGGAAGATAAAGTGACTTTCTATCCTACAAATTGCTTTATTAGTAGTCTTGATAAAGACAAAGTAATTTTTTGTGGTGAAAGGGTAGATAATGACTATGTTATTAACTTAAACAAAGTTGATAGCAAGGACATCAAATTTTTAATGTCTATTTCCTATGACTCAAGGATATGTCATAGAAGGTTAGGACATGCAAACTTTAAACTATTGAATGATCTTTCTAAACATGAACTTGTAATTAGTTTACCTAAACTTGAATTCACCAACAATAAACCTTCTCATGGTTGTCAAAAGGGAAAATAATCCAAGTCTTCATTTAAGCTCAAGCATGTAGTGTCTACCTCTAGACCACTTGAACTTATACATATGGATTTATTTGGTCCAACTAGAGTTGCTAGTCTTAATGGAATGCATTATGCATATGTCTTGGTTGATGATTACTCTAAATTCACTTGGGTGTGTTTCCTTGCTCAAAAGAATGATGCTTTCAAAGCTTTTGAAAATGTTTCTAAAAGAGTTTAAAAATAAAAAGGTTTTTTTTATTTCATCCATTAGAAGTGATCATGGAATTGAATTTGAAAATGAACTTTTCAAAACCTTTTGCAATGAAAATGGTATTTCACATACATTTTCTGCTCCTAAAACTCCTCAACAAAATGGGGTAGCTTAAAGGAAAAATAATACTCTTATGAAAATGGCTAGAACAATGCTTTATAAGTATAATTTGCCTCTATACTTTTGGGTAGAAGCTGTGAACACATCCTATTATATTTCAAATAAAGTTTTCAAAAGACCAATTTAAAAAAAAACTTCTTATGAGCTATGCAACAATATAAAAATCAAAATCTCATATCTAAGAGTATTTAGATGCAAGTGCTTTATATTTAACACCAAGGATAATCTTGGAAAATTTGATTCTAAAGCTAATAAAGGAATTTTTCTAGGCTATTCCACTTCTAGTACAACATATAAAGTGTTTAATAAAAGAACTCCATTAGTTGAAGAATCCATGCATGTTGTATTTTATGAATCAAACTCACTTGATCCTAGAAAGGATATTTGTAGTATTGATGATCTTATAGGTGAAAATAAGAATGTGGATTCTCAAGAAGAAAATGGTAGTAAGCATTTGGAACTTAAAAGTCCAAGTAAGGAGGACAATAAGGAAATACCTCAACCTACCTTGAAGGATGAACTTCCAAAGGATTGACAATTCAAGAAAGCTCATCATAAGTGACACTAAAAATGGGGTAACTGAAAGGAAATAGTTATGTAATAATCAACTGTGGTAAGCACATGCCTTAGATAGGGTCAAATTTCAAAAATTTCACTTGCATAACCCTTCATCACATGAAGATTTCCATTCCCATAGATCCATTTTGCATTTTACACATAGGTAAACTACAAATCAATATGTAAAACAACAACCTAGAAAGTCTAAGTTTAAAAATACTTACAATCTCCTAAGTTTGATGTAGACTATAAGTATTCTACAAGCTTGGGATTCTTTTGTTCAACTCTTGAATTAAATGCATAGCCTCCTAAGTGTTAGGCCTTTAGCTTGAAACACCAAAGCTCCACCAAATCACCTTTTTGCTTATATTAGATTAGTTACAAGTAGCCTCTCCAATGACCCTCATAAAACATGCATTAATTTAATATTCTTGCAAGAACACTTAGGGTTTATTTTGTGTATATGTTTCTCTCTTTTTTATGTGTCTTTAAACAAATTTTTTTCTAACCTCTCTTAAGAAACACTTCCTTAAGATATATATACAACTCATCATGATAAGTATACAACTTGTATAAGAGATAAATATATCAAAAAGGTATATAGAGATTGAAGACATCTTATGTATTTGTCTACATTCATTCTCTACATGTAATCATATAACTTAATTATTATCTTTTCTTTAGTCAAATTTATACACACAAGAGATAATTAGTGCCTAACATGACAAATTTGCTATAGTCAACATTTTACACTTAAGTGATAATATGTGACTAACATGACAAGCCTAATAAGCCAAGCTTAATACTTATCATGCCCATAGTCAACAATATACACATAAAGGATAAGGCATGCCTAACATAACAAATTTTGACCAAGTCATGTTTACATGGATTTGGGCTTGGTAATTGGGTCAACATTTAGCCCAAGCCTAATCCACATAACAAACAGGATTGGATTAGGTCCATGGGCTTTCTCAACATCTTGGATTAATCTTTGGTCCAAAACCCCTTTGGGCCTAGGCCCAAACATCTTAGGCCATTATTCGAAGTTCAATTTAGAAACAACATACATTATTAATTTAATACTTTAATTAATATCTCATATTAATTAACTATGAATTAATAATTAAACCCTTTACTTGAATTGGATTTCATGATATGCTAGAATCATTGCTTAAAGCATAAATCCAATTCCATTAATCTTAATTATTTGATTAAACACTTTAATTAATTATTAGATTAATATTGATGATGATTTGGCGAAACTCTTTTAGGTTTGACTTACTAGGTTCATGTCTAATTGGTAATGAGAAGATAATATTAACACTTAACATTATTTGAAACTCTTTTCAAGTTTAAATGTGAAAATTCCAATTATTCACATTTAGTTCTCATAAGTTGTGAGTAACCCCTAACATCGATATCACAACTACCCAATTAGAAATGAATACATGTATTGATTCGGACAAACCCTTTTGGTTATAATTACCATGCATTAAAATCCCTTCATTACAAGATCCTAACATATCTTAGAGTCATGGTTTAGTCAAACTCTAATAGTTATATCATATGACCTCATCTCAAGTTCTATTCTTAATAAAATATAACTAACACTAAAAATCTTTCAGTTCTTATCATATTTTTCTTTGCCAGGAACTTAATGATCAAGAGAGAACTTAGATAGCATAGGATCTTATCCAGGTTCACTCTAGGCAATGAATCCCATCTTGGCTAAACGCTTATCATTACACTTAACCTACTAGAGTCACCACACGCCATATACCTATGTATGATTAACACAAGTATGTAAGCGATAATAAACCCTAACCAATTAAATGTGGATGACCGTGTTACCTTAGGTCAAAAGACTATATGCACCATTATGACCTAAATTATGATTGTTCACTATAAATGAATATCCATGCAATCACAAATCTAATGTCATGTTTGATCTATCCATCATATGAGTATCCACATCTCTGTTCTGATATCTCATGTCAAGTAGTATAAGACTCACTACCTCCCACTATTAGTATCATACACTAATCAAGAAAAATAGACAGAGGTGATAGTCTAATTACTATTACTTAAATATTAATTAATTAACTATGAACAATTTTATAACATATGTACTAAGTAAATTTATAGCTCATATTATCAACTCTTGATAATAAATTTATTTAAAATTATAATAATGGAGAAATATTTAATTAAATAAATACTTTAAATAATAGAATATTATTTTATTGCCATTTGGGATAATTTACAATGTCAAATATATGATTGGCCTCTAAGGCATACTACATATGGTAAGAGTAACTACTAGATCTAAACTTAAGACTATTGTTAATCTAGCATTCATTTATAATATTGAACCCAAAAATGTTGATGATGCATTGTGTGATGAATTTTGGGTCCTTGCAATGCAAGAAGAGTTAAATCAATTTGATAGAAATAAGGTTTGGACCTTGGTTCCTAGACCAAAACATAAGCCTATAATAGGCACCAAATGGATGTTTAGAAATAAGATGAATGAATAAGGTGTTATAACTATTAACAAAGGTAGACTATTAGCTAAAGGTTATAATTAAGAGAAAGGCATTAATTATGATGAAACCTTTGCCCATGTTGCAAGGTCAAACGCTATTAGAATGCTATGTGCGTTTGCATTATTCATGAACTTCAAACTTTATCAAATAGATGTTAAAATTGCATTTTTAAATGATTTTATTGAAGAAGAGGTATATGTTGAACAACCTTTGGGTTTTGAAAATTTTGATTCTCCAAATCATGTTTTTAAATTTTCAAAAGCTTTATATGTATTAAAACAAGCTCCAAGAGCTTGGTATAAAAGATTGAGTAACTTCCTATTAAAAAAACGTTTCTCTAAAAGAAAAGTTAACACAACTCTTTTTATAAAGAAATCCAAGCATGATTTACTTATTGTGAAAATATATGTTGATGACATTATTTTTTGTGCTACTAACCATTGCTTATGTGAGGAGTTTTCAAAATTGATGGAAGGAGAATTTGAGATGAGTATAATAAGAGAATTCATGTTCTTCTTTAGACTACAAATCAAGCAATATAAAGATGAGATTGACATCAATCAAAGAAAATATGGGAAAGACATTCTCAAGAAGTTTGGCATGGATGGAGCTAAAATAAGAAAAACTCTTACGAGTACCACTACCAAACTCAACAAGGATGAGAATGGAAAGTTGATTAATGAAAAGCGTTTTAGAGGTATGATCGGATCCCTTCTTTATGTAATTGCTAATAGACCCAATATTATGTTGGCTACTTGCTTGTGTGCTAGGTTTTAATATAGTCCTAGAGAGTCTCATTTGAATGCTATTAAAAGAATTTTCAAATATCCTTATAGAATAACCCATTTAGGACTTTGGTATCCTAGGAGTTCCTCCTTTGATCACATTAGCTATTCGGATGTTGACTTTGCCAGTAGATTACTAGATAGAAAGAACACTTCTAAAACTTGTCAATTTTTAGGAAAATATTTAGTTTGTTGGTTTAACAAGAAACAAGTTTTTGTTGCCTTGTCCACTATTAAAGTTGAATATATTGTAGCAAGTCTTTGTTGTTCATAAGTTTTATGGCAAAAACAACAATTATTGAACTATGGTATAAAACTTGATCACATTCCTATCAAACATGTAACAATACAAGTGCTATCCACCTTAGCAAGAATCCAATTCCACATTCTAGAACTAAGCATATAGACATTCGACATCGTTTCTTATGTGATCATATTCAAATTAGTGATATCTCACTTGAATTTATTGATATAATAATTAACTTGTAGATATTGTCACTAGATCTCTCAATAGAAGAGAGATTTAACTTTATTAAGCATGAACTTGGCATGATTAATAGCTCTAGTCTGTCTTGACTTTATGCTTCAATTGATATGTTGATGATTGGATTCATGTGAATATTTTTTTGTTTATTTTTGGTATATAATACTTGTTCACAATTTTAACTTTGGTATATTTTATTTTGCATTTTTTTTGTGAAATCATATGGTGATTATCTGAATTACATTATATGCCTTGATTCTTGATTTTCTTGATTTTCAATATTTTTTTCTTTTATTCTTTCCCTTTGAAATTTATTTTTAATTCTTCCTATTTTGAAAAATTAATAATTAATTATTGAATTTTTTTATTCATTTAATTAATTCTTTTAATTTTAGCAAACTATATCCTTCTTTAAATGAATTTATTTCAAACACTCATTTAATCTTTCACAAAATCTTCAATTAATTCAAAATTTATACACAATTAATTTGCAAGGACTTAATTATAATGAATTTTGGACTTGATTGGAAAGATTTTGAAATCTTTAGCTGTTAGGGACTTAGTCCTGCTTGAGACCATACCTCTCTCAATCAAGATGTCATTCTACCTACTTTCACTTTTCACACAAAACCGATCCCAAATGATATCCTAATTGGGATATCACTAAGAACACTATGTCCCGATCGGGAATAAAGCATGTGTTGATGACATTACTCATGACAAAATAAGGATTTTGATTTTTGAGCATTAATTTGATTCCCAATCCTTATTAGGAATGGTTTTAAGGTGATTGTTGATTAAAATTCAAAATTTTAAACTCTCTCCAACCCTAATCTCTTGCCTATAAAAACTATCCTATTTCTACTTGATTTTTCACTTAAATAATATTTCTTTTCTTTATAATATCTTCTCACATTCTCTTTTTTCCCTCCATTACTCCTAAGAAACCAATCAAGGTTCCCTCCTCTTCTCAAGATCCTTCTTCAAAGAAGAATAAAGCAAAGATAACACACTCTCCCTTCTCATACTCTTCTCAAGATCTCAAGAAGAGAATGTCATATTTCTAAAAGAGAGCTTTATTCCTTCAAAATCCATGGATGAACCCACTCTTAAAGCAATTGGTTGCTATAATGAAGTTAAGGAACTACTTCTAAAAGGTGGGATATATGATTTTACTTTTACACTATTTCTCTCTTATCCATCTCTTATTATTGAATTCCTCTCTTCCTATACTCTTCATTTCGTCTAGTATGATGATGCAACCCCTACTTCTCTATGAGGTTTAAATTAGGAGGAAGAGATCACTTCATGACTATTAAGAGTTTGATACTCTTTTTGGCTTTTCCTACAAGGGCCATATTCAAGTTAAACCTCGTTGGCTTGCTTCCTCCTTTTAGGATGAGATCAAGGCTCCTAATGCTCCTCAATTCTCCATCGGACATACTAAAACTTCACACATCAAATTGAAAACACTTTGGTGTATTCATCACTTTATTACCTACTCTATTAATGGTAGAGCTCTTTCCAATGAAACTCTTTCTCTTGATGATCTTTTCATCCTCTTTTTCCTTTGTTATAATGAAAAGATTACTCTGAGGAGATTTTTACAAAAGAGAATTTGGCTAATTAGTGATAGTAACATTGGTGCAATTTGTATTGATGGAATTGTTACAAAGTTAGCTAAATTTTACAATATTAATCTTAACACTCTACCTTCTACCAAACCTATTCTCCTTGATGAGGCTTTTATCAAAAACTCCAAGCAATTCACTACAATTAATGGAGTTTGGGTTTGGAAACATGATATTGGAGCAAGTTAAAATATTGAGGTTATGTTTAAAGAATTAGAAGATTAAGAAGATCAAGACATTGGGGAGAAGAAGAAGAACTTCAAACTCATGATGCTCCTTCAAGGAAAAGGAAAGGAAGTGAAGGTACATTAACTCAAAGTGCTTAAGCACAAGGTGGTGAACCTCTTTAGGTAGGATAAACTTTTAAAAACATGAATTTGATGGAATCTAACTTCAATTCTCACTTTGATGAAGTTGAATCCCATTTTAATATGTGTTTCAATGAAATTGATGACAACATTGCTCATCTACAACATGATTTCCACCATATTTATGAGCACCAAGGTTATACTTACACTTGTCCATCCTTTATGCCTCCTCCTCCTCCATCTTCTCCTCAAAGAATGTATCTTAATTGTACTTTTTGTTTGTCTTATTTTCAGTATTTGGTTGGTTTATTTTTCATATAGGAGCCTCTAGTTGTTAGTTTGTTTTAAGGCTCATTCTATGTTTGTCTATGTTTAGTTTATTTTGTGTTTATTTTTAGTATTTTATCTTTGTGTTGTATGACTTTTCTTTATTAATGTAATTTTTTTCTTTTTAAAATGTCAATTTCTCTATTATTTATTCTTTTTTATTTTTGACAAAAGGGGAGAAATAATTTGAGTTTGCATGGGTATCTAATTAATTTATTTTAAGAGAGAAAATTTTAATTTTTTAAATTACTTACTTCCTTAAAACTCTTTTAAAAAGATGTGTTTATATTAGTGATATAACTATAATTTTTTATTATTCTATTTTATTATTCGAAATACGAGGAGAAATGGTTTGAATTTATCTTACATAATTTTGTTTATGCATGCATAATAACATTGTAAGTGTGGCTAGTTTTGTCATATATCATATGTGATAAAAGACCTTATTTTGCTTAATTTGTTTATATGTGTATATGAATGATACTTGGCAAGATGGACTTTATTTTTTTTAAGATTTTGTCTATCTTTGTTTTCATTACTTTAGTTCTTGGTCCTTTAATTCCTCTACGACTCTCTATTCCCTTTATTTTATTTCCCTTTATATCTCTCTATTTTATTTTGACAGAGGGAGAATATTATGGATAATTATGTTTGTGATATGCTCAGTGCTACATGATCATGTATGTTAGCTAGTTAAGCTCTATAGGATCATGTGATAGTTAAGTTTGTTAAGCTTCAATATTAGTGCTATATGTTCTATTTTTATAGTTTTATATGATCATATGATAGTTAAGTTTGTTAAGCTTCAACACTAGTGCTAGATGTACTATTTTTGTTATGCATTTTAGTAGCACTATATGCATATATGTTTGAAATTATTTTCTTTATATTGCCTAACATTTATTTAAATGATGATGTTAACATGTTTTTATGTTTTTAACACATTGGTTATGTTAGGTCATATTACTTTTTATCCTTCAAGCTATATTTTATGTTGGTTCTATTTTTATAAAGGTGAATAATTTATAAAATTATATTTCTTATCATATCCATATTTATAGGGGAGAAACAAAGAAATATATTTTTGTTTCATTTGGTATAATCATCATTATTACAAATATTATCTATCACACACTTCAATTTGCATTATTTTTATCAAACTCAAAATAAGTTTATCAAAACAAAAAGGGGGAGATTGTTGACTTTAGCAAGTTATCAATCTTGATTTTGATGTTAACAAACTTAATTTTAAGTAACTAACGTGTTTAATTTAAGTGTGTATAAGTTATGAATCATTTAGAAATAAAAATAATGATGAATAATTAAAGAAAAATCACTTCAAAAAGACATCACAAGCACTATCATAATTAGACTCAGGACAGGGACCAAATTGCAAAATTTTAGCAAATTTGGAACCCATCTCAAGTGGGACCCAGCTCACAACAGAAGAGCTAATTTTTCTTCAAAATGGCATGTTAAGACAATGAAGATCCCAATCCATGTCCCGACCGGTGCATTGCTTAGGATCAAGCAGTCCCGACCGAGACTAAGGGTCATGACCAAGACTCTCTTTTATAAAATTTCAAATTTTAGGCAAACCTAATCCTGAGCTCAGCCCTTACTAGGACTCTGCCTGGGACTAGAGAAATTCAAACCTAAAACAACTACAAAGGGCTACTTTTGAGGCATTCAGACCAAGATCAATGATATCACGACTGAGTGCAGGACATTTGCAATTCAAAAGTCCAAATGGCATATATATAATGTAAATTTGTCCAAAATAAAATTATTACTTCTTTTAGCTATAATTGAATTGGTCAAGAATAAATATAACCTCTGAAGATTATTTTAAGGTTAAGAAACTTTTTTATTCATTATATACTTCCAAGCATTCAATTAAGCTCTCAAAAATTCTTTTAAAATAATTTTTGTATTTGTATAACTCTTGTGAGAGTTTGTGAGTGTTAGAATAGATATTCTTATTCTTTTATTTTTTGGGGTTAGAAAATAGGAAGTGAGATTCTATTCTAAAGGAATTGGTTTAAGTGTTTAATTATTAAAACACTTGAGAATTGGTTTTTGAGTAAGCCTTGAAAACTCAAGTTGTAAGGTTTGAGTTAACCTAAAACTTAAGTTGTAAGAATCAATCTAAGGAATAGATTGTGGTGATTTAAAATCCTAACTTGGGGATAAGTTAAGTGGAGATATAGGATTTTGGAGAATTTGAACTCCTTAAATTCTTGTATTTGTCATTCTTCGTTCTCAATATTCTTTTTAATTCTTATTTTAATTTCCTACTTTTGTTCGATAGCCCTATTCAACTCCCCCTTTTTTATAACACTTTCATAGTCTTTTAGAAAATATCTTTAAAATGAATATTTACTTTTTTAGTGTTGTTTTATTCTAATATTTTTTTATTGATGCTTCTTTGTTGCTTGATTTTTAAAGCTATGTTGAATGCTTCCACCAAATTTTTATTGAGTCAATAAAAATATTTGCCTCTATTTCTTTGGTGACGATTAATTTGTTGCTAGAAATATGGAATAGCTTGAATTTTTTTATATGACTTAACTTCATTAAACTTTGAGCCTCACATATATTTACATATTTGTTTACACTCTGAATCTGTTTACATCATTAATCATATACTTAAAATAATTCTTGTAACTTCATTTATTATCTTCCTGTTGGACTTGTAAATATTTTTTTTACAGGACTTTCCATTTTTTTTTTTTGTGGAAGTAGCCCTTGACTCCTTGACACAGTGACTCAAATCCATATTCTTTTATGGAATTTTAATGTTTAATACTTTTACTATATTCTTTTAATTACAAAGATTAAATTTGTAATTAATAATTTTATAAGGCATTCGTTATATCTAAATACAATGCATAGTTAAGATTAAGGTATTTGTATATATTTTGTAACTTATAAATTATATGAAATTATGCATACTAAAATTAATTTATATTTTTT
This sequence comes from Mallotus nudiflorus, assembly GCA_947683625.1. NCBI lineage: Eukaryota > Viridiplantae > Streptophyta > Magnoliopsida > Malpighiales > Euphorbiaceae > Mallotus > Mallotus nudiflorus. The sequence continues at coordinate 2,985,831 of CANTUR010000159.1, read as the reverse complement.
TCTTTATAAAACCATTATCTTTGTTTGTAGATCTAAATCTTAAGGTCCAGCCCATAAGGGCCATAATTGATATTTCAATATGAAATTTTTGAAAATTTTGGTCCTTTTAAATTGAGGATTTTCAGTTTAATCAGTTGGTGTGGTTCTAATTTTATAATCCTCTAATCCAATTGGTTTAGGAGTTTGCTAAACTAAATTGATCCAATACAACTGATGCTAATAGGTAATTAGCATTGCAATAGTAGTTTTGTTAATATTGAAGAAAAGACAAGATGATAGAGTGATTTGCCATTTTTATTTTATTTAAATAAAATATTATCATCTATTCTATAATTCATTAATAATTAAGTCAAATATTATGTCATTTGAACATACAATCTATTGTTTCATTTATTTGAATTTATCTTTATTATATAATCTATTGTTTAGATTAATTGATTTTATTTTTTTAATGAAGAATGAGAAGTAAAGATGGAACTCTTAACTTATAAATGTATTGAAGGGAGTTATACCACTATACTAAATATTTACCCATTTAATTTTCATAGTATTAATAATAATAAATATAGTCCCTCATAAATAGATCAAGGAGCAAAAGATATAGACATTTAGTTGTAGAGAGTAGGTTTTGAACCTCATCTCCCCACTCTCTTTTTATGGTGATAAATTAAATTACTTTAACCAGTTAATAATAATAATAATAATAATAATAATAAATTATGTGATTTGAGCTAGAGATCATAGGCAACCATAATCTATTTTTAATTTAACTATAAAATTAATTTACTGTACAATATACATATGTTTTTATTCAAATAATAAATTATTCATATGCTAATAACTTAAATTTTTTAAAATAATTTAAAAATATATTTTTCCATGATAATTTAATATAGGTAAAGTTAAATTACAAAAATACTTTAATGTGGATGAAAATTTTTACCTTGTCCCCGGTAAAGGTACAAAAAAAAACTCATAACGTTATGCCCTAATCTCACATCTACCATTAATATTTTTCAAGGTACAAATGTACCCTTATGGTTTTAAAAATCATATATTTAAACCCTTCTTATAGATGATCTTTTTTTCTAAATGGATAATGATTTAGTGACTCATTATAATTGCACTAAGTCAGTAGAGGATGAGGCCACTAAAATTTGTCTACAAGATGAGGATTATGATCATCTTATTTGTCTCTCTTTGGTAGGTCATGTTCTTTTAAACAAACCTATCATTCTACAGGCAGTGAAGAATGCTCTTGATAGTGCATGGAAACTTACACATGATTTTAGCATTATTGAGTTGGAGTGTGGTTATTTTCAATCATGATTTCAATAACATAAGGTTATTAAAGGAGGGCCATAACACTTTAATAATAATTTATTGGTTTTACCATATTGCCCTAAAAATTCCTAGTCTCTTAATGATGCTCTTCAAGAAGTACCATCTTAGGTGTGATTACTTAACCTTCCTTTGGATCATCGAGATAAATGTTCTACTGAGAGGATTAGACCTCATATTTATTGAGTTCTTCAATTAAATTTGGCAGTGGTTTCTCATGGAGCAAATATTCCAAGGTACATATTATGGTAAAGGTAGATAAACCTTTCCTTCAAGGGTTATTTATTCCAAGTAGTAATGGAGCTCAGATCAAGATTCCTTTTTCATATGAAAAGTTCAAAAAGTTTTGTTACATTTGTGGTGTTATTAGAGTTTTTATGACTATTTACTAGTTTGTTATATATATATATATATATATATATATCTTTGTAATTGTAGTGGTTTAGTTGTATATATACTATTTTGTACACACAATTCAAATTAATAAAATGTACCAATTATTCTTCCAATTCATTAAACTTATCATGCTATCATACTCAATATGGCATCTAACACTAAGACCTAACATGTTCTTCCTACTTCCTCCTTTATATCTTCCTTTTTCACTTCTACCCAAATTAATTTTTCTATCAAGATAACTCCTAGAAATTATCTTGCTTAAAAAATAAAATTGATTCCTTTTTTCAATTTCAAGACCTTATAGGGTTATTGATGGCACAAATTCACCTCCACCACCAATGATTATAAATAATATTGACCCTCGTATTTCAAATATGGTTCAAAAAGGATCAAATGCTCTTGTCTTGGATCCTTTCTTTTATAACAAAAGAAATATTTCCCTATGTCATTAGAGTTTCCTTTTCTCATGCTACTTGGACTACTTTTGCTAACACCTTTAAAGTTATTTCTTAAAACTGACAACTCTAACTTCACATTAAATTTTAGGTGTCAAAAATATTAATAATATGTACATCATTGATTATCGACATAAAGTAAAGTCCATATCTAATGAACTAGCAGCAGTAGGCCGAAGTATATCACTTACCAAAATTAATGCCATAATATTTTGTAATATTTGTGTTGAATATCAAGGCATCATCTCCTCTCTTAACATGTAACCAAAACTAGTTAGCTTCAATGAATTACCTAGCCAACTTGTCCCTTATGAAATTTTATTAAAAAGTCACTCAGAATCCTACATGGCAAATATTGCTTGCAAACCTCCACTCTTACCAACGCCATCAACTGTACCTCTTTCTTAATCACCCTGGATGCCATCAGGATATCATCCATAAAATAACAATTTTTGTACTTTATAGTAAGTAAAAGGATGCAAGATACCTACATGTCAAATTTGTGGACTCAATAATCATACTGTTCCTACCTATAGGCAGCAGTTTCAATGATCCAATCAGCTACAAACCTCTTTTTAGGCTCCATTACAAGCTAACTAGTTATCAACAAACATATGCACCTTTGCCTCCTTCATACGCTTATCATCTCTTAAGTCATTCTTTACAACCATGGATTGCAGATACTAGTGCTACCTCCTACATCACACCTGATCTCTATTCTCTTTATTTTCCTCAATAATATAGTGGTTCAGATAAATTACTCCTTGGTAATGATAAAGGTTTAAATATATCACACGCTAGTACTACTTATATCTCTACCTCTTCTCAATGTTTTATTTTACCTTACACTTTTTATGTTCTAAAACTTTAAAGCCTTTATTATTTATTCAAAAGTTTTGTTATGATAATAATTACTCCTTTGAATTTTGGCCTTCTTTCATTGTTATTAAAGCTAGAAAATAAGACAAGAGCTATTGAAAAAGGTGAATAGGTGTAAGCACCCAATTTCACTATAGTTGAGTATGGATGCGACAGAAGACGTCAATGATGAAAATTTGTTACAAATAAATCTGTGGACATTGATATTTCAATCTCAAGGCTTAATTGCATTTTTTTAGGACTTAATTGTAATATTTTCTTTAGGGATCTAATTGAAAAGTTTGGATTCTTTCAAGGGTCATTTTGTAACCAAGAAAGATTATAGAGCAAAATTCCATAATTCCAATCAAAATTACACAATTTTGGTTAGAAATGCACAATTTCGGACTGAAATGCAAATTATGATCGAAAATGCACAATTCCGGACGAAAATGCATAATTCCGATTAGAAATGCATAATTCTGATCGGAAATACACAATTTTGATTAGAATTATGTATTTCCGACTGGAAAAACACAATTTTGATTGGAATTATGTATTTTCGACTGGAAATACACAATTTCGGTTAGAATTATACAAGTTCGATCGACAATTCTTTCATTTTTTATTTATTTCCAATTATTGAAAATAATTTTCTTTGATTTTTTATTGGTAAAAAATAAATATATATAAATAATCCTAATAGTTATCAAGTTGTTTTGGATTTAAATTTAAAATTTAAATAATTTATCTCCTGTGATTTTATAATCACGAGAGGTTAGGGTTTCATGTCTCTTTTATAAAGACTATTTTTTCATATAGGGGGAATTTCTTTAAAACAAAAAAAGAAGCTTTTATGGATTATTTTTTTTATGTTCATGAGTTCTTAAAAAATTTAGTAAAGCCAAAGAAAGAAAATCAAGCTTACAGATTCTATTCCAACGACAGACAGTGAACCAAAAAAAAACTCTGAGGAGAAAATCAATATAGCATCACACCACATTCATCCTAATTCTTTTTATTTTCTTTATTTCTTTGCTATTTTCTTTTCTATTTTATTTTGATTATTTGAGTTGATTCTAATTCTCTTTTGTGCTTTTGTTTAGTTTTATTCTTTTAGCTATAGTGGGAGTGATCTATACATGAAATAGAGGAAGTCATGTGATTTATTTAATTCAACCTATAAAGATCTATGGAATGCCATATATTAAAACCATGTTTTGAAATCATGTAGTTTAGTTTTTTTTTCATTTTCTATGTTTTATTATTTTATGGTATTTTCAGTGAGTATTTGATTTGGTTTTAGTTTGTATTAATTATTTTGTACATAGGATGTAATAGCCCTGGTAGCAGGAATATAGTGAAACTTTTAGTTTCTGGCTTTTAAAATTAATTAGTAAATTATGTTCAATTTGGTAAAACCCTAATAAAATCAATGGTGGCTTTAGATTGATTTAGGTTGCATGTTAATTAAAATTAGGGTTAGAAATCATAGTATGTATGTTTGATTTGTTATTTGCTTCATTTTAGTATTTGGGCTTATTTTTATGTTTATTATTCATTTTGGGTCCTAAGCCCACGTTAGGTTCTAATTCATTAATTAAAAGTCTTTTTAGATTATTTTAGGTTTAATTAATTAATTAATTAATTAAAATGAGTTTAGGCCTATTTAGGTTAACTTAGAATTAGGCCCACCTTAGTTTAATTAAAATTAATTTAGACTTAGCTTAACACATTAATTAAGCCCATTTAAAATAAAAAGATTTAAGATCACTTCATTTGATTAAAATAAAATAGATAGGCTTACTAATCTATTTTAATCCATTCCAAACTAATTGCCCATAAAATCAAGTAGACTATACCTTGCTGGAATTAAAATAAAGTAGACTTAGGCTCATTAATTAATTTAAAATGTAGGCCTACCTTTATTTCCATTTCATTTGTAAATAAAAAGGTAGACTTAGCTCAACTTAATAAAATTAATGTATATGAGACTAATTTAAGGGCATTGCAATATATGAATGCATTGTTTGTGTGCTCTTTTATGGCTAGTTGCCTTGGAGTTAGATGTATGTTAAATTAGGGTTTAAATGGAATTGCATGTAAATAGGGAATAATAAATGAACACAAGACTAAAAGAAGTTCATATTCCATATCTAGAATCTCCTGGTTATGGTGCTAACTCTCTTTTAGAGAATTGAGTTACCACAACCTTCAAATTGTCCCAATTATTACCCTGGGCGGCAACTCCTTATCTCCACGCTATGTCTTTGTGATATAGCAGTGTGTTATCTAGAGCCATGTGCTCAAACGATGTTGCGATTGCTAAAATCTTGGACGTGCACTAAGCATGCCGTCTATAATAGGCATGACTTGTATCAATTTCCATATTTGTTAAACACAACATTCTTAGCATCTACTGTTAGTGATATGCACTAGGTCAATCATGTATGACCATGTTTTGACTTTATCTTTTTATTTAATAAAGAGGCATTTTTCATTATCATTTTGTGTTATGATAATTACTTGAATAGTCAATTCTCACTAAGGTCATCAAGTATGTGACTTTATAGTAAAACCCTTAGATTAAATATGAGTTCTATTCAAATTATCCCTAGTCATAACAATATATTATGGCTAGTATGATGTTGATTGATGATTTTTTTTTACTCATCATGAATATGAGATATTAAGTCAACTCATAGGTACTTATTTGGGAAATAATGTACTGGATTGACCCATCATGAGAATACTACATAAATAATTATCATAAGTAATTTTCATCATAATAATATTGATTTAGTCCTTTAAATCATGGATTTCTTCATAACTATTATATATTCTAACACAATCTAACATTGTCTTTAACATGATGATTAAATAGATTATTGTTGGATATGAAATGAGTTATGTGAAGATTGTGAGTGATTGAGAAGGAATTTGTCCCTCATTTAATCTGAGTAAGATATCTATGGGCCCCTTGATAAGACAGACTAAGAAAAATGCATAGCCATGCTAAAGTGAATTGATAAAGAGTTATCATTCTAAATCTACTTAGAGTCAAGAAATAATATGATTGAATTATATAAGGATTACAGAAACTATGCCTTATATTCAATCAAGATATCATGTGACAAAGGGATTACAATATTTATTATAAATTAATTTATGTCGAATTATTGATTTTACATGACTTGGGTGGTCATAATGTCTTGCTAGAGGCCACTTATGACTTCTAGGCCTAAATAGAGATTTAAGGCCCACTGTCAATATCATATGAACCTACAGGGTCACACACTTAGAACAGGCCCAAAAACGGATATGGGTTTAAGAGCCCAAAAATGCTCTATAGAAATAAATAAATAGTTTATTTATTTATTTAAGGTAAAGGTTATCTTAAATAAATAGAATATTATTTTTTATTTAATTTTAAATAAAATCATAACAATAATAAATGAGAAATTACTAAAAAGTTGTTTTGGTAAATGAAACCCTAATTAGAAGTCTATAAATATATTATATTCTCTAGGGTTTCACTAACTCAATCATTAGCCACCACTTGTAATTCATTTTTCTCCACTTGGAAAAACTAAAACACAGATTTTTTTGTTCCTGATTTGTGAGAAATCAAAAGAAGTGCTAGCACACAAAGTTTTCATTTTAATCAAGGGTTGTTCATGTGGATGCTTGTGCAGGATAGATTATTTTGGAGACTTTTTGATATGAACTATCAAAATCAAAAGCTCGAGGTAAGGTGTCACTAGAGTGAACCTCCTCTCTGCCTTCTAGAAATCTTACCTATTCTGCATTTGTGGTAAGATTTGAAAACCCTAGTTTTAAATCAATTAATTGAATTACTTGGATTCGGGTTAGGGTTTGTAATTAAAATTTTTAATTTCCATTGCATTTTTGAATCACGAAACCCAACATCTACATCATCTTATGCTTATAATCTTTAACACTCAAGTATTAGCCATCCACACTTTAAAATTGTTCATGCTATTGCCAAAGACAATAAGTCATCATCTCTTGAGCATCATCCTCTCCTTATAAATCATGTCTCTAAAGCAAATTAGCTAAACTTTTATTTGCTTCTATAGAACATTCTACAACTACTCCATTTTAGATTGGGGTCCTAGTGTAATTTTGTTTAATATAGGTTTCAAGCATTTTATTCATTTTTATTAATAATTTTACTCATTTTACATGGATATTTTGTCATAAAAAATAAGAGCGATGTTTATGATTTCTTTCTTAATTTCAATAATTTTTTGAGCACCAATTCAATTTTTTAATTAAAGCCTTTAATTCTGACTAAGGTGGAGAGCATTAAAAGCTGCGTAATTTTCTTAAAACAAGCGACATTATTCATAAAATTGTATGTCATTATATTTATGAGCAAAATGGGTTTACTGAGAGAAAAAGAAGTCATTGTTGAAATTATATTAACATTACTCTCTTATAGTTTAGTACCATTTAAATTTTAGCCATATGCATTTAACACTACCATTTCTTTTATTAATGGCATGCCAACACCAGTACTTAAAAATAAGTCCCCATATTCAGTTTTATTTGGTCAAAATTTAGATTATGGCAATCTTAAAGTATTTGGATACTCTGTCTTCCTATACCTACATCCATATAACACTTACAAATTTCATCTTTGGTCCAACCCTTGTGTGTATCTTGGTATGACTACTTCTCATTATGGACATAAAAGCCTAAATTTGTCAACCAATTAGATATACATTGCTAAACATGCTAAATTTGATGAATAATCTTTTCCATGTCGAACTTTATCCCTATAAGTAGTTGAATCCCATTCCAAGTCTAATTCATGGTTATAATTGATTTCAAGTTATGCTAATCCACTAAAATCAAGTATGCCATCCTTTTTCAACTCTTCTCAATCACAAACACTAAATACTCTATTATCTCTTAATCTTTATCCACCATAACAACCTTCACCTTCCTCTACCTTATCTTCATCATATTTATCATCAAACTCCAATTCTTATTCCCCATCTACATGGATTTAAAATGGGCAGTCAACTTACCTCTTCACCTTAACAACCTACATCATCTTCATCAACACCAGCTTGCACTCATCCTATGAGCTTACGACCAATGACTACATAGTGTCATTATGCACATTTATCCTACTAACAACCCAAACCAAATAAATGAAACCTCATTCTTCTATCAACTCTCGCTTAAATAGAACCTATATAATAAGTATGGTATGAGGCAATGGAAGATGAATACCAAAATCTCATGGATAATACTACTTGGTGACTAGTTCATTGGCCATAAGGTCACAATAGAGTTGGCAATAAATAGGTATATCACATTAACCAGACTTAGAATAATACTATCTCATGCTTCAAAGTGAGATAAGTCACCAAAAGGTATAATCAACAGAGTGGAATTTACTATAATGAGACTTTTAGTCATTAAATTTACACTATTATTTCCATTACAGTAATGTATAAATGGAAATTAAAATAGCTTGATATTTCTCATGCTTTTCTCTATGGTTACCTTCATCATATGGTCTTTATAGAGCAACCAAGAGGCTTTATTGATAAATATAAACTCAACCATGTTTGCTTGCTTCAAATATCACTCAATGGGTTAAAATAAGCACCTCATGCTTGGTTTTATCATATTAATTCTTTTTCAATTGAAATGGAATTTTCTTATTCCAAAGCTAATTCCTTACTTTTTATTCTTCGCCATTAACATAATACTATTCTATTATTGGTCTACGCATATGATATTATAATTGCTAGTTCTTCTTTGAGCTTGATTATAGAAATTATAATAAAGTTTCAATATGAATTTCCTACAAAAGATGTTAATGACTTGACATATTTTCTTAGCATTCATACAACTAAACCATTTTATAGTGTAAATCTCAATCAACAAAAATTTCTCCAAGATGTCTTGTGCAAAGCTGGTGTCAAAAGTATTAAGGGTTGACTCACACCCATGGCAATATCTTCACCTTTATCCTCCTCATAAGTGCACTTTAAAGTGTTTTTCAGATAGCAATTGGGGTGGTTGTCTAGATGATTAAAGATCTACTAATGGATATGGTATACATTAAGGTCTATATATTAATATTTTTTTTAGAGTGAAAAATAACAAGCTACTATTACTAGATCCTCCTCTAAAAGTGAATACAAAGTGCTTACAAACACCATTATTAAGTTACTTTGAATCAATTCTTTGTTGAATGAGCTTGGCATTGTGTGTGGTTCTCCACTAACACTTTAGTGTGATAATATTAAGGCCATATATATGTCTTCCAATCTAGTATTTCCTGCTCAAACAAAGTATATTGAGTTGGATTTTATTTTATCCAAGAACAAGTCCAATATGGTGCCATTCAGATTGCTTTTCTTTTCGATAAATATGTCAACTTCTCAACACCTTCACTAAGCCTCTTGGTGATCATCTATTCCATTTCTTTTGTTCTAAACTATAGCTTCTTCCTTAGACTCCATCAGATTAACAGGGGTATTAGAACAATAATGGAGTTTTTGTTTATAATTTTTTAGTTTATTATATGTATATATCTTTGTAATTGCAGTAGTTTAGTTTTATACAAAATCTCTTATATAGCTATATATATACTGTATTGTACATAATTCAAATTGATGAAACATACCAATTATTCTTCTAATTTGTTAAATCTATTAATTATAAATCGCATCAATTGAGAATGTCATAATTACAAAGGTAGTCTGTGTGTATAGGAACAAAGCTATAGATCTTTTTTCTGCTTCTCCAAACACATGCAAAGTTTTTAAGTCTAAAAAAACCAATCATTTGATTTCTTAAATTAATGATCATTATATTAGCTTATTGATAACTTGTTCTGAAGAATGTATTAAAGTTTAGTATTGATCATGCATCTTGATTTGCCTTGAAGTTTTGCTATCGAATTGTCACATGTGTGTTCTCCTCAACTTATTACTCAAACTCAAATTTTTCCATTGTTTGCATCTTCACACTCTATTGAAAAAAAATTTACGTAAAAGGAAGCACTAATTCAACCTTATCAGGTTTAAATAATTATTTATAAGACACCTTCAACTACATGAGGTTAAAGGCAATATGTTTCATGTCATGTGTGTTCTTATACTTATCTAGATGGATGTTTGTAACTGACACATCTAAATGCTAGGATAAAACTTAGGTTTGTATTTAAGACAATGTATTGGGTATTATGAGCAACATGGTCTCTTGTCTTCTCGCTTTTGGATAGCAGTATGTTTTCATAGGACATTATGGGGGTCTTTCCATTTTTGAGGGACATGGTAACTTTACTAAATAAGGACAAATGATTAGTCTCATGGGGATGAGACACTTTTGATTTTGTGGAGTTGCCACCCAATTTTTACAAAATCAGGAAAAGAAACGGACAACATCAGGTCACTTAGTGAGTATTGTCTCCATTAGAGATTTCTAGGTTTGGGGGATTGCATTTACTTTTTGGCTATTTCTCATTATATGATATTCGATGTATAGCTACCGCAACATCCTAGTTTTAGTAATGACAGTTTGTATAGCATTCACATAGTACATCAGATAGTAGAAGATAATAAAGCTAAAAATTTAATTATTACATTGCTTTCCTGATAAACTACATATAAAAAGGAAAAGACTGTGGAAAAGTAAATCTAATTTAGACATGATTGATTTGCAAGATTAACATGACCATTCACACAGCTTACTCGATTTCATGAATAATAGGATGATCATGCATGCTTGTAGTGATTATTTATGCTATAATGATGTATGATGATAATATAAAGAAAACATGAGGTCATCACTAGACCAAGAGTATGATGACTCTATTCCAGGATATGAACTATTCACATTATTGGTATTTAGGATGTGATTTCATGATTTCGAAAATAGAGGATGCAAAATGATTATATGAAATGAGCACAATAAAGCATATATTATTCATATAGCATGCAAGATTGCTAGTCTCATCACACAAGCACAATAGTATTCCTAAATGCTAGCGACAGTAAAATAAAATGCAATGCAATAAAATAAACATGCTAAAATAATTGTGTGGTCCTTAGACTCAATTAAAATTGTGTGGGTTTTGAAGCTTTAGCATCAAGAGATTATCAAGCTTTCCTCATTGACAAGTTCAAAATGCTAGCAAAATGATGCTAGATTGTATACCTTTGAAGCATGCTTTGACAAATATGAGGCTTGGTTTGGTGGAAAAGGGATCTAACAACCTAAGAGAAAGGCTATGTGAGAGCAAAAACTATTTGGAAAGAGATTTTAAGCACCTTTGATTGGATTGATTTTTGAGTGTGTATGTGTTTCCACTTGCTCACCCCACCAAAATGGGGTGTGAAGGGGTCTATTTATAGGGAAAATTAGGTAGAATAGGGTGATAGGGATGTGGTCATGTGCACATATCGAGAATTTTACGAGTGGTAATGCACGTGCACTTTGGCCTTCTATGCATACCACTTGGGTTTTATCCACACTATTTTGGGGTTGGTTCCGAGGGTTTATGGGCCTTTTAGATGCATTTTAGAGTCCATTTTGACAAATTTAGCCTTGATTTTAGCACATGAAACCTAGGGGCATTTACACACACTTTTAAGAGATACGCACTGATCCTCTGGTTGTGTTTGACCATTCCAAGACCACTTTTGAAGGTTTTTGAGCCTTTCGGACGTGTTTTCAAAGTTTGTTTTATCAAAATCAATTTCCATTTTTTCATAAAGTTGGGTCCCAGTCTAATAAAATGTGTATCGGCCTAACAAACTGAGTATTGTAAGAGGAGTTTTCTCAAAATAAACCTCTTGTTGTTCTAATATTTCATTTTTCATAAGGTTACATATAACTTAATGGCTCGGTGATCGATTATGCACACTGGTAGGGTCAGTTAGGTTTTTTAAGGTTACAAACTTCATAGGTGTTAGGAACGAGCAAACTTTAGTCATATTGGGGATTTGTTTCATTATTGTATCTTTTTGGGGACATTCAAATTTGAGTTATGATAGTTGCCCCCTGCTTTGCATGTGTTGCATAGCCACTTAGCGCTAGTGTCAATACACGCGAAGCAAAATGCAAAGATGTAAAAACATTTTCTGAGTAGAGAGGCACTTACCTGAGTGTTATGTTGTTAAGATTTTATTGTTATTGTTGTTCTGTGACTTGGTCATCATGCCGACTATAGCTTAGGACACATGCAATTTTAGGATCCATGCAAGATGCAATTTTATGATTCTCCTAAGGATGCAATTTTGTGATTATCGTAAGGATGCAATTTTATGATTCTCGCAAGGATGCAATTTCGGGATTCATACAAGATGAAATTTTGGAATTCATATAAGATGTAATTTTGGGATTTAAGCAAAATGCTAATTTGGGATTCACACAAGATGTAATTTTAGGATTCATGCAATATGCAATTTTAGGATTCATGTAATATGCAATTTTTGGGATTCATGCAAGGATGTAATTTCAAGATTCACATAAAATGATGGTGATAAATATGAGATGCAAGATGTGCAGTATAGTTTTTGCAGAATGCAAAATGCATAATGTGATTTTGAGATTCAGACAGTAATGAATGCAACTTTCATACGAACGTGGTAGTGATACATTTCATGCAAAATCATGCAATTTGGGATACATGCAGAATGATGCAATTTAGGCTTCATGCAATGATACAGTTTTCACTCAAATGATTCAAGCAAGTGAGGCAAGCATAAGACAGTGATATGCAATCAGGCATATGATGTGCAAGCATGCGCATGAAATGCAATGAACACCCTTTTTAGGCATCATACTTAACATTCTTTTAGCCATGTTAAAGGTTCTAACATCCTTTTAAATGTTAGGAAGTAATCCAATTATAACTTCCTCCGGTGTCAAGTGAACAAAATCATGCCACTATAACCTTTTCCGATGTCAAGCAAAACAAACCATGCCACTATAACCTCTTTCGATGTTAGGTGAAACAAAATTATGCCACTATAACCTCCTTTGGTGTTAGGTAAAACAAATCATGCCACTTTAACCTCCTTTGGTATCAGGCAAAATAAATTATGCCAAAATCATGCCACTATAACCTTCTCCGATGTCAAGCAAAACAAACCATGCCACTATAACCTCTTTCGATGTTAGGTGAAACAAAATTATGCCACTATAACCTCCTTTGGTGTTAAGTAAAATAAATCATGCCACTTTAACCTCCTTTGGTATCAGGCAAAATAAATTATGCCATTGTAACCTCTTCTGGTGTCAGGCAAATCAAATCATGCCATTATAACCTCCCCTAGTGTTAGGTGAAACAAATCATGCCATTGTAACCTCTTTTAGTGTCAGGCGAATCAAATCATACCATTATAACCTCCTTTAGGTGTTAAGTGAAAAAATCATGCCACTATAACCTCTTTCGATGTCAGGCAAATAAAATTATGCCACTATAACCTCCTCTGGTGTTAAGTGAAACAAGCAAAATCTATTGGTTAATCAACGTGATTAGTGCAATATGTCCTTTTCTTCTTTTTTTCTTTAGGATCGGATCCCTTATCATGACTATAGTTCTTTCTCGATTATGTTTAGTGATGATGAATCTTGGAGTTTTGTAGCTCAAAGTCCTAAAAAGGCATGTATGAATATAAAAGGAGCATGCATTTCAACTTTATCTATAAAGTATGTTCAAGGGATTTTATGCATTAGACATGGTTAGCTGACTGCTTCCATTCTTGCATTATTATGATTAATTCATCAATCCCAATGGTCATTTGTATTAAAGCATTTGAACTATTTTAACTATAATGGTCTCGAGTTAATGTTGATCTCAGCAATTCAAGAACATGATCCATAACTCGTGGCCAAGACTGATTATATTAGCAAGTGAAGAGCGAGCTTTCCAAGTGAACTTTTGAAGAGTGTAGTTAAATGAAACTTTATAAAGAATGCAAATAAATAAGATGTATTTCAATTATCAAGAGGCTTTTGAGCAGGAAAGTGATAGTTAACCATCATTATTTCTCTATTTTTTAGGGATTTCCTTTCTTTAGTATCCCCTGCCTTTCTAGTATTACTCAACATGAATACTACCAAAAGGTCCTTTATGATACTCGTACTCTACTTTTTGGAGCATTGGAGTGCGCCAAGATTTTGATTGCTTTAATTTTCCTGCATTTATTTTCTTTTTATGTTCCCCCCTTTTAGTATTCCCTACCTTTCTCACATTACTCAGTGTGAATACAACAAGGGGGTCTCTTTTGATACTGTTACTCATTTATAAGCATTGGAGTAGATAAGTATGGTATCAAGATCACACACTTATTTGAAAGATGTCTTGATAATTGTAATTTGTCTTATACATTGATAACTTTTATAAGTTTTGTTTTATGAGTTGTTCATCCATCCAGGTGGTATACAAGCATTAAGTTGATTAAAATTCAGAAGGTCCTGACCTAGAGTTATAGATCATGCTTTCAAAAATTATGAAATAGGCATTAAAGGAAGACTATGATAATCAAAATCAGCTCACTCAACTTTGATATATGCAATTCGTGGCATAGATGAAGTTTGCACGAGTGCAAGAAAAGAGCTGTAATTATTATTTTTATTTTTAGTGTATGAGTGCAATTGCAGATGCATGTATTAAAGAGAGAAGGAGGAGGGCACTCCCTTTATAGACATGGTGATAGAGGTGTCATTTAATGCTTTTCATTTTTCTTGCTGTTGGTGTCTCTGCTAACTATTTATGATGGCATCGTTGTTACTACATGTTTAATGCATTGAAACTATGGCCCTTGTCATATCCTTGCAGCTATGGTTATAACTATGGTTGTAATTATAGTTTTTGTTATGGGTGAAGTACTTGCAGTGTTGTATAACTATTGTTATATTGCTTTACAATCGACTTTCAACTTTACATGCTTGGATTGGCTTTGACTTGCACAATTGCATTAACCTTTAAAGAAAATAAAAGAATTATAGTTAGTATTGGTTATGTCTTCAAATAATAATGCTAAGCCATGGTAAGTTTTGACTTCCCCTTTATTATGTTATTTTCATCAAATTGATGCTCCGTGCTCTTACTTATTAATGTAGTCACATTTCCCCTTTTATTGTACTGCTTATTCTACTTTGGTGCAGTTGCACTTCCCTGCACAGTAAAAATAACTTTGGTTAGTGTTTTTCTATCTAAAAGATGATTCTTAGTTGGGGTTTATTCTGACTTCCCTTTATCAAAAAATTAAGGATTTTGCTACCCTTATTGGGATGTCTATAGCACTTGCTATGGCATTTGTATTTCTCACTATAGTGTATGCAGTTCTGCCTGTGGTGACTGTGTGTAGCACCTTACATGCTATTATATAGTCTCGGGTCTGTATTCTATGGGTGTGCATGATGTAATATAGATGAAAATGCTACTAAATAATGATGATGTCATCATTTGTGATGTTGCTGATGTCATTTTGATAATATGTGAATGTGATATCCTTATGATATTTTCTCTATTTTTCCTTTTCGAAAAGTACTAAGTTCTTTTAAAATAGTAATGATGCATGCAGTGTCTTTATAAAGGCAAAACCCACAATAGTGTGCTTTTATGTGAGTTTAATGTGTGTCTTATGCTCAAATGGAAGTTTAGGACTGTAGAAATGAGTGTGTAAAGTCTCAAAGTGCACGTAAAACCATAAAAGAGTGCATAGAAGGGGAAGTGCACATGACTAAGCATGGTCACACGCTTGGTGCATGGTCACGCGCTTCCTCCCCTCTAGGCCTATTTAGATGGCTATTTCTAAGGTCTTGGGAGGCTTTATCCATACTTCTTTTAGTGTTTTTTGACTTGTCTTGACCCTTTTTTGTGTTTCGGGTGTTATCTGCTTTATTTTGGCTTATATACTTTCATTTTCTTATGCATAAAATGGAGTTCCCTAACATTCATGAGGGTCTGGAGGATATTTTTGTCAATGTTGAGGGTGACTTTATAAAGGCCACTAGAGCTGGGACGTCAGCAACAGGGACTAGCACATATGGTACTCAAAGTTCTCAACCATCCAAGCTTTCTCGGGGAGATCTGATCCTTGTTGTTTATAGCTTGGAGACTCATGCTTAGGTGCGTCATTGTCGTGAGGTAGCTCCTTCTTTGCCTTTATTTTTTAAAGCTTGTTCATTGGCTACTCATTGTTTATTTTGCTTATGAGGTTGTTGTAGATGTAGCTCTTGTTGTAGCTGGCTGTTAAGTCATAGCTTTATTATGAATGCTTATGGCTGATAGTTCTTACTTTATTTTCTTTTCATGATTGTCTACTAGTTCTTACTTTAATGCTTTTATTTTTAATTTTGTTATTATTTTAATCTTATTGAATAATAGAGAGAGAGATGTGTTAGTATTTAGTAGTTGTGCAAATGTTTGATAGCATGCCTATTCTTTGTAGCCTCGTAGGTATGTTACTGTACTGCCTAGTAGTTTCAAAAGAGTTAGTATGTATTATCAGGGTCTCCCGATGTGTATAAAGTAGATGATTCCTGGGAAAGGATTTGATGGAGTCATTGTTGCATTATCTTATGACTCATATGCAACTAGTTAGATTGCCATGGATGGACACGATGCATACTTTCTATTTGCCTATTAAGGAGATGACTATTACCCCTTTGGATTTTACTACTATCATGGGCTTGAGCTTATCTAGACAGCCTATTCCTTTTAGTGAGGAGGAGTGTTCTACTACCATGGCAAGGAGGTGTCTTATGATGGATTTGCTTGGGGTGTTCATACCTATGAAGTCTCGCTACCCATATCTCATTCATTACACGGAGTTTGTTTCTTCCATGCGGACTCTGTATGATGATGGTCTTGTCTCAATAGAATAGTTAGCTCATTGCTTTTTGTCTTATTTAATGAGTGTTGTTATCTTCTCAACCCTTTGAGTACGGGTGATCTACAATTGTTGTCTATCTTAAGAGATCTGGACGGCTTGCCAAGCTATTGCTGGGGCACTGCTACGTTTGCTCATATGTACTCAAGCCTTCATGCAGCATGCCAAGGTGGCTCAAGGATCTATAGATGCTTATTCATGCTGGACATGATTAGGAGTTCTGTTGTCTATTCTTTTTCTTTTAGTTTGTTATTTCTAACCCTCTAATTTTAATTGATCTGGGCAAATGAGCTCAGGATTCTCCCTTATCCGTCCATCAAGCATTTCCTAGAGGATGACTTCCCTCGTTATTCTAGCTGGTTTAGGAAGAATACTGATTTGATTGAAGATTGCACAATAGCTCAGGATCATGTAGGGAAGTTGTCCCCTGATCAAGTATGTATGATTCCTATTGTGTTGATTATTTCTTTCATAGGGATCTTTTGTTCATTCTTGCCTTTACATAGATTTTTCTTTATTAGTGGGTCGCGAGGTCTTATTGGCTGATAAAGATGGTGGCTGCATGGTAGCTAACAGAGAGACGAGTGTTGCTCTGTAGCCTCATTGGTAAAGTGTGGTATTTAGGCAAGTGAGTCTATCATTGGTGGGATATCCCATATATGAGGAGAGTTCCTATCCCTCCTCCTAGTGACATGATATGGGGTCATGAGCTTTATGGTGATGACCTTGCTACTATTGTGATGGGATTCCCCTCTAAGAGCCTCGTAGAGAGTGTGGCCTTGCCTTATGCTGATGTGTTGATCCCTCAGTTGATTGACATTGTAACTAGTGGGACCTTTCCTCTACCTTCTCAGGCAGATGCATCTCTTCCTTCAGGTTCAAGGATTAGGCCATCACACGGGTCATTGAGAGTCACTTCTTTTGATCCAGTAAGCCTTTATTCCTATTTTGGTACAAGCATGTAGCAAACTTTATTAGCAATAAATTGTAATTAACATGAGTTGTGAGAGCTTATCTGCAGTGACGTCAGAGAATATATGGATCTCAGTTTGAGGAGGATGATGGCACATTTCATACTGAGGCGATTGCATATGCTAGTGTTGTGGCTTCTGGTAGTACCACTATTAGGGACTTGATGGTTTAACCATCTCTGTCTTTACTTGGGGTGGATATCCTTGGTAGAGTTATGAGTTTCAATTTGCCTAAACCTAGCTTTCCTTTGTTGGGTGTTACTCCTGCTAATGCTACCCATGTTTGTATTCTCCACTTATTCTTGCCTATGTTTCATTTATTTAGTGAGTGGTGATTGACTTATTTGCTTACTTTTGTAGATTCCTATCTCCCCTTGTCAGTACCAATATATTGTTGTAGGGAGTGCAAAATAGTGCTTTTTGGAGTTTGCTACCACTCAGAGGGTATGCCTTCTTTATTATACCTATTTATTTTATGCACATGTTTTATGTATGAGTGTATAATATGTAATATCTAATGCAAGTTGAGCACCATCTCGCTAATCTTGAATAGGAGCGGGAGCGTACAGCTTATCATGACTACCTTAATGAGCTAGAGTCACTGCTATCATCCCTTACAATGAACGATGGTGAGTCAGGATTAGACAAGGCCGATGCTTGAGCAGGATCAGTGCTTACTTCTGTTAGAAACCACAGCTGATATAGTTGTCTTAGGAGCTAGGTGTAGGACTTTTGGCCTGTGGTTCACTTTGTTACATCATTCCTGAGGTTATGGACTCTGGTGTTGTATCTAGGCATTCATCCCACATGTTGTATGATGCTTGTAGAATGATGACTGTATAGGCTTCTTGTTGTGTATCATTAATGATGATGTTTGCCATTACTATTGTCTGCCTCTTTTCCTTTTTTTGCCTAAGGCGTCTCCTTTTGGAGCTTTTCGCACTTAGCTGGTTTCTTTTTCTCTTCCCTTTTTGGATAGGGTGTCTCCTTTCATAGCTTTTCACACCTAACTGGGCTTTTTTTTTTGTATGACTGCGATGATAATAGCTAATCTTAAGGAGAGAGCTCAATGAAAATGGTAAGAACCATGGTCATGTAATGAAAGAAAATGCAAAGCATGCTTAATGCAATTAATGATGATAAAATGTGTTACAATTTTCAAAGACATTTTCCATAAATTGGCAATCATTCTCATTTCCATGTAATCATTTAAGAAAAGCGTAGGTGCATTTGTACAAATTTTAAACTTAAGGTTACCCCTGTCCTTAACTAGCCTTCTCAGGTTTTTTAATTAAGTATTTTCTCTCTTTTCCTGACTTTTGCTTAAGTTGCCATTTTTAGGTTGTCAACTCAATGAGAAGTCTCTAACTTTTGCATAAGATGCCATTTTTAGGTTTTCAACTTAGCGGGACGATTATTTTTATGCCTTAGACATAGTACTTCTTCAGGTGATCTATATTGACAGGTTCAAAGAATTCATTGCCTCTAGAATCCATCATATTGACTACTCTTTTTTTATAAGACATGTTTGACTAGGTATAGTCCTTTCTAGTTCAGTCTAAATTTCCATCTAGGGCCTAGAATGTTTTATCTTACTTGCTTTAGCACCCAGTCTCCTACTTTCACACTCTTGTGTTTTACTCTTATGTCGAAGGTCTTGGCTAGTCGAGCCTAATACAACTATGTGTGGTATAGAGCCTTGAGCCTTTGGTTGTCTAAGAGAGTGAGATTGTCATGAATTTATTGAGCCCACTGTACTTTTGAAAATTCATATTTGATTACTACCTGAAGAGTCTTGATCTCCATTTCGACTGGAAGAATTGCTTCTTATCTATACACTAGTGAGAAAGGAGTTTCTCCTGTTGAAGTTCTAACTATCGTTCGGTACCCCTATAAGGCATGTGGCAATCTATCTAACCAATCTCAACAAGTCTGAGTCATCTTTGATAAGATCTTTTTAATGTCCTTGTTTGCATCTTCGATGGCCCCATTTGCTCATGGTCAGTAAGGACATGATTTATGATGTTCCACCTTATAACTCCTTAGTAGCTCTCTAACTTCCCCTTGGAATTGGACACCATTGGCAAAGATGATGTGATGCGAGATTCTGTATTGATAGAATAGGTTTCTTTTAATGAACTTTGCCACTGGCTTAGCTCCTATCTTTGTGAATGATTTTAATTCGACCCATTTTGTAAATAGTCCATTACCATTAGGATGAATCTGTACCCGTTTGAGGCTGTTGGGTGGATTTCCCCAATTATATCTAGTCCTTATACTGAGAAGGGTTATAGAGAGGACATGTTGTGCAATTTTGCTAGAGGAAGGTGGCTAACATTCCCATGGATCTGACACTTGTAGCATTTCCTTACAAATTTGACATAACCTTCCATTATCGTCATCTAGAAGAACCCTTGTCTGATTAGATTTTTAGCCAGGATTGATCCATTCATGTGTAGACCACAAACACCCTCATGTACTTTTTATACTACTCTTGCAGCCTCAATTTCATCTAGACATCGGAGTTGTAAACCATCTAAGGTTCTACTGTATAACACACTTAAATGAAATATGAATTTTGATGCCAGTCATTGAATGACTACTTTGTCTCTTTCATCTACTTAATCAAGATAGGTTCATTCTTTCAGATATCTTTAGATGTCATAGAACCAGGGTTTTTCAACTATTTCCATCTTCACTATTCTGCTGTTTTTATGACAAGGTTGTCTCGATCTAAGTAGAATCAGAGGCTTCATGGGCATTTTAGATGGTCCTTCCCATATTAATGCTAGGGAAATAAGTGCATCTGCCATTTGATTGTGATTCCTAAGGAGATGAATAAATCTATATTTTCATAAGGACATAGTAAGTAGCCTCAATTGGTCCAAGTAAGGCCTTAAGTGTTGCTCTTTTAGTTCCCACTCTTCCATGGCATGGTTAATTACTAGCATAGAATCTCCAAAGATTTTGCCTTCACTAAACTCAAGCTTTTTAACAATTGGTACTACTTCACCTTTGAGAGATTGTAATATGACACTGACTCCTATGTCAAACTGATTGGCTACTCTGTCAAAGTACATATGCCAACCTTGGATTTCAATGGCTAAGTTGAGGTCATCTGGGAAGTCCAGTTGGATTTCTTCTGAGTCTAGAATGGGGTTAAGAGCTGGAAATTCAGCTATTGCTCTCCCTTTTACTACCTTCTTAGTTAGATATTGCACGTCGAATTCTGTTAGCAATACGAGTCACTTGGCAAGTTTCCCCACTAAAGATGGAGCTTTATAGAGGTACTTCATTGGGTCCATTTTAGACATGACCTAAATTATGTAGGATTGAAAGTAGTGTCTGAGTTTCTTTATTGCCCATACCATTGCCAGGGATATCTGTTCAAACTTTTCCATTTTTTAAGTCAACCAAACCTTGAATGGTTTCTGCTAGAATCAGTGGGAAAGGAGTCATTTTGCATTCTATTCCTTCAATGATCTGGAGTAGCTTGTAATCTCCTAACCCATCGTTCGAGATGATGAAGTATTATATAAAGAGGTAACACGTAAGAAGATGTGACTAAATTAGAGTACCAGTCTTCTTGGTAGTGCAGGCAGCTAGGAGTTACATAGGAATCAGTCATTTGCACTCGGTGACTAGTTCATCGAGCTTTTTTGAGCTTAGGTCAAGGAAAGAGACCTAAGTCCTAGATATTTAATATCTTGGTTAGTGAAGACTGCTTCTTTGATCATGGTGGGATTCATCCTGTTATGGCACTGAATTCCTCATATAATGGACATAGTTCTATGGTGTTGAACCGAAACACATGCTTTTGAGGGTCCCAAAATGACACAGCATCATTCAAGAATTCACGATCGAGATGCACATGCTGGAATGTCTTAATGCAAAGCATTTTGTATGGTTGTAGGCATTTCTAGTCAGCCTTATCAAGGTTATGGAGGAAATTTCTAGTGATACTGGTTTGGGCTTAGGAGTTTTTTACCATGATGCCATTGTCAAGCAGTTTTTAGATCCTAGCTTTCAATTTTCCATTGCTTCAGTGAGAAGACTCAGCTTCATGATCACTCATGTTTGAATGTTGTATTCCTTTACATTTATTAGGGTTAGCTAAATGAATGATGCATGATGTGTGCCTGCAAAAGAAAAGAGTGAGCATGTATGCATGGAGTGGATGCAAAATCCTAAAATGAAAGATAATTATTCTTACAAAAAAAAACAGTGGTTAGCACATGCTATCTACATGTATGTTATATATGCATGATTAAAGCTGGTTAGTTTTCCTACACAGTGAATGAACCAATCATAAATAAGCTCTCGCTTCCAACCTTATTTCTCCAGGAGGTCATTCAGTCTCTTTCCTAGGTGGGTTTTAAACCTATAGTCATCATGGGACTATGTTCTGCTCTTAGAACTAGGTTATTTCGATTTATGTGGGTTAGAACCAAAGGGTAAACTGAGGAACAATACTTAAATATGCTTGAGAAAACCACATAATGCCAATGTGAGGGTGGGTCAATTGTTGAGCTTCAAATGATGTCCAAAGCTTATATGTACCCATTTCTATAGGACCAAGGTCAATCAAAGGGAGTCTGAGTTTTTGCCCCTATATCGATATTCAAAATATTTACCGGGAGTCATGAAAGTATCATTTGATAGTTTACAGTTTGATTTTTCCAACAAAAAGGTCCATAATCTAATTAGGTTCCTAACCTATTCATTTTATCTGATAAGGATAAATGGACAACATCTCGTAGGTTCCATCATCAAAGGATGTCGTTATTTGGTAATTTGCATAGATTATTCAAGTTGAGGTACATGATTCTTATCATTCCTCATGCTTCGAGCTCACACAAAGTCGACGAGAATCACATGGTCCTGAGCATAAATTTTTTATAAAACTGACATTACGATGTCATTTGATGATAGACACTAAGAGGGTTATGTCATTTATGAATATCATGTCAAACAGACAGCATTAGGACAAGGATAACATGCACAGCTTAGTGGAATCCTAATGGATGTTACTACTGGTTTATCAACATGAGCTAAGTCAGGGTGAAAGGCTAAGGGTTCCTTTAGTGAGAATGCCCCTATATGACTAGGGTTACGGATTCCAGTCAATGATTGATTTGCAAGATTAACATGACCATTCACAAATAGCTTACTCAATTTCATGAATAATAGGATGATCAAGCATGCTTGCAGTGATTATTTATGCTACGATGATGTATGACGATAATATAAAGAATACATAAGGTCATCACTGGACCAAGAGTATGATGACTTTATTTCGAGATATAAACTTTTCACATTATTGGTATTTACAATCTGATTTCATGATTTCAAAAATAGAGGATGCATAATGATGATATGAAACGAGCATAATAAAGCATATATTATTCACATAGCATACAAGATTGCTAGTCTCATCACATAAGCACAAAAGTATTCCCAAATGCTAGCGACAGTAAAATAAAATGCAATACAAATAAATGTGCTAAAATAATTATATGGTCCTCAGACTCGACTGAGTTTGTGTGGGTTTTAAAGCTTTAGCTTTAAGAAATTATCAAGCTTTCCTCGTTGATGGGTTCAAAATGACAATAGAATGATGCTAGATTATATACCTTTGAAGTGTGATTTAACAAAGATGAGGCTTGGTTTGGTGAAAAAAGTATCTAACAACCTAAGAGAAAGCCTGTGGGAGAGCAAAAACTATCTAGAAAAGGGTTTCCAGCACCTTAGATCGGACTGATTTTTAAGTATGTGTGTGTTTCCACTTACTCCCCCTCCAAAATGGGGTGTGAATGGGTCTATTTATAAAGAAAATTAGGTAGCATAAGGTGGTGGGGCATGGTCATGTGCACATATTGAGAATGTTATGCATGGCCACGGTAAGTGCCCGTGATCATACACACATATATATGATCCATGCACACTTTAGCCTTCCATGTGCACCTCCCGATTTTTACACACAATGTTCTAAGGTTGGTTCCTAGGGTTTATGGGCCTTCCAAACACATTTCTAGAGTTTATTTTGCCAAATTTCACCTTGATTTTATCACATGACACCTAGGAGCATTTATGCGCATTTCTAAGCGATACGCGTTGATCCTCATGTTGTTTTCACCATTCTAAGACCACTTCTAAAAGTTTTGGAGCCTTCTAGATGTGTTTCAAAAATATGTTTTGTCAAAATCGATTTTTAATTTTTCACGAAGCTAGGTCCCAATTTAACGAAATGCACACTAGCCTAACAAGCTGAGTATTCTAAAAGGAGTTTCCTTGAAATAAACCTCTCATTTTTCCAATAATTTGTATTTCATAAGGTCATAGTATAACTTAATGGCTTGATAATTAATTTTACACACTGGTGGGGTCAGTTATGTTTTTTAAGGTTGCACACTTCAGAGGTGTTAAGAACAAACAAACTCTAGTCATCCCAAGGATTTGTTTCATCATTGGACCTTTTTAGGGATAGTCAAATTTAAAGTATGATAGGTACCTTAGCTTTCCCACGTAAGGGAGGGTTAGAATCCACTGAGTCTAATACTATTGCTAATATTACAATTTTTTAATATGAAAAAATGGAAGAGTGGTTCTAGATAATGGAAAATTCTCTCATCATTTTTTCAGTAGAGGCTACTCAATAGCCCTACAATTCATTGTTTGTCTTTTAAGTTGGAACCTTTTAAGGGCTTGGCAACCCTTGAATGGTTTGATATCTTCACAGCCTTATAAAGCAATTCTACCCTATCATGTTTTATTAGTCATGAATATGAGATATTAAGTCAAATATATTGATACATATTTAGGAATTATGGTATTGGACCAACTCGATATGAGAATACTAATATGGAAAGTTTTTGTTAGTAATTCTCATTAAAATATTATTATCATAGTTCTCTAACCTAAAATATACAAATTTTTATTAGATATAGAGTGAATTGTATAGAAGAATATAGGTGATTTTAAAGGAACTTATCCCTTATACACTTATGAGAAATATATCCTACAGCCTCCTGATAAGTTAGATTGAAGAAAAATGCATGGCTATGCAAAAGTGAATTGATAAAGGTAATTAATGTCATTTGCAATTAGTTTACTTAGAGATCGAGAAAAAATTAATTGAAATGTATAAGGATGACATGATCTATACCTTACGTTCAATTGAGATATTATGTAGCAAAAGGACACTCATACTATTTATATTACAGGTTATGCCTATTTATTGACTTTTCACATAACTTGGGTAATTATAATATCTTGTTATAAGCCATTAATAATTTTTGGGCCAAAAATAGAATTTTAGACCTACTACCAATATTGTGTGAACTTATAGGGCCACACATTTAAAATAAAGTTAAATATTTTTTATTTTATTGTGTTTAGATTTATTGAATGTTAAAAACCCTAAGGGAGGAGTAATAAGGATTTTAAATGAATTAAAGAAAAATTAAAAAAATTAAAAGAGAATTAAAAAGTATTAGGATTAATAAGAGGGAACAAAGAAAAATCAACACAAGGCATAATCAATTTTAAGGAGTTTGGATTCTAACCAATCATAGGTCTCCTACTTAAATTCCCCAAATTAGGATTTTTAATTCACCCATTCCAATCTATTACTTAGATGGAAGTATACAAGATTTTTTCAAAGCTTAACTCAAACCTTTACACAAAAGATTTTTTCATGGCTAAACTCAAACCACACTCAAGAACCCAAGTGTTTTAAAGGCTAACACTTAAACAACTAGTTATTACATTCCTCACTACCCTTACTTAAACTCAATAAAGGAGAAGAAAAGAAAGCCTATCACTACATACAAACTTAACACTCAAACAAGTTGGAATTTTAACTTAATACAATGAATGGCTTTGAATGATTTTATAATAAATTGCTCAACAACTATTTCTAACCAAATAAATAAAGTTTCAGCCTTTGTATTTATACTTGGAGATTCAAATATAGTTATTATAGACCAATAGATTTAAGCTCCTCTTCTCCATCTTCATTAAATGATTCCTTTTAATTTTCATGGGATTTAAACTTATCATAATCATAAGGAGTAGACTCACAATGATAGGGAACAAAAATATAGTTGTTGTATTTAATTTATAGCCATTAGCGAAGTACAATGTCATTCATGAACTTAATCATAATCATGATCATGATTAGGATCCTTATAATTGTGATGGTGTGCCTCATGATCATGACTTGAGCTCATGAAGAGTTATGGAAGTCAAGTCATCTTGGTGCTGAAAGTCATAATCGAGCCTTGTAATGATCATGATCACAATCTTTAAATCATGTTTATGGTACCACTCTTTGCTATTGTGACTCCATTGGTAAGGAGTCTTTGACACTTGTAATTTGGAGACCTTTTATCTCTTAATCATGATGGACTAGCTTATGATTGTTTATTTCTTCCTCACAATCATGATTAGGATTATGAGGTCATTGGATCTTTTTAAAAATTTAAAGTTTTAAGGTGTCTTGTCTTGTAGGGGTGCTCATGATTGTGTGGGTCACTCATAAGCACCTTTGCATGCTTGATATTTCTAGATTTTAAGCTCTAAATGACTATAATCTTGTACCTAACTAATATTCACACTTAAGTACATATACTAGTACTTAAAAATTGATTTGTTAATGTCAAAATATGGGTACTTAACCATTGATTATGCAAATGATCAACAATCTTCCTATTTTTTGACTTTAACAAACTAATTTTGAGTGGTTAAGGAGAAATTAAGTGCACGATGTGTCCATAAGGTTTTTAAAGCCTCTCTATTCATTATGTTCATAGATTAGGAGGTTTGGAATTAAATCAAAGATTATTAAGGCATTTATTAACCCATATTTGTAACTTTATACTATAATATTCAAATTTCAATTAGAATAAACACATATTTATTTGAAAATTCATACATCTCAACCAAATTAAGTAACTTACATCAATAATTTATTTGAAAATTCATACATATCAAGTAAATTAAGGAAGAAAAAGGCAATAAGATATAGGCACAAAGAAAACACAATACATTAATTGAAAATAAACCATTACATAACGAAAATGAGGACTAAACAAATAATTAAACAAACACTAAACAAAAAAATTATAAAATTAAAAATATGTTCCAAAATATGTATAATGCAATGCAACAAGAGATTCAAAAATAATGCATGAAAAAAAAATAAAAAGAAGGTTTTACTTTTGTTCATCACCTCCTCTTTCTTGGCCATCTCCCTCATGTGGTGCTTATGGAGGTCATGGACATTAGAAGTGTTATTGTTGAAGGAGTTAATGAATGTCATACTCAAGATAATTGAATTAAGTATTGAAATTTACTTCCATAATAGACACTTGATCAAAGAGATTGGATAACTATTCAGGTTCTCCTTTAACACCTTGAGTCCTTGAACTTCCTTCTCCCTAAGTCCATTTCCTTTTAAGTATTAAAGTTCCCTCATATGGAGGTTGCTCACCCAATTCTTCTTTAACTAGTCCCAAGTCTTGTGTTTTAACTCTTTTAATATCTTCTAGGTTTTACGCAAGGTTTTTATCCATTAGTTCCTTATTTTCAAACATCTAAATTCCCTGCACTTTCTTAAATTATTAAGTCTTTAATAAGAGTATCATTTAAGAAGGAATGATTAATGGATTTGAGATTGGTAAGGGTAACATTAAAAAGTTGAGCAATTTTGGTTATAATCCCAATAATACTAATACTCCTAACAACACTATCACTAACTAGCCATAAATGATATCAAAGAAATATATTTGTTTTAAGTTGTTCGTTATCAACCATAGCATACAAATTGTAAAGATCATCAATGATAATGACTTTATTAAGCCCCTAGCATTGATGGAGTAAGAAAGGAAATGTTAAAGGCTCCTAAATTTTTATTGTGCTATATAGCCTAAACATTATAAGGAAGCCAAGTTGAGGGGTTTGAATGGCCCTTGTACAAAACCAAATAAGGAGTTAAAATTAAGAGCTATCATGAAAAGCTCCCTCCTCTGCAATCTAAAATTCATGTTATACAAATGGTTGGATTCATCATTTTTTTAGTATTTAAGAGTGTTACTTAATGGAAACTCTACAACCAAATAAGGGTAAGCAGGGTAGTCTTCAAAGGAAAGATTATAAAAGTTAAAGTTCTCAAGAAGTGATTTTACCTCATGAAAAAAACCAAAACATTGGAGGGTGCTCTTTATGATTTGCCTTAAGGGAATGATGTTCCAAAAATTGAATTGAGCCATTCTGGTCTTGAATTCTAATGAGGAGTGGTGAATGGTAGGAGTTTTGTGAATTCTAGCTTTTGTTGCCCTTTTCGTTAATGAATCTCCTTATGATGACTTCTTTAGTGCCATGGCATAGAGTAAGCTACATGAATATACAAGACAAGTAGTTTATGGTATAGAAAAAGAAAAAACTTTGAAAGGATAATGAAAGCTTGAAGAGAAAAGAGCAAAAAAACTTGAAAGGAGAAAGAGAGAAATTTAAGAATAATGAAGATATTATACAGAAATCTCTTTAAAATGGGGCTTTTCATAGTCTTGGGAGTATTAATGAGGACCCTTAGATCAACTTTAGATGTTTTGAAATTAAAAAAAAATAGTTTTGGATGAGGACTTGTAACATTTATTGTACTCAAATTTAGTGACCATTTTTTAATCTATCAAGAACATCCCCACAATCATGAGTAGTCAGGTCACGATCTTGAGTAGTGCTCATGACTGGTTCCTAATTATCATAAGACAAATCATGAGCATGCCTGTTTCATAGGCGAATGAGTGTCATGAGCTATCAGGTTTGAACCTAGCAATCATGACAAAATTATATTTTAATCCTTAAACTTTTAAAAATTTTACAATTGGATCTAAAAAATTTTATACATCATTACCATTAGGCCCTTTCAAGACTAAATTGACACAATTAAAATCTTTGAAAAATAAGGCTATTTTAATTAAAACTTATGCAATTTTTGTAAACACTTGATCATATGAATCCATCAAATTCTCTTGGACATTTTTTATATGCGCAATTTTATTGATAAATTGACTAAATTAAATTTTATTAATTTATCAAAAATTTGCACATAAAATGGAAATTATTAGTGCATATTAGAATGCAACCAAGCAATGGTGGTTGATATGAATTTAAAGCTTTTAGGAAGTGAACCAAAGGAGACCACTGGTAGTGGTGGCTGATCGTATGGCTACAACAATAGCGACTTTACAGTTACCCATCTCTTTCACTATTTTAGCAGCATTATGATCAATTACATTGTAAAAGATTAGAGTTCTTAGGAAATATAAAATAGATAAGTAAGACAAAAAAAGCATTATTAAATATATAATAATAAAAAAAAAGAAACCCCTAATTTGTTGTCTCAAAACTGTTGTAATTTGGATTCTAGAGCAGTAAACAAACTATACAAGATTTAAAAAAACTACTCACTTCTCATAATCCACCTCTTATTTCTTAGAAGCACGAGATTTTCAACCCTTTGCTTCATGCAGGCATTGGTCTTCCTTTTCCCGAGCCTCCTAATCCATCTACTTTGATTTTGTGGCAATCTATTAAGCACGAGAGGACCTTTATTGCACTAGAGAAAAAATCTCTTAGTTTGAGTTTTAAAGATTAGACTAAATTTAGAAATTTTGGAAATTTTTTTCCCAATTAAAAGAGATAGAGAAAGGAAGAGGAAAGAAAGAGGGATTTTTATTTTTAGGTTTCTAATATGATTTTAGTCTAAAAATATAATAAAAATCTGAATTAGGTAGGAAAAGTTAGATGTAAATTTTCTTTTATTAATAACCATAGGCATTTTTTAACAATTACTAGAAAATTGATTATCCATCATTAAATATTATTTATAAGAAACAATTAGCGATAGTGTTTGATGCTATGAGCCTAAATTTGATGGTTTTAATGACAAAATTTATATACTTTGTTAAATCTTTGTCACTAAAACCCAATATTCTTATAGTAGGGGTGACCATATTTCATGAACCGACTAATTTTGATTCAAATCATCAATTCATGGTTAGTGGAACTAGACAAGAATTGGCCATTTCTTAGTTCTAAGTCAGTTTCAAGCCAATTACTTCTAGTTTGAAGTTCTAGTTTGGTCAGTTCACAGTTTTAGTTTGTGATTCGAGTAGTTAAGTAACTGATTGCTTTTGAAAAAAAATTATTTAAAAACAGAACTGCTGATTTTGATTCCATATGAAGAGGAACAAGCCCTAAACTGACCCCTTCTAGCTCTAGATTGGTTTAAAGCTAGTTCCAAGTTTAACTGGTTCAAGTCCCAAATCCGATTAGGTTAGTTTCGTTCTGATTGTAGGACTAAACTATCCCATTACCACTTTTATTTGTAAGCACATCAATAAATTGAATAATAAAGAACTACTTTTTAAATCAATTAAAAATTAATTTTAAAAAATTAAAATTTTTACATTAAAATTTTAATTTTATACAATAGAAAATTTCTTTCATTTTAAAATTAAATAAAAATTAATTTCATAAAATAACAATAATAAAATTCAAATCATTAGTTCACTTATTTTCTATTAAGGATGTTCAGTTATTTTATGAGGTCTGTTTGATAAACTTTACCTAAATAATTGATAAAGGGAAAAAAACACTTATAAATTAAGAGAGTTAGTTCAAC
The DNA here is from genome assembly GCA_947683625.1 of Mallotus nudiflorus. Lineage (NCBI taxonomy): Eukaryota > Viridiplantae > Streptophyta > Magnoliopsida > Malpighiales > Euphorbiaceae > Mallotus > Mallotus nudiflorus. The sequence goes on along the minus strand of CANTUR010000159.1, from coordinate 2,955,221 downwards.
TAGTGAGGAAAATACTTGTTTTTTTGTCAATTTAATATTCGATCTCTAAAAAATATTTTAAAAATTTATTCCTAAATACTCTAAATTGACATAAGACAATGCATTAAAATTGGTAAAAAGAGATATACTCCATGTTGACATATTCATTTAACTATGGGCATAAATGTAAGACAAAATATTCTTTGTAACAATTTTTTCCTTCTATAAATTTATTTTTTTATTTTTTCTAAATTGAAAAGATGGATGAATAGAATTTATCTAGATAGAACCATTAACTGTGTAATTAATGGTGGCACTAAATATTGTTTTGTCCTCATTAAGACTACTTTGCCCTCATTAATTACTATTGTTAGGCATATTAAGTTGACTTGTATTTCCAACAACAAATCACCATAACTAAGACTTGTAATTAAACGATATTGCATTAACAAGAAAAACACCAACAAAATGAATCAAAATTATTGTACCATTGTATTTTCATGATCATTGTTTAATAAAATGGAGAATAAAGAAATGGTTATATAGCTTTTTGGATCTGACATTTATGATTATTCACTAAATGAAGTAGAAAACTCTATTGATACTATGGATGATGGTAATGGTAGTATATGTGAAGTTAGTGAAGCGAGTGAAGTAAATTCTCAAAATAATGAGAATTAAAATTTAAATGAACTTATTGTAGAGGCAAATCCTTAATTAGGTATGTCTTTTCCAATTGTAGATAAATTATTAAAAGTTTATCAAGAACATGCTAGGATGAAAGGATTTTCTATTGCCAAAAGATCTACTCACAAGGGTAGCAATGGTGTAAGAATATATCAAACCATTAGTTATGAGAAAAGGAGGAAATCATAAACAAGGATAAAATCAAATAGATCATATTGCTAAGCTCATTTGAATGCAGTTATGAGAGATGGAATGTGAGTTGTTAGTTCAATAAAACATTATCACAACCACGAGCTAAATCCTTCAATGAGTATAATGAGTGCCATAAGAGTTTGAAACTTCAAAGAACATTGGTCGCTCATGACATTACAGGACTTAGGCCTTGTAGAAGCACTAAACTGGCACAGGTGCAAGCTGGTGGTCAATAAAATTTTGGACACTCATCAAAGGACATGAAAAATTGCATAGATATCCATAGGAGGTTAATACTTGGTGAAGGAGATGTAAAAGCTATTAGAAAACTTTTTATAATAATGCAGCAAAAAGATGGAGAATTTTTCTATTTGATTGATGTTGAGAACGAAAGCTGTCTATGAAATGTGCTTTGGATTCATCCTAAAGGTAAAGCTATATATCAAGATTTCAATGATGTTATATCATTTAATACAACTTACTGAAGGAATTGATTATGTACACTATAATATGAACGGAAGCATAGTGTGAACATGAAACCGATTACGATAAATTTCAAAAATTTTCCTAGTGTGTAACCCTTAAATGAACACAAGAATTCCAAAACTACCAAGATCACAACACATTCAATTTACATAACTAATTACTTGCATGCTTAATGGAAAACATAAATCAAAGATTCATAAAACAAACAAAACACAAAGCATGGTAAGAGACCTACATCTAGAGTTTAGTAACTCTTATAAACTCCAAATGTCGGTAGCACACTCGATAGGCTTTAGGAAATGGTTGATGAAAATCTACAAGCTCCTAGCTCCCAAGGTGTGAAGCCTCTAGCTCAAAACATATGAGAAGCACAAGAATGACTCCAAGATTTTAAAGAATCTCTACCCGCAAGCTCCTCCTTTGTGGTGACCTGAAAGCTTACTAGAGCTCCTCTCCTTACTTGGCTAACGTAGGACTACTTGCTTCCTTTGGATGAATGTAACTTAATCTTGCACAAATCTTGTACAAAGGATGATGAAAATGGATTTATGAAGAAACACAACTCTTGTATCTGTCACTCATAACACTTACAAGAAAATTAAAGAAGAAGACTCAACTCTTGAGCACTCACTATTATTTTTCTTTTAGTGTTTAAATGTCTCTTTAATTTAAGTGGTAAGTTAAGTATCTAAAGAGAGTCCACTTACTTAGTGTATGTATGTAAAATAATAATTTTCATGTGAAGAGATCCTCCACTAACTCAAGATTGAGTGTACGATAAGCAATCTCATGCATATGCTTACTTTTTCACTTTGAGTGTAAAATAAGCTACCTCATGCATGTAAAGATTGTCCACTAACTTAAGGTGCATGTTTATGACACATCTCCATATTGTCAACCATGCAATCATATTACATGTAAAGCAATGCTTATATGGCTACCATGTCACATACTTAGGTGGCACCTCCTTTAGTAAGTGGGCTTAGGCTTGGGCTCATTTAACATTTAAATAGGCCCATCTCTACAACATCCACTAATTAGTCTTATGGGATTTATTTAACACTTAAAGAAGGCCCATCACCTAAATGTCCAAGCTCATGCAACATCCATTAAGCTACATATACATGGCCCATCTCATGGCCTATATCTAAAATAATATCGGTGGCAAATATCAATTTGGTCCTTAAACTTAATATCACATATTAAATTAAGTCCAAATTAATATTTAATAGCCCTAACCTTTGAATTTTATTTTAGGATATGTTAGATCCTTGCACAACTAAAAATCTAATTTAATTAATTTAATTAATTAAATACTTAAATTAATCACCAAATATACAATTATCATTATCAGTGTTACTCTTATGTGTGTGACTTACTAAGTTTAAGTCCAAATGGCAATGGAAATAAATAATATTAACTCTTATATTATTGGAAAATCTTTCCAAGTTAAATGTGAAAATCTCAATTAATCACATTAAGTTCCCATAAGCCATGAGTGACCCCCAGCATAGATGTCATGACTACCCAATTGGAAATGAATATTATCTAAAGATTCACGAGAGCCATAGAACATAATTACTATGCACTCAATGTCCCTTCATTATAAGACCCAAACATTGGCTAGTGTTATGGTCTGTCAAACTCTAATTGCCTCAATCAAATGACCTCATCTTCAGTTCAATTGTCGATAAAACATGACTTCTACTATAAACACTTTATAGCACCAAAACTCTTTTTGGGTAAGTCAAGCTTGACCTCGCCAAGTACTTATTCATCAAAAATAATTTAGATAGCATAGGATCTTATCATGGTTCACTCCAGGTAATGAATTCCATCTTGGTCGATCACTCATCCCTAAGTATAACCAACTAGAGCCAACACACACCATATACCCATATATAGCTAGCACAGGTATGTAAGCGATAACAAACTCTAACCACCCATATATGGATAACTATGTCACCTTAAGTCAAAGGCCTATATGCATTATTATTTCTAAGATAGTGATTGTTGACAAAAGTGAATTTCCATGCAATCTGTTATCTTACGTCAATGATCGATCCACCTATCATATAAGTATCCACATGTCTATTCAAATTTCTTATTTTAAGTAGTGTGAGACTCACTACCTCCCACTATCGATATCACATATTGATCAAGGAAAATAGACAGAGGTGATAGTCTATGGATTAATACTACCTATTTATTAATCCTACAACTTTTGATAATAATTGCATTTAACATAATGCTAAACGGTAAATACTCAAATAAACAAACATTTTCTTTAAACAAATATTGCCATAGGGATAAAAGTACAATGTCATTTATACTACAAGAAATGGCACTAAGGTACATCCATACTAACAAACTCTCACTTGGACTAGCATTATTCATTACAATATCAATGACCCAACTTCTTAAGATGTTAAGCTAACTACAGCTGGGTGAGGGCTTTAGTCGATGGATCAACCACATTATCGGTTAAAGCTACCTTTTGCACGAGCACATCACCCTTTCTAATAATTTCTTTAATAATATGATAGCACCTTTCTATGTGTTTGGATTTCTAGTAAGACCTCAGTTCCTTCGCTAAAGTGATGTCTCCATTGTTATTGTAGAAGAGAGGAACTACCAACTCAATGGAAGGAATAACTCCTAGTTTGGTAACAAACTTTCAAATCCAAATAGCTTCCTTAGCAACATCAAATGTGGCTATGTACTTAGCCTCTATAATGGGATCAACAATGATACTTTGCTTGGAGCTCTTCCAGCTCACTACACCTCCATTATAGGTGAAGACAAACCCGAAGATAGACTTTTTATCATCCACATTTGATTGAAAGTTAGAGTCTATGAAACTTGTAAGTTGTAACTCACCTCCTCCATAAGTCAAGACTAAATCCTTTGTCCTTCTCAAGTACTTAAGGATTACCTTAACTACCATATAATGCTCCAAGCCTGGGTTGGATTGAAACTTACTAGTCACACTAATAGCATAGGCAATGTCTGGCCTAGTACATAATATAGTATACATTAGGATTCCTATGGCCAAAGCATAAAGAACCTTATCCATTTTTACCATGTCCTAGAGTGTCTTAGGTGACATCTCATTAAATAGGTGGATACCATCCCTAAAAGGTAATAATCCCCTCTTGAAATCAAGTATGTTGAACTTTTTCAACACCTTTTCCAAGTAAAGACTTTGGGATAAACCTATCATTCTCTTTGATCTATCTCTATAGACTCAAATCCTAAGGATATAGATAGCCTTCCCTAAGTCTTTCATTGAGAAGGTTTTAAATAGCCATACTTTGACAAAGGTCATCATACCGACATCATTACCAATATAAAGAATATCATCAACAAATAAGAATAGGAAAGTGAGTTGGCTACCACTAACCTTCTTGTAAACACATGGTTCATCCTCATTCTTAACGAAATCGTAAGAATGGATAGCCTTATTGAAATGATGATTCCAACTCCTTGAAGCTTATTTTAGACCATAAATCAATCTATTACGCTTGCACACTTTTAAACTTTCCTCATATTCAAAACCTTTAGGTTGCTCCACAAAAATGTCTTCCTCAACATAACCATTAAGGAACGCAGTCTTGATATCCATCTACCAAACCTTATAATAATAGGATTCAATAACAATAAGAAGAATTCGAATGGATTTAAGCATGGCTACTAGCAAGATGGTCTCCTCATAGTTGACCTTTTACCTTTAGTAAAACCCTTTCACTATAAGCCTAGCTTTATAGGTGTCTACCTTCCCGTCTACACCTATCTTTCTCTTGAAGATCCATTTACACCAAATAGGTACAATACCCTCCGGAGGATTAACAAGTGTCCAAACTTGGTTTGCATACATGGAATCCATTTTGATTCTCATTGCCTTAAGCCATCTTAAAGAATCTTTATCACATAAAGGTTCTTCATATGTAATAGGGTCATTAACATGAATGCTTTCTTCATGAACATGCAACTATTGCACATCATGAAGAAAATCGTATCTCTCTGGAGGCTAAGATACCATATTAGACCTTCTAGGAGTCCGTGTGATGACATTCTCAATTGGAATAGGCTTTTAAAGTTTATCAATATTCATTTGATCAATTTATTAAGCTTCTTTAGAGGACTCCTCATCTAAAATTATTTTCCTTCCTTTGCCACCTTCTTTAAGAAACTCATTCTTAATAAAAATAGCATCTTTACTTAAAATAATAACTTGTTCAGCAAGAAGATAAAAGCAATACCCTAAAATATCTTTTGGATATACAATAAACCTTCATTTAATCAATTTTACATCCAACTTGTCTGATTTCAGCTTTTTAATAAAAGCTAGGCACCCACAAATCTTAACATGCTCAAGACTTAGTGCCCCCATGCCATATCTCATATGGTGTGGTAGAAAAAAACTTGGATAGAACTCAATTATGGATGTAGGAGCCCATTTGGAGTGTAGAACCCAAAAGTGATATGGGAAGATTGGTGTAGCTAATCATGGAATGTACTATATCTAATAAAGTACAATTTTGCCTCTCAGACATACCATTTTATTAAGGTGTTCCCAGTAGTGTGAGTTATTATGCAATGCCATATTACTTAAAGAACTCAATGAACTCGACACTTAAGTATTCACCTTCTCAATCCAATCTTAGAGTTTTAATACTTTTCTCAGTTTGGTTCTCTATTTAGGCTTTAAACTCCTTAAACTTTTCAAAGGATCCACTTTTATTCTTCATAAGAACAAATGCCCATACCTTGATAGATCATTTATAAAGGTTATAAAATAGTATAAAGCACCTCTAGCCATTTCATTAAATGGTCCATATACATCACTATGTATGACCTCTAGTACATCATTGGCTATTGCCATTTGTCCAATAAATGGTGATCTAGTCAGCTTGCCTTAAAGACAAGCCTCATAAGTTGGATCAGATGTAGATTCAAGATTGCTCAAGATTTCTATCTTTTCTAACTTTGTGATTCTATCCTCTATAATATGACATAATCTTAAGTGCCATAAAATTTTAGAGTTAAAGGCATTTTCAATTAGCATTGCATTCATATTACTTATATTGGTTTGAGGCTTATTGTTATTGGACATATTATGAACATAATATAAACCATGTATTAAGTAACCCATACCAACCAATTCATTTCCAAAATGAATCTTACATACATCTCTATATAAGTGAAATTCATAACCCTTTCTAAATAAACTAGAAATAGAGACAAAGTTTTTATAGGCATTAAGTACATACAATACATCATCCAATATAAAAAATCATTATATAAATCAATTAAAGTGGATCTTATACCTTGGCCATAATTCTTGCTCCATTTCATAGCTTTAAGGCCACTTCATTGGGCCTCAACCTCCTCTCATTTGCTAGATCCCACAAGAATAAACAAATATGAGAACTTTCACTAGTATCCAATACCTATGTATTACTCTTTTGTCTTGAGAGACTGAAGGAACTTAGGATAATTTCTCTTTTAATGTCCTTTACCTTTGTAGTGGAAACACTTTCCTTTGCCTTTCTCTTCCCTTACTATAGCCTTGATCTTATTCTTGGTTATGCCACCTGTGGGCTTGACAATACTTGTCTTTCCTTTCATTTTTTTAATGCCTTTCTTCTTAGTCCTACTAAAAGTGGCAATAAGTTCAACCTCTTTCCCTTTGCTCCCTTGGAAAGCCTTTTGAGCTATCATGAGCATGTTTAAAAGCTCTATTAGAATGCACTTTCTCCTGTTCATATGGAAGGTGGCAATGGTTTGCCTAAAATATTTAGGAAGGGATTAAAGGATCAAATCCACTTGGAGGTGAAAGTCCATTATGAAGTCTAGATTCTCTAGCTCCTCCATTGATCTAATCATAGAGTTCACTTGGGCTCCCACTTCCTCTCCCTCCCTTATCTTACTACAAAAAAACTACTTAGATATCTCATATCTAGCGGTCCTACTTTGCTCACCAAAAAACTCCTATAGGTGAAGTAGGATTTCCTTTGCACTGGTGTATTTCTCATGTTGCCAATGGATTTTAATGCTCATGGAAGCCCACATAATGCAATGTGCTTGCATATCATCATCCTTCCATTTGTCAAGAGTGATTTAGTCCTCTTGGGAAGCACTTTTGGGAAGTGGTTTGGGTGGACTTTGTTCTAATATATAAATTCTCTTTTCAGAAGCTAAAATAACTTTCATATTCCTTAGCTAATCAATAAAATTAGGGCCTATAAGCCTATGTTGGTCAAGTATAATCATGAATGGATTTGATGATATCATATTATTAAGTTTTTTTGAAAGGTAACAAGATTAATAGTTATATGACATTTTTATTTTACCATTTGATTTGGTCTTTAATTATAATGGCCTCCCACTAACTTTCCTACACTTTCCAAAGTAGAAAAAGGAAATCCCTTATTGGATGGATTTTTAGTGTGTGATGGAGTTCTTAATAGGCCATTGATACTCCTTAAGTAAACATTACCATTATTGGAATAATAGTTCTCACTAAGTGTATAACTCTTATCCATCACATCTCATATGAGGTTCCATCAATTAGGCTCCTAATATTATGGGCCTCAAGTACACATTGCCATTCTTGGCCTTTGGCATTAGTTAGGTCTATACCATTGGATCAGTGAAATGTATAGATTTTAACATTATAAACCTTAGGTACTCCTACTTGCCATTCTTAGCCCATAGTGTATCCATGCACCCATAACATCTCATGCTTAACAATAACATAACATGAATCTCTTGGGCCTCATGCATACCCCTATGTATCCATAACCGATGCATATAAGCCCAAAATCATGCAAGTTATTATTCCAATGGAGAGCCTATACCTAAATATAATTTGGAAGGTTTTGGGGTCTTTAATTATTAAGGTCTCACTTTTCACATTAGCCCATTTTAATTGTATATATCTCATACATCCATGGTATGGCATCTATCATATACATATCACATATGCATATTTCATGTTATAACATATATATCATATATATATCACATATATACATAAAACATGTATAAATATGGATGCACAAATAAGGAGTGATCATGGGCCTTTCCTAGCCTATTATAACTCAAAAACTTTTTATAATGTGTAACCTTGCATTAACATAAGAATTCCAAAACTACTAAGATCACAATATATTCGATTTACATAACTAATTAATTTCATGCTTAATGGACAACATAAATCAAAGATTCACAAAATACTAAAATACAAAGCATGGCAAGAGACCTACAGCTAAAGTTTAGTAACTCTTACAAACTTTAAATGTCAGTAGCACGCTCGATAGGCTTTAGGAAATGGTTAATACAAATCTACAAGCTCTTAGCTCCCTAAGTGTGAAGCCTCTAGCTTGATACACATAATAAGCATCAAAATGACTCCAAGCTTTTTAAGAATCTCTACCTATAAGCTCCTCTTTTATGGTGACTCGAAAGTTTACTAGAGCTCCTCTCATTACTTGGATGATATAAGACTTCTTCCCTCTTTTAGATGGATGTAGCTTAATCTTGCATAACTCTTATACAAAGGATAATGAAAATGGATTTATGAAGAAACACAACTCTTGTATATTTTACCTACATACTTACAAAAATTAGAAGAAAGATAAAGAAGAAGACTCAACTCTTGAGAACTCATTATTGTTTTTCTCTTAGTGTTTAGATGTCTCTCCAATGTAAGTGATAAGTCAAGTGTGAAGAGAGACTCCACTTACTTGGTGTATGTATGTAAGAGACTAATTTGCATATATAGAGATCCTCCACTAACTTAATCTTGAGTGTAGGATAAGCAATCTCATGCATGTGCTTACTTTTTCACTTTAAGTGGAAAATAAGCCACCTCATGCATGTAGAGATTGACTACTAACTTAATGTGCATGCTTGTGACACATTTCCATGTTTTCAACCATGTAATCACATTGCATGTAAAGCAATGCTTATGTGGCTGCCATGTCTCATACTTAGGTGCCACCTCCTTTAGAAAGTAGGCTTAGGCTTAGGCTCATTTAACTCTTAAATAGACCCATCTCTACAACATCCACTAATTAGTCTCATGGGCTTTGATTAACACTTAAATAAGGCTCATTGCCTAAATGTCCAAACCCATCCAACATCGATTAAGCTATATATACATGTCCCATATCCAAAATAATATCAGTGGCAAATAATAATTTGGTCCTTAAACTTAATATCACATATTAAATTAAGTCCAAATTAATATTTAATTGTCCTAACCTTTAAATTAGATTTTGGGATATGCTAGATCCCCGCACAAGTAAAAATCCAATTCAATTAATTTAATTAATTAACTAAACACTTTAATTAATAATCAAGTTAATAATTATCATTATCATTGCTACTCTTATGTGTGTGACTTACTAGGTTCAAGTCCAAATGGTAATGGAAATAAATAATATTAACTTTTAATATAATTAAAAACTCTTTCCAAGCTAAATGTGAAAATCCCAATTAATCACATTTAGTTTCCATAAGTCGTTTGAGTAACCCCTAGTATAGATGTCATAACTACCCAATTGGAAATGAATGCTATCCATAGATTGACAAGAACCATATAACATAATTATTGTGCACTAAATATCCTTTCATTATAAGATCCCAACATCGGCTAGAGTCATGGTCAATCAAACTCTAATTACCTCAATCATATGACCTCATCTTTAGTTCAATTCTCAATAAAACATGACTTCTACTAGAAACACTTCTAGCACTTAAACTCTTTTCAGGTAAGTCAAGTTTGACCTAGCTAGGTAGTTATTCATTAAGAATAACTTATATAGTATAGGATCTTATCCGGTTCACTCCAGGTAATGAATTCCATCTTGGCCAATCACTCATCCTTATATATAACCGAATAGAGCCACCGCACACCATATACCCATGCATGGCCAGAATAGGTATGTAAGCAATAACAAACTCTAACCACCCATATATGGACGACTGTGTTGCCTTAGGTCAAAGGACTATATGCACCATTATGTCCAAGATAGTGATTGTTAAAACAAGTAAATTTCCACATAATCATTTATCTTACATCACTATTTAATCCACCTATCACATAAGAATCCACATGTCTATTCTAATATCTCATATCAAGTAGCATGAGACTCACTACCTCCCATTATCAATATCATATATCGATCAAGGAAAATAGACAAAGGTGATAGTCTATGGGTTAATACTACCCATTTATTAATCCTATGACTATGAACATTTAATAGCATATGTACTAAAAGAATTTGTTATTCATATTGTCAACTCTTAATAATAAACTCTTTTAATATAATGCTAAAGGGTAAATACTCAAATAAACAAACATTTTATTTAAATGAATATTTTATTGCCATAGGGATAAAAGTGCAATGTTATTTATATTACAAGAAATGACACTATGATACATCTATACTAACACTTACCTTGTGAATATATACAAGATGCCTCTTGCTACATATATTGGTGTGAACCATTATGGTCAGTCAATTTTAATAGGATGTGCTTTAGCTATAAATGAGAGTGTTGAATCATTTAAATGGCCTTTCTCATCATCACTTGCAACTATGAGTGACATTCATCCTCATACAATTATTACCGATCGATGTGAGAGCATTAAGGCAGCTGTATGAGAAATTATATTGAATATCATTCACAAGTTCTATATATGGCATATAATGTGCAAGGAACTAAAAAAGTTCAAACACATTAACAATTTTGGTAAATGAAGTAATGAATTTAAAGGTTTGGTGTATAATAGCCTAAGTATTCCGATGTTTGAGAATAATTAGAGAAACTTCACAACTAGGTACAATCTTATTAGAAATGAATGGCTGGTGAAGTTGTATAATGATAGGGAGAGTCGGGTTCTAGTATACTTAAATCATAAATTGTAGGCTGGAATGGCATTAACTCAAAGGAGTGAAAGCATGCATGCATGCTTTGATGGTTATATCCACTCAAAGAGTACACTAAAATAGTTTGTTGACTAATTTGAGATAGCATTGAGAGATAAGGTTAAGAAGGAATTTACTACCTATTTTAATTATAGAAATAAAGAAGTTTTCTTTTTTAAAGATTTTAATTGGGAAAAATAATTTCAGCATGCCTTCACCTATGGTATGTTTAAAAAAGTGCAATAAATTAAAAGGATGTTATACTGTCATGTATTGAATGCACACTATAATAAAATCAATCAAGGAGGCATTGAGTTCTATGAGGTGTTTAAATAATGCTTATTGAATTATTTTTTTGTTAAAGAGTTTGTTTATACTATTGAGTTTAGGCTAGAAGGTAATTACATAAGCTATAACTACAATAAATTTAAATCAATTTATATATTATGCTACCACATACTTGAAGTGTTGTATATTAAGGATATTCAAGCTGTTAACCAATGGGTATGTGAGCAGAAGGTGGTGAAAGGATGTGCATTGTCCTTATTTAAGAATATTTTTATCGATGGCTATCCTAACATGATCAATAAGTACAAGAAAAGCATTGAATTGTAGAAGTACTTCAATAAATATGTTGATTTGGCTTTGTTAATGGAATGGTTGGAAGCTACCCATAATCAGCTTTTGAACTGGAATGGAGCATTGGATAATAATAATGGCAAAGAGCATAATGATAATGAAGTTAATGAAAATGTTAGTGCACCACTTATGGATCTAAATGTCACTGTTCCTCGTGGAAGGCCTCGCAAACGTAGATTTAAATCAAGTGAGAAGCTACTACTATTGGTGGTAGGAAAAGCCACACTAAAGGTGACGATCGAGGGGGCAGAGGTCAATGAGGTCATGGGTGAGTTGTACAATCTTCTTTATAAGATAACCTAGTATAATGAATTCATACCATATTAAATTATTTTCATATTTTTTATTATTATAATGTTTTTTTTATATTGGATTAAGGACAGGGGAGTGTTTGTTTTGATTGTTTTATAGCAACAAAGTGTAATTTGTAGCTTGAATACTATGACAGTGCAGAGGTAGCTATTTAATGGTGGTAAAGTAATGGGTAGTTAAGCTAGCTTTACAAATTTTATTGGTAGCGATACTCACGGGCAATATATAGGCTAAAATTGGCTAGCATTGTAATATATAAATAGTTGAATGGAATTTTTATATGTAATTTGATTTTTATGTAGTGAAATAAATTGAACAATTAAATTCACTAATGATTATTGTTTTATAATACACACAAAGAAGCTTCACCAAGATTGTTACATATACATCGGTGTAGTTAGACATAACAATACATAAATTGATGTATATTAAAGTCTCTATTATAAATTTAAATACATTTTTCAATTGATGGTAGGGAACCAAGCAAGTATATTTCAATTTCAACAATGTCATTGACAATAGTTTATGAATGTAGCATGTGAATTTATCATTGATGTAAGTTTAGATTGATGTATATTTCATCAATCACATTACACATGCATTTTAACTTCAACTATAAGTTCTAACATATGCTTCAATTAATGTTAGTTTATATTAATATCATTTATGCAAATTTCATTGAAGGACATATACATTAGGTTTGATGGTAACATATTTATAAATGTATTATTGAAGTTAGTTTAGACTAATGTTAATTTCATCAAGCATATGTTAGCATATAAATGAACTTAAACATTTATGTCGACACATGTTTCAATTAATGTTAGTTTAGATTTAGCACATTAATGTTAATTTCATGAAGGACATTGACATTTTGTGTCAATATCAAATGTTTATGAATTTATCATTAATGTTTGTTTATATTAACATTAATTTCATTATTCACATTGGGATGTATTTGTCATTTAACATATTATAAAAAAAAATATAGGAAGCACATTGATGTTCATTTCATTTTGTTTCAATTTATTTTCAATATAAATACATATATAATTAATAATAATTGATTTTATATTCAACATTTTTTCTAATGGTACAAATATATGGCCTTAATGCGACTTTATTAACTTTTAATCAGAGCACAATTACAAAGTATATTAGATTATTTATTACAATGAGGGTGGTTTCAAAGTATAGCATCATATTAATGAAACGACGCGTATTGGCACCACGATGGTTTCACTTCATATTTATGATATGATAATTTCAAAGTAAACTCCAGTTGTAAATATGTAAGTATTATTTACATGGAGTTTAACAAAACAGCATCATTCTTTTCTTAATCATCTAATATCGTTTGTTTCATATTATATCATTTGTTTGATATTTATTCATAATGCCTCTAATCATAGATAAACTAAAAAATAAAAACACATTCAATCTGGTGACATCCATTAAAGATGTACCTTAGGAAGTTTTTGTGGACATAATTGCTAGAGTAGGATCATATTCCATGAGAGATTTATTCAACTTAAAATTATGGTAAGCACAATATATTATATTTTATTATATTTTGAACATTTTTTTAATTACTTATTAACAATAGTGTCAACTCATAGTTGTAAAGAATTTTATGGAGTATCCAAGCACCTAAAAGTGTATAGAAAGGAAAATATAGAAAATTTTACATTAGGATGGTGGATTCATCCTGAAACTTTGTCATGTTTTTACCAAAATATTTTTGAGGTTTGCAAGTCCATAAGCATTAGTGCTAATGATGGTAATGCCTTACCATAGAAGTTCTCATTTAATTATGAACAGAATGATAATTTCATTACTTCATCAACAAGACCATGGGAAAAAATGTTGACAGTGGAGTTTACAATGTAGATGTTAGCTATTTTGATTTATCTTAAGAACCAAAAAATGAAGCCAAACCTACTACACAACCTGAATAGGTAATAGCCAACTTCATCACTATGTTTGGTATAATTTGTTTAAGTGAATGTCTTTAGTTTTATAAATTACTTTAGTTTATTAATTTATTTGTGTAAAGATTGATGTCGGTAAAAGAAGTAAGAAGGCATTTTCAATTCCTTCACTAAAAGAACCGATGATTGATTTTTATTTTAATTTCTTAGAACAATCTATAACATCTTGTTCATAACAACAAACATATTCACATAAGATGATATAGAGTCATCCAAGAATAATGTTAAGTACTCTTAGGACATGAATTGCTTTCACTAGGTGGTCACCAACTAGAATCATTTCTTTCAGCTATGTCAGTACTTTATAGTGCTTCATCAAAAACAAATAATATAAGAGTGTCTCAAAAGCACTTTGTGACATTAAATTAATTTTCAATTCCTCAGCCACAACCACTAAGTCCATGAAAAGCATTTTAGTTAAAATAAAGAATTTTAAAAGTGATGTCGAGAAGTAAAAGGCTATAAAGAATGCGCTGGAAGCACAAAACAAGGACATGGTTAATATCTGCCATGAGTATCTATCCGAGTAGTGCCAGAATAAAAACCTTGCCAAAGAGATTGAAAAGCAAAAAGAGCACCAGCTATAGCTTCTGGAAAAGACAGAGGAGTGAAGCTTCAAATGCAGCAAATCAAGTCTGAATACTAGTAAATTATTGCTCGGTTATCCCAAAAGAGAGAATAAGCATTAATATGGACTGCAGAGTACAAAAGGGCATTTGAAATTAGATAGGCTTACTACTCATAGTGGCTTGAGTTGAGGTCTCTAGATTTTAGCAACATATAATATAACTGTGTTAATACCCACAGTTTTGTTTAGATGAAAATTTTTGTAATTTTCTATTGTTTAGGCATATGGCCTAACATAATTGAACTCTGGTCTAATTTTGTTTTTTCTTCAATATGGTTTAATCCTCATTTTGACAAAGTTTAATGCACGTAACTTTTCCCTTGCTCTTCAACTTTTTCCTTGTATACTGTCAAAGAACTTTTTCCTTAGTAATATGTATGTTCCCTCTATTTACAAATTCACAGATATCGATATTATGCCATAAATAATGGAAAAACATCTAATAAAATGGACACTTGCTATTACACTTCAACATAAGAAATCAAAATGACACCATCACACTGACCCTAACCATTTATTAAAGCCATTTTGTGGATATGCAAATAATAAATAGTTAGTATCTCAATTGTACATAAATTACCATAATCATTATCATTTACAATGGCACCTAATAATCACCCTTTACCATGGCAAAGGTGAATTAATTAACAAAGTATACGGGGTAAACGAAGAGTCATTCTTTTCTGTATATATATGAAGCTAATTGTTAACTTGTAGTGCACATCCACATAAACAAACAATTGGCTTCATATATATACAAAAAAGAATGACTCTTTATGTACCCCATATATTTTGTTAATTAATTCACCTCTGTAATGGTAAAGGGTGATTATAAGATGCAAAACTCATCCTTTGCATCATAGACAAGAGAAGAAAGTATGTTGAATGGAAGGTTTCTCCATCACCACCCTTTGTTAAAGTTATACATGCATCAATCCGACTAACTCCATGCATTAAAGAAGGAAGTTAGCGAGTATATTTCAAGAACATTGCTGATTTTAGATATGACGACACTAAGTAAGGGCCCTTACACCTATATCATATTCTTACCATATAGGAGATATTCTTTAGTGTGACTAAAGAAGATGAGCAAGGAATGAATAAAGAATCTGAACAGAGGATAATGGAGGCTTATCACGCTGATGCTACTAAAGAAACCACCTCATTAAAGAGAATGGCAGCACTAGAGGCAAGAGCAGTAGTAGCCACACAAGCAACAACAGTAGTTCAGTTAGGCAACTACATTGAAGTGTTAAACAACACTTCTATTGAAGTTTAAAACTTGATAGTTATCTTTTTAAGCCTTTTTTTATGTTTAATCATGTTTAATGTTGGAATTTACTCCTGTTGAATGTTGTCCCTTTCAGTTATATTAATGAATTAAAGTCTATGAAAAATATTAGCAAATCTTCAAATTTATTGATCAACTATATCAAGTACTAAATAATCAAAGTTAAAAAAAATAAACCTAAGTTATTTATAATGGTTTCAATAATTTACACTTTTTGACCCTTCTATTTCTATTAAAAATTATAGTTTAATTATTCAGCCAAAACACAATTTATAAAAACATAACATCACTAATTTTATTTCCAACAAATCAAAGTATAAAAATGGTTAAGTTACTATTGAAATATGTGGTGAATTTACTTTTAAATTGTCAGTCGCTACTTTTATTTCCAACAAATCTGGTTAAGTAACTAATGAAATATGTAGTGAAGTTACTTTTAAATTGTTCGTCACCTGGTGATGCAAACATTATATTAAACAAACTATAACATATGTTGCAACTCTCAAAGTTAAAGTCACTGAAAGCAACCTCAATTAAATAAAATAGTTAACCATTGTATCTGTAAGTATGATTTTTGAAAGTGCCTTCAATGTTTCATGAGTATGTTTGCAAATGTGCCTTCAACATTTCAATTCTAAGTTAAAAATTAGTAAACATTATAAGATAAGGAACCTCAAGTTTATGTAAAAAATTAACTCATTTCATTAATTTCAAACCACAGCCAAAAGCCTGTGATAAACACAGAAATAATACATCCAAAAATAATAGTATTCAGAATTTAAACTTTTCAAAAAGAAATGTTTTAGAACCTATAATGCAATTGCCCAACTGGTGCAGATGCTTCAAATTGCACGTTTGTTATCTTCCCCAAACAAAAGCCAATAATAAACACAGCTATATTAATTTCCAAACGATGAAAAATGAAACTACCAAAGGAAATATGATTGTTCCTCCTGGTTAAAATGGTTTTTTCTCAACCTTCTCCACTTTTGATTCCTTCTCAACAAGGAATGTGACTGCGACAAAATTTGCTTCACTAAATTTGTTTCAAACAAATACAACTCCACTCATACTATTGAAAGACCGATACATACACCCTTTGAAGCCTATAACTAAACGAGCACAATCTTCCCAAAATGTGTAGATCCCAGATGCATGTCCATTAAACACAACATCATACTTATTTCTCGGTCTTCTGTTGTAAAAATGATCTCGTTTTCTTTTATTTTTGAATAAAAATTTGTTGCAAACATATTTTCTTTTGTTTTTTTAATAATAATTAATTTAATATCATCTTATATACTACAATTTAAATTTAAAATATTACTTAATGGACAATAATATTCTATCAACTGATTAACTGATGAGTAAAATTGACATTGAGTGTTGTATTTAAAATATTTATAGAATTTATTTGTAAATAAAATTTATTTAGAACTTAAGTGTAAAAAATTAGAAAAAAATTTAAGCTAGAACCCATGTTCTCTCTTGCAATAGGCACATTTCAAGGCCCAATATATAAACCTTTGTTTTTTTTTTTTAATTAATACAAGACTTGTTTATCTTTCATTGCAAATGTATTTCCACATTAAAATAACTGAAATGCGTAAATGAAACAATAAAAAAGTTACTTCGCCTAAAAAAGCTTACCATTCTATTATGGGAATAAGATAATAGTAGAAATTATGAGTTTAATTTTTTATTTTCTCATGACTCGTTTTAAAAATTCTAATATAAAAATAATGTTGAAAGAAAAACAATAAATAAGCATCATGACACACATTCAAAAGAGGCATACTTAAAATTAAATAATTCTAAAATAAATTATCAATTAACTCAATAAAATAGTAAAAGTGGAAGACGCATGAACCTCAATTTCCAAACCTAACCTTGAATGTTTCTTATTGTCATAAAGCAAATATATATATACACATGAAGAACATCTCTTCACAGCAATTTATTTAATTTATCACTACATTACTACACAAAGAAAGTTTATTAAAACATTGTTCATGTAAGCCATGCCAATAAAACAACATGCGAGTGTCAAATATTATAGAAAACCTTACTTTCATATTTTAGGGATCAATGATCGCTCCAATTTTTCAAAAAAAAATAATAATAATCAATTAACATTTAAATTATATTAATTTGGAAAAAATTATGAATATTTAATTTCATTTGTCTTTAATTTAAAAATGGCTGATTTCTTATATGAAAGATTTGCCTAACACTACCTAGAGGCTAGAGCGGCACACAGCGGATGATACAAAGTCAGCAAAATAATTTTTTAAAAAAAGGTATATATTAAACATTAATCATTCTTACAACAAAAGAATTGTCTCTATTCACACATAAAAAGTACCAAAATACTTTAGCCACCGAATAATTATTTGCATTGTTTAACAAATTAGTCAAGGCGACCAACTCAATGTTACTTTTTTTTTTTATAATTTATTAAATTCTAATTAATTTATTTTAATTTATATATAATTATAAAAATAATAAAAATTTATAATAAATAATTAATATAATTATGTATATTTAAATTTAAATTTAAAATATTATTTAAGTAAAAATATTTTTTACAAATAGTAAATTATTTTTTATTACCGGTAAAAGTTGCATATGTAACATATCTAATATATTCCGTAGGTCCCAACATATAAACATAAAACTTTGCTCAAAAAGAAGAAAAAAAATACAAACATAAAATTCAAATATGGTCTCTAAATATATATAACAACTCAAAGATTACTATTAATTTGATACTTATTGGATTTGATTATTAGTTTATTATTTTATAAATAATATTTTGTGGATGATCTTATACCATTAATAAATCTTGATATATTGGATGTTTAAAGTTCAACAAAAAATTTAATGGGTCATTGACTATACAATATTAATTTATATCAATATTAATGAATGATGACTATGAGAATATATATATATATATATATATGCAACTCTTATAATAGGGATCCCGACTCCACACTTGATCATTTGTTAAGCACTCTTATAATAGGTCTCTAGTCAATTTATTATTTATTTTAATTTGAATTGGTAAAAAATGATTATAGTCATACTCTCTCTATTTATGCCCTCCATATATAGAGAAGACTAATATATAAAAATATGAAAAATGTGATTGATATTCTGGTTGACATTGTTCAATAAAATGTGAAAGCAATTGAAATATATTTTAAGGAAATAAAATATGCATTATATAGTCCAATTCATACTTTTTATAGATAATTAATTAGCACCAAATAAACTTTTGTTGGAAGCCATTGCATGGAAAAAGAAAGAAATTATATAAAAATAGAAGAAATAAGTGTGGAAAAATGAAGAAAACTGACACAGTTAGCTGTTAGGTATGTAAATTTCAATCCTACCCCATTAGTAGAAATGAAGTTTGCACTCTTTTAAAATAAAATAATTAAAATCTTACAATATTAGTCAGAAAATTTCAAATTAAATACAGTTAAATTGTAAAATTATGTTTATTTTAAAGAAGTGCATGTAACTTTTATAGTCCAGAAGCATAAAATGAAAATGTAATCGAAATCATATGACACAATATGAGTTAGAAAATTTCAATTGAACTCTATTAAATTTTAAAATTAATTTGTTTATTTATTACTTTCAGTATTCAATAACTATAAGAGCTCCGATTAATTTAGAATTCAAGCTGAGTGGACTGATAAGGAGAGTAAAATTCTCCCAACACATATTTTCTCAATATATAAGATTCGAATTTCAAACTTTATACCATTTAAGCCAACAATTTTCTTTCTTTAATGAAACACCATATAAATCTATACTCCAAATATAGCATAGAATGACATGTGAGGTAATAGAAGAGAAAAATGTGTACAAACAAAATGTCGGATTACAAGTTGAAATATTACAATTAACAAGAAGATATAGAGAAGGGAGTCGCTAGCTAACTGGTTAAAACATAATACTTAGCCCTACCTAAACAACAAAAGCAAGAAATTAATAGAGTTCAAATGCATGAATGATGAGGAATTTTGACACTGAAATGTTATCTACAGCCGCAAATTGGGTGAGAGAGAGAGAGAGAGCAAAGGAAGGAAGGAAGGAAGCCATCCAGTCAGTCATTCTCATGCAATCATTTATCTTCAATGTATCTAAAGATATGGTGAAAGATCACATTATATTTTTTCTTCCCCTTTATAAAATTTTGCTGTCAATGTTTGTCTCTTGGACCTACTTCATTATTATAGACTATATGCATTTCCCCTATTATCCATTTTAAGATTTCCCTCTATATTGTTTTTTAAAATTAAAAAATAAAAAGATTCATTTTCAAGGTGATGCTTAACTTTCTAGGTTAACAACCTAAAAGTTGCAATGATAATTCTATTAAAACAAATCAATGTTATTTAATTTTTATATTTTCTTATTTTTATATATATAATAGATAGTTATAGACTAGCAAATGAACTAGATACTAGTCATCATATTTTTTTGGAATAAAAACCCTAATCAGGGTGAAATAAATAGATTCATGTTCATACAATTATAAAAAGTCGTATCTATTTAGCAACTTCTTAAATAATTTGGAATTAAAAAAATTTTTCAATGATCAGACAGTGTTGCTAAATTATTATGTTTTTACTTTATTTTTAAAAATTAAATGATATTTTATGGAATTTATATATGGTTTGAATAAGCTTGCAAGATAACATATCAAATAGTACTTGTAGTTAGCATATATGCCATCTTAATATTGAATGTTCAAATCAGCCGCATCTTTCTTTTATTATTATTAATTTTTTTTTCCTTTTGCAATGTGTTTCTTAATTGCTTGAGGTTTAATCAAAATTAAAGACATTAAGAAAATGAAATTATTAATTGTTAAACTTCTTATAAAAAGGTAATTAATGGCATTTGCAATATAAATGGAGTTTGTTAGGAACTCCACAAACCAGACACAATGATTTTGGCTATGAAAGAATTTGATCCCTTTTCTGGCGGCATGGTGTCTGACGGAGTTTTGGTCCCCCCCCCCAAAAAAAAAAAAAAAAAACTTAGTCTCAGTTCACACTGTATAAAATGACTAAAAATTATTTTTATAATTTAGACTCAATTTATCTTTATCTTTCTTAACTTAATATTTTATCAGTTTCATCCTCAACTTACAAACTGTTTATTTAGATTCATTGACTTGATAAAAATAAAATTTATTGACACTTTTTTAGTATTGTTAAAATGTTTAATGATACTTTTATAAGTTAAATAAAGCTATTTAAATATCTAAATTAGCTAAAAAATATTGATAAGTTATAATTTTAGTAAATTAAAATATAAAAATCATAAATTTATAGGTGAAGAAGGTAATTTGATAAAACATGATAAATTAAAAAAAAAACTGCTTACACAACTTATAATTTAAATAAAAAAAAATGTAATAATAAATTATGTCTAATATAAATAATGTAAATCAAGAACAAACATTTAGAAAATTAAATTCCAAGGTAAAGGGGGGGAAATAGAATCTAAGAACTACTTTTAATGGTTGGAGAGTCATGTTTTGGAATGGAACAGATTCACAGACTTAAAATGCTATTATCAAATTAATTATTATTTTCACTCATGCTTTTTTCATCAGTCATTAATTAAATAGCCTAATAGTTCTGGGTTAGGAACATTTTATTATTAACCACTTTTATAAATTTTTTATTATTATGTTAACTTTTATTTAACGTATTAGATTTGGGAAAAGGGGTCGAATGGGATTCAAATCCCACACCCTCGAGTGCCTTGATAGTGCCCCGTGCCATTAAACCTGAAGAGCCAAACATGTGAAGTTTTTTTTTTTTTTTAATTATGTTTATGCAAATTTAGAAGTAGAGAAGCACCAATAAATAGAATAAAATCATTAAATGATTATGCCAAATAATTAAAGGAAAAATTAAGATAGGGTTGTTATATTAATGTTTCAACAGATCATTTATTTGCTTGCTCTTTATTTATTTATTTATTTATTTCGTTCATCTCAAATGGTGGCTCAACTCACTTCTTTCTTTTCAATATAGGTGACTGATCTTGTCTGCCCTAAATTAAAATGTCTGTGGTTGTTGTACAATGAAACCCTAGCTACAATGTATCTAAAAAAGGGTTCAATTTTTTTCTACTGTTATTGAAAGAACTTCTTAACCTTTAATATATTTTTTGATGCATAATTGAGGTGTCTTATTGATGTTTTAAACTTAAAGTTATAATTGGTAGGAAGAAAATGTTGAAAAGAAAATTTAATATTAAAAAAATTAAAAACCTAGCATTGTAAAAGGATATTGCAAATCCATGGTATTGCATATATAAAGTTGCTTTTCCTTAATTGGAAGCTTAGATTTAAATAGTTAATACCATAGGCTATAAAATATATATTTGATTACAAACATTGGTTAAATAGTAAAAATTTTATATACACTTAATTTTTAATTATTAGTCTACTAATTTAATAATTGTAAATTCAGCTTAGTTGTTAATTGTTGGTATAATATCTTACAAATTTTATTTTTAGAACTTATAATCTGCAAATATATTTCCACCCTCATAGGAAAGGCAATATGTCAGGCATCCGTTTATTAAAACATATTATATAGTGTAGGATTAAATTTTTATTGTTGTCAATTTAAAAAGAAGAATTGCTCCTATTATACAACTAGTGATGCCCGCATATTATTTAAATCCGCCCAAACCTGCTTACTATTTTTATATGTTACTGCATAAAGATATCTTTAAAATTTATTTTATAGTATTTAAAAATAACTTTTGAAAATAACTTTAAAGATTATTTTCTAATATCATTTTATAAAATTATATTTGTTAAATATAAATTAAAATTTATAATAAATTTTATAATTATCATTAACATTTGCTCATAATTAATTTTATCAGTTATATAAACCTGAGTATTAAATTTTTTTTTTTTAATTCTAATTTCATTAAAAAAATCATTAAAATACCCTCAAAGGGAATATAAGAAACTTTAACGAACCGTAAAACAAAATCAGAGGATGAATCATAACATCTTTGGAGGGGGCTGTTACAGCAACAACCACTATTGAGAAACTATACAGAGTCACTAATTTACTAAGAAGCTTATAAGAATAGTAATGTTTGTGACTCCATACTAAACAAAATACATTCAAATTTATTTTGCTATTTTTTGAGATTGATGATTTTTCCTTCTTAGGTATATCATAGGATGAACAGTCCATTAGTGGTTGTGACCATCTTGCACCAGCAAGGCACACACTCCTCAAGTACTCAAGAAATTTTTTGTTGAACGGGTGGTGAGCAATCATAACCAACTAGTAACTTTTGTGGAACAGATGGTAGGAAGGCATAACCAACCAGCATAAAGAGTGAAAGACACTCGTAAAAGGTAGATGAACCGCAATGTCATAAAGTTTAATATCTACGATTTTAATAAGAAGAAAAAATTCCTAATAAGAGAACTCTTATTGGAACACCCAAATCAATACAAAAATACTTAAAATGGGGTATAACTCACACTAAATTGATCACAAACCTCAACCAAACTTATTTATACTAGAGAAAAGCACACAACAAAATAAAGAATTTTTGGTATTTGGACATAAAACCACCCAATACCAGAATCAAAATCACACTGGAGATGAAGTAGTTAATTAATTTTATACCATTACTAAACAACTAGCCCTAATATTTATATTAAAATTAATAATTGAATCCGTATAAAACTCTATCTATTATTACTATCTAAAGTCGTCTTACTAGAATGTGGATGAATCAACTATACGCAAATACCCGTCCCCGCCATTGTCCCCACTCCCCAATGATGAGCTAACGAGAGGAAAAAAAATTATTAGCTATGATTATATTTTTGATAAATTTTTACTCTTATTATAGTGAAAATTATAGAAAATGTTGCACTGCACAGTTAAGTAACATAAGGATAAAATTCTTCTAATTGAATTTATATTTGAAGTGAATTAGAGCAGTTGTAAATTTAATAAATTTTAAATATTGATAATTCAGATTAAAAAAATTAGGATTTAAAATATTTTTCCTGGATTGATTGCGTAAGGGGGGGAAAAATAAGTAGTGAGGTGAAAAGCGAAAAGGAACTCATTTTGACACATCCACCTTCATACGGCATGGAGGTAGATGTAAGAACCTTATATTGTTGGAGGGTGAAATGCACGCGCGGCAGACACTTTGTATGGAAAAAAATTCTTGCTCGGGGAGAGCGAGCACACAAACGAACAAAGGCCCTTTGGATGATTAATAATAAAAACGAATGAATGGCTATGGTTATGGTTTGTTTCTGATCAAATGTCACCTTCCATCCTCCAATCCCATCACACATCAGTCCTTCCAGTCAGGGCTCTGAAGTCAATGCCACAAACACACACACACACTCAAATTTATAAATCAATCTATCTCTATATATAATATATGATATTTATTTTGTACCATATATTGATTGATTCCTATAAAGACTTTGCTTTGCTGCTGGTGGCATAGATGCTGTTGCCTCCCAAGGCCCAAAACAAAATTCTAAATAAACATCCTCCTTCAGTGCAATTTCTTCCCTAGCCAATCACTCCCAAATCTCCACCAAGAAAAAGTAAACAATTTGAATTGGGAGAGAGTGCCCAAAACATAGAAAGAGAAAAAAGCACACACATATATCATACATGTTTTTGTGGCACAAGTACAACAAAGCTAATAATAATAAACATTATTACCCTCTGGCTTTAACCCTCTTTCTCTCTCATTTTCCTCTTCCTCATCAAAGCCTTGTTTTTTACTCCTCCATCAACTCACCAACACAAACCCACCCAAAAGAAAAAGGTTCATTTCTTTGCTTTGTTTTTGGTGGTGGTGAAGGTTGTCAGAGCTTAATATTAATTGGAGTAAAGAGCTTAGAGCTATGGCTAGACAGCAAATGGAAAGTGTAACGAGAATTCAGCAAGAAAGGAAGAACCCATCTCCAATAAACTCTCCACATAGCAATGGAAGCAACAGCAGCAGCAACAACAACAACAATGGGGTCCAATTAATCCACACCCCACCACTCACTCCAATACCCATGTCCAGATCTGACACTACTAACCCTTACCCAACAACCTTTGTCCAAGCAGACACTTCTACTTTCAAACAAGTTGTTCAGATGCTTACTGGTTCAACTGAAACAGCAAAACAAGCTTCAAAGACACCTCAAGATCCACCATTAACACCCACATCATCATCTTCAACAACAACAACAGGTACAAGAAACTTCACAATCCCACCTATCAAAACCACACCAAAGAAACAACAACAACCAAGCAACAGCTTCAAGCTATATGAGAGAAGAAACAATTACCACCTCAAAAACAGTCTCATGATCAACACTTTATTACCCAGCTTTGGTAACACGAATAATAATTTTTCTCCAAGAAACAAGCAGCAAGAGATCTTGTCACCAAGCTTGCTTGAATTCCCTAAGTTGACGCTTAGTCCAGTCACTCCATTGAACATTGAAGACCCATTTAACAAGAGTCCTCCATCTTTAGGGAACTCATCTTCAGAGGAAGAAAGAGCTATAGCAGAGAAAGGGTTTTACTTGCATCCATCTCCTATTTCTACTCCAAGAGATTCTGAGCCTCAGTTGCTGCCACTGTTTCCTGTTACCTCACCAAAAGTTTCAGGTTCTTGATTTTCTTGCTTGCAGACATATATGCAAAAAGGGATTGATGGGTTTTGGATGCTTTTAAGAGAGAGCTAAAGATCTTTGGTTTTTATTAACTGTACAATCTGATCTCTCTTTTCACTCTATATATATATATGCTAAAGTCTGTGTTTAACTTTAATTTTGAGTGTGTTTGATTCTCCTTCTTTTCTTTTTCCTTTTCATATATATAGTTCATCTCATATAAATGGTGAGTACTATTATCATGAGAAATAGGCTGATTTTCATTCTTGAGACTATGAAAATGAATCTTTATTTTCTGACTTTTTTTTTTTTTTTTTTTTGTCTTCTCCAAGCGGACTGAATTTTCAAGAAAGTTGTGAGCAACTACTTGCTCTCCAATGTTCTTCTTCTTGTTTCTTATGTTATGTGTATGCAACTGAAAGTGCACATTTAAATAACTAAGATGTAAATTTAGTTTAATTCTACCGGTAAGTAATAATTGTTGTCAAGTGTGAAGAGGGCAAGCTTTGTACTCAATCATGGCAGTGAAGGCTATATATCAAAATTAAAAATAAACAAATAAATAACAAAATTTTATTTTACTACATTGATAGATACTAATGGCAGATTTGAAAAGTTCAACTTGCTAGGAATACTTATTTTACAAAATTTTACAATAAACAATGTATTAACTGCACAAAAAAGTCAAGTTGTACTTTTTAGAATGTTAAGAGAGCTCTCACTGTAAAAAGTACGCACTTAGGATGGCCCGCAAATCAAAGGTTAACAATTTTTTCTTTTCCTTTTTGGAACTCAAGGTTAAGTAGTTCATTGCAGCATTTTATCATCTTCGTTACCAGACCTTCGGGGACATGCGAACTAGGGATAAGATGTAAAAAATAATAATTTTTAATTGAAATGTCTATATTTTTAATTGAAGTGTTTATCTTATAATTGAAATATTTAAATAGTACGAACATAAAAACCAAAGATACGAGCGGAAAAATGTTTATTAATTGAAATGTATATGCATTATAGGACCCAACTACTGCTATAAAGGATTACCTCCCTTTTCTTTGTCCTCTGCTTTTTTGTTACATTGGATCGATCTTTATAATGACTTCGCCTTTGTACATGCTTGGTTCTTCTGATTTCAGAAGAAATTCAGCTTAAGAATCGTGGTGTTGCCCTAGACTTAAATTTTTACAGTAGACTACCTATAATCTTATAGCCCTAAAAAGATTTTCTATAATGCAATATTTATGTCATATAATCTAATGGTATTGCTTTAAAGTTAAAGGTTCAAATTACGGTATATGTAGTGTTAAAATTTTTTATCATTTTTATTATTCTATTTAAATTAAATTGAATTAGATAGAATATAGTGAATTATAGATACTAATGATTTAACTAAAAAATCTTAAAAATTTTAGTCGATTATGCATAATCTCATAGCTCTAGTAGAAAAAATTCATTTATACAATGCACTATTTACTTCATATTGATAAACCATAACAGTGATATTTAGATTCTCTTCATGTGAAAAAATATATTAGATTTCCAAATGTCAATCGGTTTGTATATTTGTATACATGTCAAAAATTTGATTAGATGTTGCACATTGGGAGGGCAAGATCAACACAGTATAATTTTTACAAGTAAGAAAAAAAAAAAAAAAAACCATTGATAGTGTACCCTGCAGGAGATATTAATGCATGGTATAGTAAAAGCTGCATTATACAGAAGAAAGCACAAGTAAAAAAAAAAAAAAAAGCCAGTGAAATAAAAGCTGTTAGCTTTTAGTTACACTTGTTTTTTTATTTTTTTTTTGTGGGGGTAAATTCTCTAATGATTTATAAGATATTATGATCTCTCTCGACTCCTGTATAGAAGTTCTGGCTGGCTAGAGACTGAGTGAATCTTTGATATAAGATATTCTTGCAGCATTGTAAGTGATGAGATTCTTGAGTGGGCATATTGTGAGTGCTGGGGAGAGGAATGCCTTTAGATTTTGGGTATCTAAACTTAATGTATAAAGTGTACAAGAAACTGGATGAACAAAAGAAATCAATGGCCCATCTCATTTTGTTTCTTTTCAACAAGGCAGTGAAGTCATTTTCCTTTGCCATAACTTGAAGCTGCTATGCAATCATGCAGGTTTAGTATTTTCCATTTTCCATTTTCCTCCCTTTTTCTATCTTTTCTTTTTAATTTTGATTTTTAGCTAATGGGTTGAGTCCTTTTTTTTTGACTTATAGGACATCAAAAATGGTTTGAAACAAGAGAAAAATTAGGGGAAAAGTGGAACTTTGCTGTGATGATGATTGAAAATGAAGGGAAAAAGCAAAGAGATTGTTTGTCTTCTTTTTTTAAAAAAAAAACTTGAACTTGTGTGGGGAGTTTAGTAAAATTATACGTATAACTATTTTAATGTTATAAAAAAATTACTATCTAATTAGTCAATTAATTTTTTTTTCTTTTTAAAGAAAGAAGTTAAACTGCCTAAAAAATTCAAATTCTAACCTCAATTTAAAATCTTACATAATAATTTCGTTAATTATATCAGTATCGAATTCAGTATGCCAGTAGCAAAATAAATCAAATTATAACGAATTAAAATGACTACTGTTGTCATAAAATTTTTAAGAACAAATTGCATTGAAATAGAAAAATTTAGAAATATAATGATTAAGAACTTCCTAGTGAAGAGTTTATCAATTTGAAAAATTAAAAAGAAGAAAAAAAATTAGAAAAAAAAGTCCGAATTTAAAAAATAAATTGTTCCTCAATGTTCTGTAATATATCATTAATTAATATATTAAAAAAATAAAAATCTCATTATATATTAGTAGATGATACTAATTTTTTTAGTATAATACATGGACTTGGTTAGTGCAATAGACAAAGAACCGTCATGATCATATAAGTTTTTTTTTTTTTTTGTTCCTCTTGGATACTAATTTCAATGCAATTTGAGTAATTTTTTTTAGAGATAATTATCTAGTGACTCATGTATTTTGGTTATTATACTACTTTATTTTTAACATTTAAAAAAATATTTATTCATTTCTAATATTTGTAAAATGATATATTATTTTATTCCTAAATAAAGACTAATGAGTGTTAACTGTTACAAATATCAGAGATGAATAAATATTTTTTTAAATGTTAGGGATAAATAAATATTTTTTTAAATATCAGGAATGAAATAATGTAATAGACTAAAATATAGAATTATCCTTTTTTCTTTTTTTTTTTAGCACCCATTTGATGAACTCGGCTGACAAAGGTCCTTTCTTCATTTGGATGATTAATCAAAATAATCTACTTTGAAACAAAGAAAAGAGAATGAGTGAAAGAAAGGAAACAAACAAAAATATCATGCATCACTTGACATTTACATATATATGTACTTCTTGTGATTTGATGCGATTACTTTCTTACTAACTGTTTCGAGATTGAAATTGTTTTGATGCACATTTGTTATGTTTAACCAAACCCCTTATATATATACATATATATATATATGTAACATGTGTGGTTTAAATTATAATATAAGGTAAGCTCTGTATTTTTTTTATTAATAAAAATATAACATTATTACTCCAATAAATATCATTATAAATATGATAAATTTTTCATTGTTAATGTGTATAAAAATTTAAACTCAAAAATCTCTTATTTATAGCCTCTATGGGAAAACCAGTTGATATTATTATTTTGCAAAGTATGGGTACATTTGGCCACCTGAACTTCCCGTCTAGGATCAAATTAGTCCTTTTGAACCTTTTTAGATCAATTTAGCCACTAAATTTTGCAATAAGTAACATATTAGCCGTAAATATTATAATTAGCTCTTTGTTTTTTTGATGGATAGACAAAATTCCCTCTATCAAATAGCAAATACCTCTCTAACATTTTAAATAGTTATATTTTCTTTAATTTTTTGTTTTATATTTCTTTAATTTTATAATTTATAATTCAATTCTAGCATGAATCAATCTTGTGCCCATAGTCTCCATGATACTGACAGTAGAACCTTTTGTCTTACATAGCCCTTCTAGTAGGGCTCAACCTTCTGGCTAGTCATATTCCTACTCCATCAGTAGTATTCAAGGCATGTACCATTCAGTTTCTCTTTTGAACCCTTTAGCTGGGTTTTTAAAGTTTGGGCATTGAACTCGGGCTCTTATGAGCTTAGATCTTTCATCTTTTTTGAAGGGTACGTTATTATCATCTCAGCGCATTCTTTTGTCTTTATCCATCTTTATTAATTTTACTGCCATGACCATCACTTTAGCAAGTGTTGGGCTCCTTAGTCATGATTTTATCTTTAAGCTTTCCCAATTATGTGTCCATTCTTTAATGCATTTATAGCTACTTCATCATTCATATTCTTGATTTGCATAGCGACTTAATTGAACCTTTCCAGGTGGCTTCTTAATGATTATATGGCTTTTTATTTGCACATCCGAAAATTATTTTTGTTCTTAGTTGGAGGAATATTTGTGATAAACCGAGTTCAAAATTTCTCAACCAATTCCTCAAAAGACGAGATAGAATTTTTAGGGAGTCGATGAAACCACTTATGAGCATTCTTGGTAAGTGTGCTAGGAAAGACTCGACACATGATACCGTCATTCATAATATGAAGAATCATCCTAATCCTAAATGATGATATATGGTTGATTGAATCTCCAGCAACATAAAACTGGTCTAGTTGGGGCATCTTGAATATGGATGGAATCTCCATTTTGACTATTATGCTTATGAAGGGCATTATTCCATCCAGGATGCACTCATCCTCCTTCCTAGGTTTGGTGCGAGCTCTCTGGATTACTTTTTCAATTTTTTGAGCTATCTTTGAGTCTTCAAGGGCTAGGATACTCGTGATGGATTATTATTTTTAATTTTTTTAGCCTTCCTTATTTCCCTCAGGCATGCTTTGAGCTACAATCGGTGGTATCGAGATATTGTTCTCTGAATTTGTTATTTTGGAATTGTTGTTTTGAATCAAGACATTCAATTGTTGTAGCATTCGTTTAATCTGGACTTGTATATTGTTAATCATCACTTCTTTGTTAGATAGGAGTAGGTTGAGTGTTTGAGTTATTGTGTTTACATTTGGTGTGTTTGTGGCAGGAGTTCTTGATAAGCTTGGGAAAGGTATGAAAGGTATATGCTACTAAAATACTATATTGGTAGATTATATATATATATATATATATATATATTAAGTGGTTTACATTTAATAAATAAGAATCTAACATGTATGGTTTAAATTATAATATAAGGTAAGCTCTATTTTTTTTTTATTAATAAAAAATATAACATTATTACTCCAATAAATATCATTATAAATATGATAAATTTTTCATTGTTAATGTATAGAAAAATTTAAACTCAAAAATCTCTTATTTATAGCCTAAATGGGAAAACCAGTTGATATTATTATTTTGCAAAGTATGGGTCCATTTGGCCACCTGAACTTCCCATCTAGGATCAAATTAATCCTTTTGAACTTTTTTACATCAATTTAGCCACTAAATTTTGCAATAAGTATCATATTAGCCGTAAATATTATAATTAGCTCTTTGCTTTTTTGATGAATAGACAAAATTCCCTCTATCAAATCGCATATACCTCTCTAACATTTTAAATAGTTAACAAATAACTCCCCTATTTTAGTAAAAATAATTTTTAAAATTCATTTATAACTTGAAAAATTTTTAAATCTAATAATATATTATATTAGGATAAATCTATTTATTCACCAATAATTTTAAGTAGTTTGGAAATATAAAATTTTATATGAATAAATTAATTTTATTTTTTAAAATTATATATGACATTTAAAATGTATTTATGGTTTAAAAATATAAAAGTACAATTTAATATGTATATTGATACAATATATTAGTAGTTTAATATTATAGTAATAAACTAAAGTTAAAACTTAAACAGCAACAATAATGATAATAAATTTTTGTCTTATATTTCTTTAATTTTATAATTTATAATTTATAATTTTAATATTATTTTTATTACTTTAATATTACAGTATTATTCAAATTAAAAATTAACTATTTTATTACAATCCATTAATTTTAATATTGAAGCTGATAATATAATATATTATTTTTTTGATATTAAGTAATAAAAATATAATAATAAACTAAAAATTACATGATTAGTTGAATCTAGAACTAAAAATATAAAATTTATTGTTATTACTACTGAAATCATAAATTAGTCAAATCTAAACTAAAACTACTATTACTAGTACTGCTACTGCTATTATAAAATTATAGTTTTAATTTATTATTATATTCTTATTACTTTACTATTAAAATTATAAAAGCTAATAATATATTATATCAATGTACATTTATGTTTCGAAGCCATAAATAAATCTTAGTATTAAATACAATTTTTAAAAACGAATTTA
Source organism: Mallotus nudiflorus (assembly GCA_947683625.1). Taxonomy (NCBI): domain Eukaryota; kingdom Viridiplantae; phylum Streptophyta; class Magnoliopsida; order Malpighiales; family Euphorbiaceae; genus Mallotus; species Mallotus nudiflorus. Next base: position 2,922,927 of record CANTUR010000159.1, on the reverse strand, counting down.
ATTATGAATAAATAAAAGTTTTATATTCTAAAACTACTAAAATTTATCGGTGAATAACTGAATTCATATTAATATAACATATTATTAGATATATAAATTTTACAAATTATAAATAAATTTAATATAACTTTAAAATTTGAATTTTTAATTAAAAGTTCTTTTACTAAATTAAGAACTTATTTTTATTTAAAATATTAGGAAGGTGTTTTATAATTTGTTAGAGATTTTTGTTCATATATCAGTGTTTTAAACTTTTTTCTTTATCAAGAGTATTTTAAGCTTAATTTTACATTTATTATAAAGTTGAGTGGTCAAATTGGACGGACAAAAATATCATAAGGCTAATTTGATGTAAGCCAGGCTAGGAAATGACCACAGCTCAAAAAATGATAAACAATAAAACAAAATGGCCTAAATTTTTCCTTCCAATGACTCATATAAGTTTGAATAAGTCACAATCAAATTTAATTGATATCTATTATATTCCCAATCAATCAACTTTGTCTACTGGCAGGTCCTTACTATACAATACATATATATGTCACTTTTAAGATATCTATTGAAGTGGTCAGAATAATAATTAGTAGTGATAATTAGGGCAAGTGACAGGGTAGGAATTTTGCTCAATGAATGCAACAATGGCTTCTATTTTTCAAATGCTGGTTTAATGATTCTTTAAATATATTGCACTAACCCCCAAAAAAATATATATATACACTTCACATCTTCAAATTTATTCTTTAAAATTATTAATGGGCATTTTGACATTTCTAAAAAAATAAAAGTGTTTTTATGCTTTCTTGATGATGCAAAGTAGAAAAAATTAATTTAGACAATTGTCAACTTTTGATTTAGTGCTGTTTCTCTGATATGATTTTTTTTCAATTATGTTCTTTGAATCTTAGGCCTAATTGCATTAATTCCTCAAATTATTAAGTACCCATCTAATCAATTTTTTTCCTTCTTTATTCTTCACTTTTCCAACTTGTTGATTCTGTTCTTTTATTCTTTTCCCCTTCGCAGACACACTATACATTGGTAACTGGGAACCCTACCCTTATCTAAGATTTAGTGTTGGAATATGCTTTTTCAAATGGCACCCCTTATTAGCCAATAAAAAGTAAAATTATAATTTTGGAAAATTTATAATCTTAAAATGTATAATATTTGCTTTTAAGACGTATGTTAATATTCTCTAATTAATGTTTTAAAGATTTTGTATGGAAATTTTGAGTTTAATGAAAAATAAAAGAAGTTAATGTACTATTAAAGTATAGAAATGGAATATAATGTAATAAAAGGTTAATTAATCTAATTTTGTTAAATTATAATATAATTTTTTTAATAAAAGGTTAATATAATGTTATAAAAGGTTAATTAATCTAATTTTAAAAAGAAAGGAAATAGACAAATGTAAAATCATTAAAAATTCTTACATTGTACTATTTAACTCTCAATTCATGAGTCAATAAAAATGTGGGTTGACACCTCATATATATATTCTTATTATACTAAGGGTTTATTTTTCTTGATAGGGATTATTTGCATGAGAATGATGTCCAATCTAAATAGGAAAAGAGTTTCTAATTAAGAAGATATATTGATAGGAAGATATTCCTTAAAGGGAACAAGTAATAGACAGATGAAGAATCTTATTCCTTTTAGATTTAAGCATCATTATCTCTATATATAGCCCCTATATCCCTTATTCCTATTCATTCAATTCTTAGCTCTTTGCTCTCTTTATCTCTCTAAAATCTGTCTCTTTACATTCTTTGACTTAGGCATCAGTGAGTTTATGGGGATCCTCCCCACTTCTTACGTTGCCCTTGTTAATTGCTTGTAAGATTCAAACTCAGAAATTCTAGAAACAAGTTATCAAGTGACGCTGTCTGTGAGAAACTTTTTGAGTTTAAGCCATTGTTATCTACTAAGCAAAGAACTCGCATTGTGGCTTATAGCCCACCACCAAGTACAACCTCGATTACTCAAATCCCTTAATCAGCTCCTATCCTGCCAATCGATTTGACAAATCTCGTCCTACCTATCAATCCATATGTTCTCATTCCTTCAATTGATCCATCATCACCTTTTCAGCATATTGGACCTTTGTCACAGGCTCCCCTCGAGGCATATACTCCGCTTAGCCTTGCTTAAGGATGGTAAACTTCAGGCACAAACTTCCCTTACTATGCTCGTCTATAGTATATTAGTAGGCATATACCTTTCATACCTTTCCAAGCTTATTAGGAACTCCTGCCACAAACACACCAAACGTAAACACAATAACTCAAACACTCAACCTACTCCCATCTAACAAAGAAGTGATGATTAACAATATACAAGTCCAGATTAAACGAATGTAACTGTCACGACCCAAACCTGAAAGCACGTGACCGACACTAGGGAATAGATAGGTATAAGGCCCCTGAAACCCGTAGTAAGCCTTAAAGAAAAGAAAAATAAAATCTTTAAATTTAAAACTTTATTTCATGCAAAAACACATTATCAAACTGATTTTTCTAAAAAAAAACATAACCGTGCATAATATAAAATATTCCTCATCATTAAATATCATAAATCAATCTTAAAATATTATACATAAGCGTAGTTCATTAAAATGCAACATATAAGTATATTTAAGTTATACAACTCATAGTGCAAATACTACTGCAGTGTTCTAGAATTACTACTACAGTACAACTCACAATAACCTACATAATATAATCGGTGATAAAGAAATCTGGCGTAGAGGCGGTCTGAGGTCGAACTCCCAAGCTCTTGAAAAAAATAGATTGAGGGGAATCAGACCTCACTAAGTGAGTTAACAAAAAGAATTGTACGGTTTGAAAACCTTTTTGAAAACCATATAGTTATAGTGAAAATAATTTATAACATGTATATATATATATATATATATATATATATATAGCTTCTGAAAAATCTCGGTAGAACCCTGAACCTAAATTTCTAAATGGCCAACTAAGCCCACTTAATCCACATAGACTGTTGGTCCACGAGAGCAAAAGCATCAACTGAGGCACCAAGCCGCAGTCATCCACCTAATCCAAATATATGGCGCTGGCAGTCCTCGAGAGCTAAGGCATCCATCGAGGCACCCATTCCAGTCCATTATTAACTTTCCAATCACTAGCGATCCCCAAAAGCAAAGGCCATCGAGACACCCTTCCCAGTTTATATCCACAAGTCATACATACATCGGATCCATCTCTCAATTTCTACCATGTGCACACGGTCTTGGCGAAACCCACCAGGTAGCCCGTTCTACCAAAATTTCTGAAAATAAAATTTAAATAAATAAAATACATTTAAAGCTTAAATAGCAACATTTAAATTAAATAAATCATATAATAAATACTAAAAATATAATCGCACGCATCTTAAATAAAATACACGCATAAATCAATTTATCAACTTATAGGATGAGCGAGAAGGCTGACGACCGCACGTCTACCTCGATCTAATAGCTCCCGCTCCGATATTCTCTAGAAAAAAATATAACATACCTATTTTAAAAACACATCCATGGAATTAAAATCGAAAATCAATAGAAATAACAAAATTCTAGACTGACTTAAGGAAGATTGGATAAGATTCGATAGATAGGAAAAAACCCTAATTAACTCTAGAAATTTACGAAAAATGTCACGTCTTATGAGAAAATCTATCGAATTTTTAGCAGAGTCTCCTTTGTAAAAAAAATATCTCTCTTCCATAGGTAGAGCCATTCCTTCATAGAAAATACACTTATAGTATTCACAGACATTCACACTCGAGTCGGGCTTCCAAAACTACTTTTAGCCCCGACCGAGATCACAACTCAACCATCACAAAATTAAATCATTTATAATACAATAACTTACATAATACACTATTATTACTCAAAAATTCCTAAAAATTATACAAATACCTAAAAATTATTTTCTTAACATTAAACTTCTTAATATAATTAAAAACATAAAATTAACTAATAATTTCTTCCAAAATATAATTTTAACCAAATTATCCACATTTGACATAAACTTAAAATAATTATAAAAATAGTATAAAAATCACAAAAACCATAAATTAAGTTCTAAAATTAATAACATTTAATAATAATACCAATTATCAAAATTTCATAATTTTTAACAATTAATTTTTGAAATTTAATAAAATATTCAAAATTCACAATTAACACAATAATTTTATATAATCTTAAATAAAATTAATATACTAAAAATAATTAACAATAATTACCCTAATTACTAATTAAACTCAAAGAAAAAACCAAATAAATCAAATAAAATTCTATAAAATTAGGAAAAATCAAAATAATATACAAAAATTAGATTTAAACCTCTAACTTAGCAAAATTCATCACCTAACTTAGAATAATTGAAGATTAACACATATATCAACTCAAACAACCAAAAAATAACCCTGAAATAACCTGAAAACAACTTTGCGTAACTCACCTTCATCCTCACTTTTCAACACCGAAAATGGATGGCAGAGGCGAGGCTTGGCGTCGACCGACACCTGAGGAGGTGAGGAAGGCTGAGGGAGTAACGACGGTGATAATCTAGCTCTGGCAGAGGTGAGGTGAGCTCAAACCGAGAGGAAGAGGGAAAGACCGGAGGAAGAGAAGAGAAGGAGGAGGTTGCTGGCAGTGATGGCTACTCCGAGAAGGCTGAGGCAAGCAGGAGGGAGAGGGATGCGGCAGTGATGGTGACAGACAGGGAGGAGGGCAGTGGTGTTGGGTGTGTGTCGGGTTCTTGGGTGTACACTCACCCAAGAACTCGACACACACCCAACACCACTGCCCTCCTCCCCGTCTGTCACCATCACTGCCACAACCCTCTCCCTCCGATGTGCCATATATATATATATATATATATATATACCCAAATATAATACTTATATCAAATAATAAAACTCTAAAATAATATTAACATAAATATATATCAATTAAATAGCTAGATAAGTAACAATTGTATAATATAATTTAAAATTATTTATTACTAACAAATTCAAAAATTACTTTATCTAAATAAAAATATAAGGTAGTACAACAATAACAAATGAATGCCTTGATTCAAAATAACAATTCCAAAATAACCAATCCAAAGAACAATATCCCAATACCACTGATTGCAGCTCAAAGCATGCCTGGGGGAAATGAGGAAGGCTAAAAAAATTAAAAATAATAATCCATCACAAGTATCCTAGCCTTGGAAGACTCAAAGATAGCTCAAAAATTTGAAAAAGTAATCCGGAGAGGTCCCACCAAACCTAGGAAGGAGGATGAGTGCATCCTGCATGGAATAATGCCCTTTGTAAGCATAATAGTCAAAATGGAGATTCCATCCATATTCAAGATGCCCCAACTGGACCAGTTTTATATTATTGGAGATTCGATTAACCATATATCATTATTTAGGACTAGGATGATTCTTTAAATTATGAATGACGGTATCATGTGCTGAGTCTTTCCCAACACACTTACCAAGAATGCTTATAAGTGGTTTCATCGACTCCCTAAAAATTCTATCTCATTTTTTGAGGAATTGGTTGAGAAATTTTGAACTCGGTTTATCAAAAATATTCCTCCGACTAAGAACAAAAATAATCTTCGAATGTGCAAATAAAAAGCCATATAATCATTAAGAAGCCACTTGGAAAGGTTTAATAAAGTCACTATGCAGATCAAGATATGAATGATGAAGTAGCTATAAAAGCATTAAAGAATGGACACATAATTAGGAAAGCTTAAAGATAAAATCATGACTAAGGAGCCCAACATTTGCTAAAGTGATGGTCATGGCAGTAAAATTAATAAAAATGGATAAAAGCAGAAGAATGTGCCGAGATGATAATAACGTACCCTTAAAAAAAGATGAAAGATATAAGCTCAGAAGAGCCCGAGTTCAATGCCCAAACTTTAAAAACCCAACTAAAGGGTTCAAAAGAGAAACTGAATGGTACATGCCTTGAATACTACTGATGGAGTAGGAATATGACAAGCTAGAAGGTTGAGCCCTACTAGAAAGGTTCTACTATCAGTATCATTGAGACTATGAGCACGAGATTGATTCATGTTGAGAATTGAAAAGTGCTATCAAAAAGTTGATATAGAATAAGAAGCTTAAGAGATTCACATACATTATTAAGAAAAATAATGAACTAAAGGACAAGGGTATAGATTGGCCGGAGCAAAAGAAAGCTTAGAATGAAGTCATCAGAGTCATCAATATGATAGTTGGAGGAGAAACATCAATAGAGAGAAGGCTAAAAAGAACTTGGAATGAGGGAAGTCTCAGTCTTTCAAAGGGATAAGTCATCACATTTAACTTAGAAGATGGAAGACATGTCCATACTCGCATAATGACGCCTTAATGGTAAGTGCTTTCATCAGCAATTACTTAGTAAAAGATTATCGATTGATTATGGAAGTACCATTAATGCACTCTTTTATAATGCTTACAAAGTGATGAGAGGCTCTATCACTAATTTGAAAGCTATTCAGAATTCCATCATAAGTTTTTATGGAGGAACCATACAACTGATAGGTCTAGTGAGTTAATAGTGGAATTTGGCAACAAAGCTACTGGAGATATAAAAACCACCAAAACTCTATTCAATGTCTTAGACCTCTCTCTCACATATAAGGGAATCATAGGACAATAAATCCTTTATAAGATTAATGTAGTTACGAGCATTAAGTGTTTGACCATAAAGATTCCTCTAGAAGACCGGGTGATAACAATTTATGGAAATCAGATTATGATAATAAAGTATTATCAGTTGGCTGTTAAACCTCAAATGAAATCATTCCCTTTAGAATCTTTGGAAATAAAAAAATAAGGAGCTAGTCTAGAGCCAATTGATTAAGTCTAAACTTTACATGTGGCAGAAGGAAAAAAAGTCAAAATTGGCAATGAGTTAGATGACAAAATCAAAATCAAAATAAAAAACTCATATAGCTTAATGTCTAAGGCATCCAAGATTATTGGATTGGATCTTTGGGTCGCATCGCATAGCTTGAACATCAATCCCAAAGTAAAACCTATAGTTTAGAAAAAGAGGAACTTCACATACAAAATGCAGAAGGTTATAACTGAGGAAACCAAAAAAATTATAGATGCTAGATTCATCAGAGAAGTCACACACCCAAATTGGATAGCTAATATGGTGCTAGTCAAATGGGAAATATAAAATGTGCATTAATTACACTAATCTCAATAAAGTAGGCCTGAAGGATAGTTATCCATTGCCAATAATTGATCAATTAGTAGACTCAATTGCTTGTCATAACATGTATAGCTTTATTAATGCTACTCAAGGGTACCACCAAATCCTAATGACAAAAGAAGATGAAGAGAATACATCATTTATTACTCATGAAGGCCTTTAATGTTACAAAGTCATGCTTTTTGGGTTAAAGAATACAAGAGCAACTTACCAAAGATTGATGAATCATGTGTTCCAAGGTCAGATCGAAAAGAACGTGGAGGTATATGTGGATGAAATTATCGTCAAAAGTTAACATGCAGATCAGCATGCCGAAGATTTTAAGCAAATTCTTTGCATACTGGACTAGTACTATATAAAGTTGAATCTAGATAAATGTTTCTTTGGGGTAAAATTTGGTAAGTTCTTAGGTTTCATGATATCCCACAAGGGAATTGAAGCTAATCTAGAAAAGATGGAGGCTATCCTCAGCATAAAAGCTCCAACATCATTAAATGAACTCCAAAAATTGAATGGCAGAATAACAACATTTAAGTACTTTATCTCTTGCTCAGCTAAAAGGTGTCTACCACTATTTCGAGCCCTAAAACATTTAAAGAAGGTCATGTGGAATGAAGAATGTCAGGCTGCTATTAAAGATATAAAAAAATTCTTATTTTCACCATCACTGCTTAGTAGGCCTATTCTCAGGGAGGGCCTGTATCTATATTGCATCAATACTGGTAAGAGAAGAAGGAAGCCAACGGAGTCTAGTGTACTACATCAATAAAATACTCAGGGGTTCAGAAGTCCAGTACCCAAAGCTCAACAAGTTAGCTATGACCATTGTACACACATCCCAGAAACTCTACCATTATTTTCAGGCTCATTTGATCATCGTAAGGTCCATCTTCTCATTAAGGAAGATCTTATAAAGACTTAAAACTTTTGGATGATTAGTTCAATGATCGATATTTCTTAGTGAATTTGACATCAGTTATAAACCTCGACAATAAATTAAGGCCTAAGCTTTAACATATTTTATTTAAGAGATAATATTGGAAGACTATGTCTTTTCCTCATATCCAGAATGGAGGCTGTACATAGATGGTACTTTATCAACATGAGGATCTAGAGCTAGAATTATCCTCAAAGGTCCAAATAAACTAACAATCAAATATGCAGTGTCTACAAAATTCAATGCTGTAAAAATTGCACCTGAGTACGAAGCACTCTTCATATAATTAAAATTGGCTATGGAAGTCAAAGCTAACCATCTCAAAATATACTATGATTCACAATTGGTGTCAACCAAGTCAAAGGGATATACCAGATCAAAGAATTGAGCATAGTTAAGTATGTTGAAAAATCTAGGCAGCTCCTAAAGAAGCTGGAGCAAGAAGGGGGACAATGGGAAATCATACAAATTCCTAGGAGTGAAAAGTCATAAGCAGATTTACTAGCCAAATTAGTAGCATAAGACAATTAGACATTCAAGGAGCTTGAGCTAACTGAGAAACTTTTTGTACTTAGCACTGAAGAAACAGAAATCATGGATATCTAAGAAGTGGCAGATTCGATGAAGCCAATCATTCAATATCTCAAGCATGAAATATTCCCATAGGATAAGCTGAAAGGTCAAAAGTTAAAGACAAAAGTTGCACATTACTCCGTGCATAATAAAGAACTATACAGGAGATCCCTATCACATCCATGGTTTAAGTGTGTAGCACTAGAGGAAGGCAATTACTTACTTAGAGAGATTCATGAAGGAATTTATGGAGCACATGAGTCCCATAATTCATTGGTTAGAAAAGCATAGCTACATGGTTACTATTGGCCCACCATGTCGAGAGATGTGTTGGGTTCCGTGATGCAAACGCAGCGGAAAAATTAAAATTTTATCACGTTCCCAAGCCAGGATCCATGTAATTCGACTAATTGATTAAATCTAGGGTTTTTAATAATCTTACCAAAACGCAGAAGAGGCAAGATTCTCTGGAAGGGTGAGAGGAGGTTCACACCGGTGACACCTTACCTCGAGCTTTTTGGCTTGGTTGTTCGGATCAAGACGTCTCCAAAAGGATGCGTCCTCTATAGGTATCCACACGAACAGCCTTTCACAAAATGAATTTGAGTGTGTGTGCTAGCAACCTCTTGACTGTCTCACAAATCAAGAACAAAAGGAAAAACTCTGTCTTTGTTTTCTAAGAGGAAAGAAAATGAATTTGGAGGCAAAAACAAGTGTGTGAAACCCTAGAGAATATAACATATTTATAGACTCCAAGTTAGGGTTTCACTTACCAATAACCTTTTGGTAATTTTCCATTTATTATATTCTGATTTTGTTTAAAAAACAAATGAAAAATAATATCTTATTTATTTATTTAAAATAACATTTATCTTAAATAAATAAACAAATAAATAAATAAATAAAACACTTTAATTATTTATTTCCACAGAGTTTATTTTGGGCTTATTAAACCCATATCCGTTTTGGGCTTGTTCTAAGTGTGTGACCCTGTAGGTTCACATAACATTGGCAGTGGGCCTAAATCTCTATTTAGGCCTACAAGTCATAAGTGGCCTCTAGCAAGACATTATGACTACCCAAGTCATGTGAAGTCAATAATCCGACATAACCTAATTAAAGTGAATTTTATTGTCCCTTTATCACATGATATCTTAATTGAACATAAGGCATAGAATGTCATCCTTATATAGTTCAATATTATGACTTGATTCCAAGTAGACTGAAAATGATAACTCTTTATCAATTCATTTCAGCATGGCCATGCATTTTCATTCAGTCTATCTCATCAAGGGGCCTCTAGATATCTTTCTCATATTAATGAGGGATAAATTCCTTCTAAATCACTCACATTCCTCACATAACTAATTTTATATCCAACAACATTCTTTTAATCATCTGGTTAAAGACAATGTTAGAATGTGTCAAAACATAAAATAGCTATGTAGAAATCCATGATGATTTCAAGGTCAAAGGATCGAAATAAAAATTACTGTGATAAGAAGTACTTATGACAATAATCTATGTAGTATTCTCATAGTGGGTCAATCCAGTACATGATCTCTCATCATGTACCTATGAGTTGACTTAATATCTCATATTTATGATTAGTAAAACATAACCATCAGTCAACATCATACTAGCCTTAATACTTTAATATTCATATAATGAATAAATGGCTAGGGATAATTAGAATAGAACTCTTATTTTAATCTAAGGGTTTTACTATCAAGTCACATACTTGATGGCCTTAGTAAGAATTAACCATTCATGTAATTATCATAAAATCAAATGATAATATAATACCTCTTTATTAATAAAATAATAAAGTCAATACATAATCACAAATGATGGACCTAGTGCATATCACTAACAAGATGCACAAAAACTAGTCCAAGAATGTTATAAGTGCCAACAATTCACTTGTCTCAATCATAAGCCTTTCAACATTCAGCACCCAAATGGAAGTCCGTGGATTTTTTCAATTTGAGGGATGGATATCCTAGGTTCATTCCCAGTCTCAACCTCTTAAAAGAAGTTCCTGATCATAGCCATAGACCATTTCACCAAGTGGGTGGAGGTTAAGTTTAAATATTTTATTTTTATTAAGTTTTATTTTATTTTTTTCTTTAACAACAGAGTTTAAGCAGTTTAATTCCCCACCACAAGGGGAAAGAGTAAGAAGGGATAGGAGTTTGAACCCACTCTTTATATATGGGTGTTTACACTTTTTGCAACTTAAACAATGTACTTTGAGGGATTTTGATTAAGTTTTATTTACTCTATAATAAACTTGCAAGCAAAATTAGAATTCTAATACAATTTATGTCACATCTTTTTAAATAATATCTTTAAAATTGTAAGGTAATAATTTTCTAACATTCGCTTCAATAAGAAATAGCTTAACCGAAAAATCAATTAAAATTATTCATTAATAGATTAAAAATTAAAAATTAAGTTAATTATAATATATTTAATAAAGTTATAATTTTACCTTAACATATATTTAAATAAATATTTCTATATTTATTATAGATTTAAATAGCGTTACATACATAATATCCTTAGTATGTTAAAATATGAACTAACTCATGAATTTTTATTTGAATTCATTCACGAGCAGAGCTTATTTGTTAAACAATCATCAATATATGAATTCAAACAAATTTTTATCAAATTGAATTACATGTAGATCAAGAGCAATTAAGCACATTTACTAGCAACAGACCAACACAAAATAAATTCATAATTCTTGTATATCGCTTGGGAGAGAGGTTTGGGCATGGATAAGAAATGTTTGAATGCAAACATTGAAATATGTTGATAATAGAATTATTAAGTTGAAATTAGGTGGTGGAAATTATCTAAAGAAGACAAGTCGTAGGACCCTCTTCTTGCAAGGAGAAACATTAACTTGATGCCCAATAGCCATAAACTAGCCTTAGAGGTTCTCTTCTGCATTGATGAAACTTTTAGAAGGGACAAGGGTGTCAAAAATTAAAGGGAAAGGTGCATTTTCAACCATAATGTTTATACCGAGGAGCACATATGCTTTTTTTTTTTACCATGTAAGTACAAAATTATGTTTTTTTCTATAATTTTGACTCCTCACTTAACATATATTAAAGTTTTCGTTTTCTTCTTGAATCAAAGTGTACGTTTTTCATATAAAAATATCAATTGAAACCCTAAAAGTTCTTTTTTCTTTCACACAAATCCTAATCTTTTCCACTTCTACAATAATTTATGCGTATATTAAAAAAAAAAAATAGAAGAGAAAGACAAATTACTATATACAAAAACAACTAAAAAAAATTGCTCACAAAATATTTAGATACAATAATATAAATAATAATTAATATGAGAACTGCAACAATTGCGGTTGAGTACAATTTGCTCATCGTACCCATCATCCGACATTACACTTCCCATACTAAAAGATCAGCTAAAAAAAGAAAAAAAAAAAAAATCTTTGGTGGATGACTCCTCATTAAACAATAAACGATCTCAGCCCTAGGGGTGAGCATATGTAAGTAAAATTTGAAGATTTAAAATCTTTGGAAATATATTATATTTCGAGAATTTTAAAAATAAAATTTCTAATATTATTATTTAATTTAAAAATCTATGTATTAATACTATCTTATTTTTCAGAATAATTTGGTATGAAAATTTAGTTTTATCAAAATAGATCGGTATAATACGGTCTAAAATGAGAATTTGATCATTTATGAAACAGACAAATTTATATTATTAATTAAAATTATATTTATTATCTATAAATAAATTAAAATTTTATTTATTATCCAAAAATCAAAACGACATAGTTTTGAGTAAAAATATATCACTTTTGTTATATATATATATATATATATATATATATATATATATATATATATATATATATATATATATATATATATATATAATAATAATAATAATAATAATAATAATTACGGCATTACTTTTAAATAATATCAATAAGATTAAATTACTTAAAAACAACAATAATGATTAAATTATTAAATATAATAATAGCAATATATTATAATTAATGAAAATAATCTATTGTCTTTTTTTTTTGGTAAGATCACTACTTACTTTAATCAAAATGACGTAACTTTAGGCAAAACTATGTCGTTTTGGTTATCTCTAATATATGTCTATATATTATTATGTAGCAAAATAATAATTATAATAATATTATTTAGCTCATTAATTTTAAATAATATCAATAAAATTATATTACTTAATAATAATAATAATTAATAAGTTATTAAATATAATAATTGTAGACACCCGATTCGGTCGGGCTGTGTTAGGGGACGAATTAGGGTTGCTCAGTTTGACCGGCCTGTTAATTATGAGAATGTGGAACTTGGACATGAGAATGAAGCTTGAATTTCTAGTGGAAAGTGGGCTTGAAAACCCAAAGCCTGAAAAACCCAAAACTGAGCCCAACTATCCAAATTTGGCCCAAGCCCGCCTGGCCCAACACAGGCCCGGGCCAAAGGGGCATTGCCTCAGTGTAATGAGGCGATTGCCTTTTTGACAGCTGCCAATGAGGCGATCGCCTCATCGATGAGGCACCGCCTCTATGGCAGCCCACTTGTAGCTGCATTTAATGCAGCTGCAATCATGATGGCCAAGTGGTGCGGGCCCCACTTTCCATACCTGCTTCTTGCGTGAAAAAATGATTTTTGGGGAAGGAAAAAAGGCTACGAAAGCTCATGATGGGCTAGAAGGCTTAGGGGCATGGGAAAGTTAAGGAATTAAAGAGAAAAAAAAGAGAGAGAAGAGGGAGGTTAGTGGAAAAAAAAAGGGAGGTTGGGAAAAAAAAGAGAGGACCTCTGGAAAAGAAAAACACAAAGAGAAAAAACGTCCTCAAGGAAGGAGGAGAGGTGGAAGCAAAGGAAGGTCCACATTTTCCTAAGAGAAGAAGGAAGAAGCTTGTGTCAAAAGTAGAGATCACGTCCTAGCAAGGATCATAATCAAAAACATCTCTGAGGGCCTTTTATTTTGGTATAAAACCTGCACTTGAACTTGACATGTTCATCATTTTGTGTGTTCTTGCTTATATGTAATTAAGTCTTTAGTATATTTTAGGTATTTCTAGTTTATCTTGCTCAATATCTCACTTTATTGATGGATCTTTGAACACTTTTGTATGTTGTTATAATTTGATGATTATAGAGTGTGTATATGCATGTTTTGTTACTTAAAGTAGAATTCTGTACATTTTGAGAGTCGGAGCTGGCCCGCTGATCAGGCATCGCCTCATCTCAATAAGGCGATCGCCTCATCGGCCCATTGACAGACCTCTGGAGAGTCTTCCTTTTGCGTATGTGTGTTATATACCCTTTTTTTTGCCTCGGAGTTATAAGGAACCCGGTTGATGAGGCACCGCCTCATCAATGAGGCGACTGCCTCATTGACAGAATTAGCCTACTTCCTATTTTATTTTTTATGTTTGTCATGATGTCTGCTTTGGCATGTCTTCTTTTGACTTTAAACATGTCCGTATTATTGCATGATGATGTTTAACCTTGATTATTCAATGCTTTCTTTAGTTCATAATGTGAAAACCCTTTTTTATAGAGCTTTTTGTAAGTATCGTTATATGTGATTTCATTTTTTTTTTCTTGAAAAGAAAGACTAACTATGTGTTATTTGCAAGAATTACTTGATGATTTCTGTCATCGAGTAGTCACTTTTGCTAGTTATTCCCTTGTACATTACAGCTTTTATGTTATTTTATTGATTTATTTTCAGTATATGTTTGGTTTATTTTATGTATATTATTTGTTCATTTAGCTAAAAAGCATTGTAATCCTTAATCCCTTCCCCCTATTCATTTTTGAATGTATGGTTGTAATTATTATTTATTTTATTTTTGTTGAACGTTGGGACTTAAAAGCATGAAACTAGATTAATGTGCAAACTCAGATTTGATTATAAAACTTGGCAATTATTCGAAGGAAATTTTATTACATGTGGTAGATGAGGAAATAATCAAATAATTAAATGGTCATAAAATGTAAAACACAAACGGAGGCCAACTGCAAGGTTGGGTGAATATTCAAGTGCTCATACCTAGTTTTCGAGCCCGATCTCTAATGACGGCTTCTGGGAACCTCCGTGAGATCCAATTGCTGTACAGTATGTCCCGACTTTTATCCAGGTGGCGACTCTATCTCCAAATAGGCCTAAGACCTATATTGTATTTCCTAATAGGCCTCGAGCCCACATAGTGCCATGGTCGCCAAACACTTAGGCGCACGCTAAACCCCGCCACCTACAGTGGTGACTCCATTGGGGATAGAGAAACTGATTCCACTGTTTTGTGTTTTATCATCTTTAATTATTTTCTTATTTCTTCTTGCATTTATGCATTCACTACACATTTTGCACACAATGAGCACTTCAGTCCCAAATTAACCCGATAATAGTCAGTACTTCGCTACCTATGTTTCACTCAAACCTGGTGGTGGAATATTTGATTATTATCACTCATAACACGTACTAATCCACGTTGTTTGACCCTTGAGTGGGGAGACATATATGGATGTATATCATTGTGGGAGCCGAAGCCTTTTTACCCAAGACTCAAGCCTATATAATGACCTAGCAATTATCCTTAGGAATTTTCCCATTTGCATGTGTATTATGCCATATAATGGACCCTTAAAATAAATCTTGAGCCCATTAATAAGCAGTCCAAGGTGAAATGGGCCCTCACGTCCAACCAAGGCCCATTATAAATAAGCTAGTCAATAAAGGCCTCTCATGCCTACTTATAACCCATTTCAAGTGGGCCTTGACAAGCAAGTTTATGGTGCTAAGGATCTTAGCTCACAGAAAGTGGACTCGGGCATTATTGAAAGGAACCATTACTTGTCTGAATCATTTGGAGAGTTTTCTTGCATATGTCGATTTTATTATCCCCCGCTGATAATTAAAACCTAGGCCAAAAATCCTAGGACAAGATACTTGCCATTGAATACGTGTGTGGGAGGAATAAGGGCGGAAGTTTACACATTTAAGTTCCATGCTTTGATCTTGTATATCTTTTATGTGTGACCTTTTGTATCTCAAATTTCTAAATAAAACAGACTTGCATATCATGCATACACGTCATGCATCATTCTAACCTACTATTTTACAGCACTATAGATCTTTCAAGCTCAGCCGGGTGGGTTCGAGCTAGCTCAGGTCATTTGGTCAGAAATTTAGAAATAGGGATGGCATGAGGATTCGATCCAGAAGCATTTAGGGCATGGTTAAAAGAGGAAGTAATGACAGAAACCCGGGCTATGATGAGAGAAATGATGGGGGAGATTACTAAGCTTATCAAAGAGAGTCAGCCAGCACAGCCACCCAATGCACCGCCAATCGATCCGGTGGATCTCGATGAGGACATACCGATTAGAGGAAGGGAAGAAGATTATATGACGATGTTGGCTAATCCGATGAATCAAAGAAATGTCATCCCAGTCGAGGATGTAGGTCAGACTGAGTGGGCTAAGAATATGACCAGAGTGATGAATCAGCTGTAGGTGATGATGAAGAAAAAGGGTATGGTCACTCCTTTAGATTATGATCTGAATCTGGAAAAGGGAAATGAACCATTGCCTCGTAAGTTTAAATTCCCAGGCATAAAGAAGTATACTGGTACCAAGGATCCCCATTTGCATTTGAAGCAATATGTAATATACATGAAGGCTACTGAGCTAACTGAGAGCCAAATTATCAAGCAGTTCCCTATTTCATTGAAGGGAGTGCCGATTCGTTGGTATTACACCTTGGAATTTCATGTTCAGTCATATTAGAAAGAATTATGCACTACTTTTGTTAAGCAATATCGTCTTAACATTCAATTATAGGTGTCCTTGAGAGATCTGCAAAATACCAAACAGAAATTTAATGAGCCTTTTGCTTATTACTTCACTCGTTGGAGGGGAAAGTTATCCTTGATGAGGCATAGGCCTGTTGAGTCTGACCAGTTGGTCCTGGCAATAGAAGGGTGTGTTCTCGCATTATTTAGAAAATTGAGGGATCTAGGGATTAGGAATTTTAAAGAATTATACAGATTCGAGGTCTAGAAAGAATCAGATTTGGCTAAAGAGAAGAAATTCTTTGGAAGAGGATCTAGGGGCAAAGAGGGGGCCAACTAAAGCATTAACGTTCAGATTTAGGCTATTCGACCATCGAGCAGCAATGTATAAGTCAGTGCAGTTAGACAGCCTCAAAGATTTTCAAATCTGGGACGTCCTATGTCCAAAGTCCTCGATAAGCTTATTGAGAAGAACCTGCTACGACTTTTATCTTCACAATAACCCTTTCTTGGAGCCAACCCAAAGTTGTTTTGTAAATTTCATCAGACCATCGGGCATGACACAGACAGCTGTGCTCAATTAAAGCATGAAATCCAAGATTTAATAGACTCAGGCAAAATTACCAACCTAGAAAATAGAAAACCAAACACCCAAACCAACCCATTATCTAATTACCAAAATGTACCACCTCCTAACCCACCCATTCTGATGGTCAACTCTGACCTAATAGAAGAGCAAGTCCTAAACTCCTTTATTGATGTCTCTCACAGTTCCCAATAAACCAAACCTGAAAACCTAAAACCAAGCAAATAACCCACGGAGTTACAGGTACAAGTCTTGGACATATGGAGTTCCGATGATGAAAGTAGAGAATAAGATGACCTATGGGGCAACGAGGGGAGTAAGCCAAGTCAGCCTGTGAGGAAAGTTAAAGAAAAGAAATGGGAACCTAGGGTTATCGGGTCTGAATCTGAAAAGGCAGGATGTGCAACAAAGGGAAAGGAGGTAAGATAAAGCAAAAAGACCATTGCCAGTGTTTGGGAGTTACTCATGCATTCTAAGGATCATAGGGAAGCCCTGGTCCTGGCACTAGATCAAAGAAAGATTTCCACTAATTCGACTCCATAACAGATGGTCCAGCCACTAATGGAAACTCCTCAAGGAATTATAACATTTTCCAATGACAATTTACCTCTGGAAGGGAGGGATAGCCACAAAGCTCTGTTTATCACAGCCGAGGTTAAAGGGAAGATGACCTACTGTGTGATGGTTGATAACAGTTCTGCCATCAATTTGTGTCCACTGAAGATTCTGCCGACGCTAGGGTTGACGATAGCCGACTTAAAGCCTTCTGAGGTAGTTATCAAGGCTTACAATGACACCAAGAGATCTGTGGAGGGAACTTTCAGGGCATTAGTTAAAACAGGGCCTATAGAAGTCTGGGTTGACCTATATGTGATTGATATCCCAGTAACATTTTCCATTTTATTAAGGAGGCCATGGTTTCACCCTCTAGGTGGCGTTCCATCCACTATTCATCAAAAGATTAAGTTTCCATATGAAGGGAGGGTTATCACCATCTCAGCCGAAATTAAAGTCACCATAGTTGCGCTAAAGTTAATCCCTAAAGAGATTTCCTTTAGTCCGAGTTTTGAAGTCTGTGTGATATATGAGGATGAGATGGATGAAAAGGTTTTGAGAATGATGCGTAATATGAAATTTTTACCTGGCATGGGATTAGGGAAAAATCAGAGCGGACCTTCAGAGTTTGTGGGAAATAAAGTGCCTGTTCTGAAGCATGGGTTAGGATTTAAAGAGGCTGACGAAGTTGGGAAAGAGATGGCTATGTCAGACCAGTCTGAAGAAAAGAAGAAGGAAATCGTGGCTAGAAAGAAGACTTTGTGGGAAATCTTTGTAAAGGAAGGCACTGGGCACCCATACAACGGGACTCCAGAACCTCTCCTAGTGGCTGGGGAAGTTATCCCAGGGTTTAAGATTTTTACTGAATTTATGAACAAAACCAGAGGAGTTACTGTCGAAAAGGCCCCTACTAAGGAGTTGGTACTGGCTGAAGAGGAGTTTAAAGAGGGTAAAGCTACTTCAGAGCAGAAAGGCATTGATGATCAAAGCAAAGACCTTGAATTTGAGACCTACATCCTCAATTCCATCATAGATACCTTTTATAATGACTTTGATGTTTCTCTTGCTCCTCTGTTTGAGACTGACGATCTTTTCTTTTCAAAAGTGAATGTACTGAAATCTGAATTTGCTTATTTGTGTGATGTATTTCCTAATGGTTATTCTATTTGTGATGTTCATTTCATGCATATGTTTGACATTAATTCCACATAAACTGAATCATTTAATTTGGGCACAAATGATGACCCTAAAAATATATTGTTTGCTTCTGGTTTAACTCATGGTGAGAGAGGAAAAATGGAAGATATCCTAAAAAAGAGATAGAAATTATTTGCTTGTCATTATGAAGACATGCCCAAAATCGACAGGGAAATCTCAGAACACAGGGTCCCCACATACCCTCACATAGCGCCAATAAAGCAGAAGCAAAAGAGGTTAAGGCTAGAATGGGTTCTCTTGGTTAAAGAAGAAGTCGAAAAGCAGCTGAAGGCAAAGTTCTTAGAAGTGGTAGAGGACACTCAGTGGTTAGCAAATATAGTTCTAGTTCTTAAAAAGGATGGAAGGGTCAGAGTGTGTGTGGACTACCGAGATTTGAATAAAGCCTGCCCCAAGGTTGGCATATCGATACATTAATTGATAGTGTAACTTCCAATGTAATATACTCTTTTATAGATGGATTTTCAGGATACAATCAGATCATAATGGCAATAATAGATAGATTGAAGACATCTTTCATCACCGAATAGGGTGTGTACTGTTACTAAGTGATGCCTTTCAGGTTAAAGAATGCAGGGGCCACTTATCAGAGGATGGTGACTGCCTTGCTATATGACATGATCCATAAAGAGGTAAAAGTGTATGTGGATGATATGATGGTGAAATATGCAACCAAGGAAGGGCATTTTGAAGCACCAGACAAGTTTTTGGCTAGAGCATAAAGTATAATCTTAGACTAAACCCAAAAAAGTGTGTTTTTAGGGCTACATCTGGCAAACTGTTTGGACACATTGTCAGCCAGAAAGGAATAGAGGTCGACCCAGATAAAATCAAAGCAATCAGGGATATGCCAGCACTAAAGAATGAAAAAGAGGTCTGAGGGTTTTTGGGGCATTTACAGTATATCAGCAGGTTTATAACCAAGTTAACGACCATCTGTAATCCCATCTTTAAGCTTCTAAAGAAAGACCAACTTGTTGTGTGGGACAAAAGATGTCAACAAGCTTTTGAAACTATCAAGGATTATCTGATGAATTCCCCTCTCTTACAGCCATCGAGACCTGGTAAAGCCTTAATCCTATATCTGGCAATTGAAAAGGATGCAATAGGGGCAATGTTAGCATATGAAGGTGGAAAGAAGATCGAACATGTTGTATATTACCTCAATTAAAAGCTTCTACCCTACGAAGCTACTTATAGTTTAGTGGAGAAAACTTGTTTAGCAGTGATTTGGGCAATGAAAAAGCTCCAACACTACTTCTAGTCTTACAAAGTCCAGGCAATTTCTAAATATGATCCCCTCAAGTACTTCCAATAGACCCCATCTCTTACAGGAAAATTGGCTAGGTGGCTCATTTTGCTCACAGAATTTGACATAGAGTATATGGCCAAAAAGACAATGAAAGGAAGAGCGGTAGTAGACTTCTTAGCACAACGCCCGGTGGCTGATGACCAAGAATGGAAGTTGGAGTTCCCCGATGAGCATCTAAGGGCGATAGAGATACAACATTGGGAGATGTACTTTGACGGAGCTATCAACAACAAAGGGGTCGGAATAGGGGTAATTTTGGTTACGCCAGAAGGAGAAATGATCCCGATGGCAAAAAGACTCGAGTTTGATGTAACTAATAACCAAGCAGAATACCAAGCCTACATCTTTGGTTTAGAAGCATTACATAGCGCGGGGGCAGAAAATGTTACTGTCTATAGGGATTCCATGCTAGTTATAAAATAAGCCACCAAAGAATAGGAGATAAAAGAAGATAGATTATGGCTGTACTGGGAATACTTGACCACCATCCTGTGTTCCTTCACTCAGTGTAATTTTATCCATTTTCCAAGGGAAGGAAACCAGGTAGCTGACGCCCTAGCCACACTGGCCTCAATGTGGGAAAGTGGTAAATAACCAGAGGCCAGGCTCTTAATTCTTATGAAGCCTCGAGCCCCCTGTTATGAAGAGTTGAGAGTAATGCCAGTTGACGCCACTAAGAAACCTTGGTTCTATGATTTACAAAGGTATCTAGAAACTAGGCAATTTCTGGATGACCCTAATAAGAAAGAAAGGATATCCCTGCAAATGTTGTTTTAATAGTTCATAAGCCACAATGGGAGGTTATAGAAAAGAATGCCAGCCGGGGTACACCTCAGGTGCGTTGATATAGATGAAGGCCAAAAGTTTATGAAAGCAATTCATGAAGGAGTGTGTGGACCACACATGAATGGGACCATTTTGGCAAAGAAAATAGCCTGCCAAGAGTACTTTTGGCTCACCATAGAAGCATATTGTGTTAGGTTTATCAAGAAATGTCACAATTGCCAAACATATGGTGATGTTAGCCACCTACCGTCTATAGAGCTTCAAGGAATGACTTCTCCTTGGCCATTTGCTGTATGGGGGATTGATATCATAGGGGAGGTAAGGCCAAAAGCAACTAATGGCCATCGTTATATCATTATGGCTATCGATTACTTCTCAAAATGGGTTGAGGCTGAATCTTATGCTACCATAGGGTCAAAGTAGGTGTCGAAGTTCATCAAAAAGAATATAATATGTAGGTACGGATTGTCGCATCATATAGTTACAGATACTGGTGTTTAATTTCGAGCAGAAACAACCACATTATTGAAAGATTATAAGATTGAGCACCATAGGTCATCTTCATATAGGCCACAGGAAAACGGGGCGGTGGAAGCAGCAAATAAGAATGTAAAAAAGATCTTGGCCAAGACGCTGGAAAATTATCGAGATTGGGCCGATTACTTATAATTCGCATTGTGGGGATACCGAACTACTGCTAGAACTTCGACAGGAGCCACTCCGTACTCTTTGGTTTATGGGTGTGAGGCTATCTTACCGGTAGAGGTTGAGATAAGGTTGTTGACAATCCTTCTAGAATCTAAACTCCCTGAGTATCAATGGGTCGAAATTCGATTGGCTCAGTTGACATTGCTGGATGAAAAGAGGATGAAGGCCATGTATCATTCTCAGTTGTATCAGAAAAGAATAGCTCATGCCTACAATAAGAAAATCAAGCCAGGCAAGATTCACGAAGGGGATTTGGTGTTGAAACTTACAAGATCAGTCATGACCGACCCTCGAGGAAAGTTTAAGCCCAACTGGGAAGAACCGTATCTGGTAAAGAAGTTATTTTCGAAAGGCACTACCATTTTGTCTGACATGGAGGGAAATGAGTTCAGAGAACCCATAAATCTAGACAAGCTCAAGAAATGCTTTCTATAAAAGTCTCGCTAAGGAGAAAACCTCAAAAAGAGGCTATCTAGGCAAAAGTTAAAGACTAAAAAAAAAAGAAAAAAAGAAGAAAGAAAAAAAGAAAAAAATTCCTGCTGGACTAAAAACCTAGAAAGA
Source organism: Mallotus nudiflorus (assembly GCA_947683625.1). Taxonomy (NCBI): domain Eukaryota; kingdom Viridiplantae; phylum Streptophyta; class Magnoliopsida; order Malpighiales; family Euphorbiaceae; genus Mallotus; species Mallotus nudiflorus. The sequence continues at coordinate 2,900,606 of CANTUR010000159.1, read as the reverse complement.
GGCGGTCTAGGCAAAAGTTAAGGACATATAAAAGGGGGGAGAGAGGTGCAAAATGATTAGTAGAAAAACTTGTAAGGGCAAGCTGACTAGTAACATGAGATATACTAGAAGTGAAGTTTATATGTGTTTTTGTGCTTAAATAAAATGAAACAGATTGTTTTAATTATCATTAAACATTGCATAATGTGTCCATTACAAGTCGTTTAATTAGTACAAAAGGGAAATTACTTCTAATAAAAGGGGAAATAACGACTTCATTTCATGAGCTAATTTTGTTTTCTCTTATTTTGTTGCCTACCCTGTGAACTTAACATTTGTAACTCTCTTGTCCTTTTGTTTTTAATAAACTCATCTCTTTCTATCTATTGCAAACAAACCCATGCTTTGTAATGGTCATCGGTGGTCTGATCACCGTCATAGCTTAAATTCCTTTCGATGACTCTTCGAGGCCAAGTTGCCACCAGGTGGTCTAGGAAATTTTGAGAGAGCAGCCCTGGCTCGAACTCGTGAACAGGCTCTATAATCAATTGTTTATGACCATATTGGCGGCAGAGGCGGGCTGGATTGTAGAAAGTGGCAAAATGGAGACTGGCAATTGGGACACAATATGTATAAGACCAAATGGTTACATGCTGCAATCCGCACCAGGGGCACATCCAGCTAATCAGTGTATCAGGAAATGTTGATAGCCAGCCATGAATGTCTGCAGGGATGGGATGTAGTTTTCTTGTTCGATAATGCTTGGCCTGGTAACACCGGATGTCTTGAGGAGGTTCGATCAGGCCCAAATTTTCATAAAACCACATTTGCGAGATTGCAAATGATTAGATACAGACAGTATGGCAATTGGAAGTTAAGGAAGGGACAATAGGAAACTTACTTCCAATAGGAATGGACTCCCTGAGAATCATCATGTCTTTGTAAAGTCATCCAATCCGATGATAGTTTTTGCTAAGATGAGAGGGAAGGGATTAAACCCTGACTCCACTTGATCGAGGATGGAAAGGATCTTCGTATCACAGTGCCCTGAGGGAGAGACCAACAGAAATTGGGTATACAAATAGAGAGCTAACATGCAGGGCCAATAAGCTTCTTCTCTGTCCACATTCATGGTAACCTCGAGGAAGGACTCTAGTTTGATTTCTAAGTTGGAGATACAGTGAAAAGAAGACTAGGGGTGGAAGGTTGAACATACATGCCATTTGTTACTGAATGGAGTAAGAATTCGGGTTTTCAAGGATAGGAATCGCAGGCCGACAAGCAAAGTCCTATAATGGCCAAGAATTGCCCCGAATTCTTCCAACAGGGGACATATTTCTATTCTGTTGAACCAAAAAACATGTTTATGGGGATCCTAAAATTAAACCATGGCATGGAGAAAAGGGAAATTGATTCTCCTAGTGTGGAGTGATTTGAAGACCGAAAGGTGAAACGGCTCTAACCCTGCTTAAAATTTATTGTCTAAACCTTTTAAAATTAACTATAGGGGCCTTAAACTTTATTCTATCATGTTTATGGCTTTTTAGAGGTGCCTAGAGAGAGAAAAATAGGAGGTTAGGGATGGAGGGAAATCGAGAATTAGGTCAAACACAAGAATATGGGTTTTTATAGGGGCAGGACCTCCTGCTGCTAAGCCGGTTGCCTCATCGATGAGTTGATCGCCTCATCAATGAGGCATTGCCTCAACAGTAAGAGGCAATCGCCTCTTCACGAGAGACCAATGAGGCAATCGCCTCATCAACAGTGTGGGCCGTTTGTGCTTTTTAGAATCACACAGTTTAGATAGGTACTGTCGGAATATAGTGGGATAGTTACGTATGCAAACATTGAAATCAACTCACATATGAAGAAATGAGAAAAGTAAAACAAGTAGATTTAATCAAGAAAAATGATGAATTATGCAAGCATTTTGTCCATAAAATCAAAACACTGAAATTTTATGTTCACTATTTGAAGACTACATAAGTTTTAACCCTGGTGCATCAAGCATCCGATTCGGTACCCTCGGTGTCAACCTCCCCTCCTGCACCACTGCCACTCCTGTCAGCATCCTCGTCATCCTTATCGATTTGGAACATGTCAATCTAACGCTTAAGAGTGGCAATCCTCACCCTGCTAGCCTCATCCCGATCCTATTCAAACAAATCGTAGGTTAGTAAACCATGTAAGCATGCACACATGTAGAAAATAAAGAGGTTCTTACCCTCCACTACTGGGTGACCTCCAGCATGTAGTCTCTCTAAACCTCTATCATGCAATACATATATAGGCCCTGCTCCAGCGAAATTTGCATTATTGAAATAAATGTTAAAGCTAACGTTTGGTTTGAGAATCATAATAAAAGCATATCAAGAAAAGAACTTACATGAGTAGCACCACCAGGGGTGCATGCAGGGGTTAGGTCCTCGTCCAAAGTCAAGAACTGACACGATAACTCTCCAGGAAGAACCCAACATCGAGCTAGAGGGTCGGGGACGTGAATGAAGCTGCCTGGGATAAACTCAAAACCGGGGGCAGTAGTCGGCCTGGCTTCCTCACCAACCATAGAAGTCTCCTCCATGCCCGGATCTAATCGACATCTCAAGGGCTCTCTCTCCTGCACTCAAGACCTAACCGGGGCCATGGGCCTAGCAGGTGCAGCTTGAAGATAAAAATAGGAGAAACATGTTGAGAATGCAGTCAATTTACAAGGAAAAGGAAGCCGACAGGGATATACCTGAGAGGTAGAAGTGGCTTAGAAAGGGACCATCAGCAGGAGGTGGGTGCAGATGAATTTCGTATACCAGCTCTTCACACGAACTGTATGATCCACAGTTGGTGAGCCCATAACAGCCTAAGCGAGGTCGTCGCCCTCTAGCTCATGAGCCTAGAGCATACTGTCAAGGGGAGACCTGGGGACCTGCCTAACTCTAATACCTACCCTCTAGTTCAAGACCTGCTCTCCCAAATACCAAGCTCGATATCTAGGGCCACAAAGGAGTACCCTCTTCTGAGCTGAGGGCCTAGAGCGAGTCATCTCAATGGTCTAAATGTCCTCAGACCCCCACAAGTCATTCTGGATCTGAGAAAAAAAGAGAGAGACGTCAATATGTAAGTAAATTGAATATAAATAATTTACAAATAAGTAGGTTTATGCTTTTTAGGTACCGTATCTTATGTCAGAGAGTTCAGGTATTGCCTATGGATGTGAACTCGCGTAAGGTGCCTCTTCACAACGCTGCTAACGCCCCACCTACCGAGGGTCGAGAAGTGATCCCCCACTCGTGTAATGCCCACAAATAGCTCTAGCCCCAAAGCCCAGACTTGAAAAAACAAAATAAGAGAAGTTGAGAAAACTGATGTAAGTAATGGGAGACAGAGCAAGATAAAGGAAGAAAGGGATCATGACACACCAAAACGGCATGCCAAAAGCCGTAGAATCTCCTGGCCCCTCGGACCACTTCATCCATGCTCCGGTATAAGTATGCCAGGGCGTAGCTACCCCAATTGAATGTGGGAATCTGGTCAAGATCCCGAAGGGCCGGTAGGAATATCAGGTCGATGGAGCTGGCAATGTCAACGAAGAAGGTGGTACTGAGCAGATAGAGCAAAAGAGCCCTCATCACCTGGTCAATCTCATGGGGGAAATCATTATTGCGGCCCGGTCCTGGGTGTAAAAACTCCTGATCGAGTCTAACTTAAGGGTATAAGTCCCCTTCATGTCAGGAGTCATCCCCAAAAGTCACTCAATATATGCAGCCTTATCCGAAGACAGTTAGTGTAGACTCGCATCAAAAGGAATAGGGTCCCCGGCGTAGGCAATCCCCATGATGACAGCAAATGATACTGGGTCTAGAGTGAGCTCACCAAATGGGAGGTAGAAAGTGTGGGTCGTATCAAACCACCTCTCCATTAGGGCATACAATGGTTGGTAGTCTGTGTGCCCCTGCTCAGACAGAAGTGAGAGTACGAAGTCTTTGAACCCTGTCTCTTGAATTCAGTCCCTCTACTCATCGATCAAATCGCTATAGAAGACCCGGGCTCCATGGAAATTCCCGGCACCCTTGAATGTCTGAGCATCATGTTGCAAATAAAGAGATAGGGAAGTAAAATTTATGCATGTTGCAGCTTCAAAGAGAAATTCAGAATGAATGTACATGTGAATAGCGCAGTTCACTCTGTTGATGAAGTGATTGCCTCATTATAGAGGTAATCACCTCATCATAGAGGCGATTGCCTCATTGAAGAGACGATCGGCTCTGTAAAGGGGCGATAGGCAATCGCCTCTTCACAGAAGCCTGTCATCTCATCGATGAGGCGATCACCTCATTAATGAGATGATCATCTCATAGATGAGGCAATCATCTCATAGATGAGGCAATCGCCTCTATGAGGCGCAGATGGGGACAATTCTTAATTTTTAATAATTTAAACATAAATTTCACATTCTGTTTTATTAAATAAGGTCCTAAAAAGATAATTATACAAGACTAATCACTAACCCAATATAATTTTATAGGAAATTTTAGGTTACTAACCTCTCATGATGCAGAGGAGAAAATGTGGGACCCTAGATCTACCAGTATAGGAATCGAGTCCCCATGGGTTAATCCCAGACTCTTGGAGGCGCTAATAGGAGGCGAAATATGATCCCACCCAGGCATAGGTGGTGTTCTATCATTCTCCATCGACTAAAAAGTGAGGAGAGATGTAAGGAGTACCAGAAGTGTAGGGGGAGGAAAGAGAAAGAAAGAAAGGTGACAAAAGGTAAAAGAGAGTAAGGACAAAAGAGAAAAAAAGAAAGAGTTATTTTTATAGCAAGTAAGAGCGTAGGGTTTTCCCTAAAAAAATATGATGAGATGAAAATTATTATCGTATGATAAGAAGGCAGAATTCGGAGGTAGAGATTTCCAACGTGAAGTTTCTGAAACTGGGCCAGGAAAACCCACACCGTCTAAGGAAAGGGCTGTTCGAGTTTGAATCCCCTAAGCTCGAAGGGAGAGGGCTGTTCGGGTTTGAATTCTCGAAACTCAAAAGGAGAGGGCTATTCAGGTTTGAATCCCCGAAGCTCGAAAGGAGAGGGCTGTTCGGGTTTGAATCCCCGAAGCTCAAAAGGAGAGGGCTGTTCAGGTTTAAATCCCCAAAGCTTGAAAGGAGAGGGCTGTTCGGGTTTGAATCCTCAAAGCTAAAAAAGAAAGTGCTGTTCGATTTTAAATCCTCGAAGCTTGAAAAAAAGAGTTGTTCGAGTTTGAATCCCCAAAGCTCGAATAGAGAGGGCTATTCGGGTTTGAATCCCTGAAGCTCAAAGAAAGGGCTGTTCAGGCTTGAATTGCCAAAGCTTAAGGATCGAGATGACTATTCGGGTAGTATCCCCGAAGTCAAAAGTGAAGGACAACTGGGCTAGGAAAACTCGAAAGTCTGTGCCCCCAGAGAAGTAATAATCAGACTAGGAAAATTTAAAAACCACATCCCCAATGATGATCGGGCTAGGAAAACCCAAAATTTGAGTCTCAGTGTTATGTGGGTTGGGCTAGGAAAATCCAAGAACCATGTTTCAGGTGATGGATGATTAGGCCAGGAAAACCTATAAGTCTATGTCCCCAGCAATGTCCCTAGCGAGGCGATAATCAAGCCAGGAAAACTCAAGGTTGACAGTCTCTAACTCTCTTTATCAAATATTAATAAGTGGCTGATCGGGCCAGGAAAACTCGAGGATCATGGTCACATTTCAGAATTGAAGGATTCATCTCTCAGGTGAAACCTGAGAATCAGGTATGTTGCTCATCTTATTGTTTATTTGTTATTGTGCATATGATTTTTTAAAAAATGGTCATTGCATGCATTTAATTTTTTAAAAAATTAGGGGGCAAACTGTAGACACCCGATTCAGTCGGCCCATGTTAGGGGACGAATTAGGGTTGCTCAATTTGACCGGCTCGTTGTCAAGCCCAATGATGAGAATATGGAACTTGGACATGAGAATGAAGCCTGAATCTCTAGTGAAAAGTGGAATTGAAAACCCAAAGCCTGAAAAACCCAAAATCGAGCCCAACTATCCAAATTTGGCCCAAACCCGTTAGCCCAATGCAGGCCAGGGCGAAAGGGGCATCACCTCAGTGTAATGAGGCGATCGCCTCTTTGGCAGCTGCTAATAAGGTGATCGCCTCATCATAGAGGCGATTGCCTCATTGATGAGGCGCCGCCTCTATGGCAGCACACTTGCAGCTGTATTTAATGTAGCTACAATCATAACAGCTAAGTGGTGTGGGCCCCATTTTCCAGACTTGCTTCTTGCGTGAAAAATGATTTTTGGGGAAGGAAAAAAAGCTATGAAAGCTCATGATGGGCTAGAAGGCTTAGGGGCATGGGAAAGCTAAGGAATACAAGAGAAAAAAAGAGAGAGAATAGGGAGGTTTATGGAAAAAAAAAGGGGGAGGTTAGGAAAAAAAGAGAGAGGAGCTCTGGAAAAGAAAAACACAAAGAGAAAAAGAGAGAAAAAACGTCCTCAAGGAAGGAGGAGAGGTGGAAGCAAAGGAAGGTAAACATTTTCCTAAGAGAAGAAGGAAGAAGCTTTTGTCAAAAGTAGAGATCACATCCTAGCAAGGATCATAATAAAAAACATCTCTGAAGGCCTCTTATTTTGGTATAAAACCTGCACTTGAACTTGACATGTTCATCATTTTTTGTGTTCTTGCTTATGTGTAATTAAGTCTTTAGTATATTTTAGGTGTTTCTAGTTTATATTGCTCAATATCTCATTTTATTGATGGATCTATGAACACTTTTGCATGTAGTTGTAGTTTGATGATTATAGAGTGTGTATATGCATGTTTTGTTACTTATAGTAGAAATCTGTATGTTTTGAGAGTCGGAGTTGGCCTGTTGATCAAGCGATGCCTCTTCACAGAGGCAATCGCCTCATCATAGAGGCGATTGCCCCATTGATAGGCCTCTGGGCAGTCTTCCTTTTACGTATGTGTGTTATATACCCTTTTTTTTTTCCTCGGAGTTACAAGAACCATAGTTGATGAGGCACTGCCCCATCAATGAGGCGACCGCCTCATTGACAGAATTAACCTGTTTCCTTTTTTTTTTATGTTTGTCATGACGTCTGCTTTGGCATGTCTTCTTTTGACCTTAAACATGTCTGTATCATTGCATTATGATGTTTAACCTTGATTGTTCGACGCTTTCTTTAGTTCATAATGTGAAAACCCCTTTTTATAGAGCCTTTTTGTAAGTATCATTATATGTGATTTCATTTTTTTTCTTGAAAAGAAGGACTAACTATATGTTATTTGCAAGAATTACTTGATGATTTCTGTCATCGAGTAGTCACTTTTACTAGTTATTCCCTTGTACATTGTAGCTTTTAAGTTATTTTATTGGTTTATTTTCGGTATATGTTTGGTTTATTTTCTGTATATTATTTGTTCATTTAGCTAAAAAGCGTTGTAATCCTTAATTCCTTCCCCCCATTCATTTCTAAATGTATGGTTGTAATTATTTTTTATTTTATTTTTGTTGAACGTTGGGACTTAAAAGCATGAAATTGGACTAATGTGCAAACTCGGATTTGATTATAAAACTTGGCAATTATTCGAAGGAAATTTTATTACATGTGGTAGATGAGGGAATAATCAAATAATTAAATGGTAATAAAACGCAAAACACAAACGAAGGCTAACCGTAAGGTTGAGTGAATATTCAAACACTCATACCTAGTTTTAGAGCCCGATATCTGATGACCATTTCTGGGAACCTCCGTGGGATCCAGTTGTTGTACAGTGTTTCCCGACTTTTATCCGAGTGGCGACTCTATCTCCGAATAGGCCCAAGACCTATATCGAATTTCCTAGTGGGCCTCAAGCCCACACAGTGCCGTGGTCGCCAAACACTTGGACGCGCGCTAAACCGTGCCGCCTATAATAATATTATTTATCTCATTAATTTAAAATAATATCAATAAAATTATATTACTTACTAAAAATAATAATTAATAAGTTATCAAATATGATAATAACAACATATTTTAATTAAGAACTATAAAATTTAAAATTATACAATGTTATTTTTTTATTTAAATATTTTTAGTTTAAATTGAAACATAATGGCTATTCCACATTTTTAGTTGTTGATAAGAATAACAATTTTCTTATTTCTCATATTTTAAGTTTAAAGTGTGTTATAATGGACATTCCAAATTCTTGTTTGTTAATCGAATTATTTGAAACTAATGCAATGTTAATTTTTTTATTTTAAGTTCAAATTGTAATACAATAAACATTTCATATTTTGGCTTGTTAATTGAATAATATTAGTAGTCGTAACAATGATAATAATATTAATAATAATAAAATTAATGAAAATATTTTGTTATCAATTTATTTATTATATTTTAATCACAAAACCTATTAATTTGTATCATATATGCTTATACTTATGTGTATTACTTGACAATATAATTATAAGTGCATAATTAAGTTACTACTTAATACTATTTATTAATATCCATGTATTACTTATTAAATTAATATTCGGTATTATATTCAATTTTCGGTTTGGTACGGTTTCAATATAGTTCAATATGGTTTTCGATTGGATTTTTTATAAATATCCAATATCGTACCAAATTAAATAAAATTCAGTTCGATTCAAAACTAAAATTATTCGATTCGATGCGATTTTAGTAAATTTGAGTTCAAAATTTCAGTATGGTTTGGTATTTTCTCCGTGGTATAGCGCATAGATGTTGAAGTTGATTATTAGTGCTCCCATCACGTATTTCTCCATGCGATGGCTACTGAATAAGTGGACAAGATATTATCTGCAACTTAACCCAACATTGCACCAGATGCAGTTTTGGTCAAAACTTGATGGCTAAGATGCTCCATAATGGGACTGAAGCTGTTGTGATGGAGGCATCTTCCCATGGACTGGCATCGGGGAGGTGTGATGAGGTGGATTTTGATATGCAGTATTTACCAATTTCGCTTGGGATCACTTGGATTTTTGTGGGACTAAAGTATAGGGATGCCACGGCGAAGTTGTTTGCTAGGATGGTGGATCCAGCAAGGCATAGAAAAATTATCAACATTGACGACCCCAATGCTTTTTTCTTCGTTCCACGAGGAAATATAGATATTCTGGCTGATGTGGCTGTTGGGATTACAGTTGGGGCACCGTTAGAAGACATTGTCAGAGGGATTAAAGAGGTTGATTCGGTTTTGGTCCCATACAATTTGCATCAGAATTTCTTTAATTTCTTTGATTGGCAATGTGGTATTTTATGGTGATGCTCAACTCAGATGGAAGTTGAACGAAATTATCTGGAGTTAATGATTGTTGGGTTAGTTGCTAGGGGAAATGGAAGGTAAGGATGGTTGGAAAAAAAAAAAAGGTTCTAAAAGGTGTTAACTCCATTTTTTGAAAACGTTAAGTGAGGGGCTAAAAATACAGAAAAAGCATAATTTTGTGTTTAAATGGTCCTAAAAAAAATTCAAAGGGTATATGTGCTCAGTATAAACATTAGGGGCGAAATTGCACCTTTGCCCAAAATTAACTTCCTTAGTGGAAATAAAGATTGAATACCGAGTGGGTGGCCCGTAAAGCACATTTTGATTTTGTCAATTTTCCAGGCGAAGCAATGACAAGAAATAATGCTCTCCAATATCTCTAAAGAAAATGTGGGAAAAGTTATATATAAGTTTGATGCATATTAATAGACAAAAGCTGCAATTAGAAGCATAAAGGCGGAAGAGAATTTTATTTATGCATACATATGTGAATTACATTAGGTCACATTCAGTGTCGCTGTATTCTCACAGAAGTACAGATCTTCTGAATTCAGATTTCCGAGAAAGAGTTTATCGTCCTGAAGCCATGATTCTCTGGAAGAGGAGCATTTCCTGGCCGGATAGAAATCATTGCCTCCAAGCCTAACATACCGATGAAAACTCAGATATCAAAGCATTAGATAATATGAGCAAATTTATGACCATTTGAAAATTCAATATCCTTCGTGCATGTGTATAACTAAAGGGTGGAGAAAAGACCCAGAAACCATTAGATGTGAACCAAGTATTAGATAACCCTAGTAACAGACTAATCTAGCTTCTTCATGACTGGATTTTTCACATTAAAAAGGATGCAAGTTTGTTTGACACGTACGACATACCAAGGATTCTGACATTTCATATAGTTGACTTAACCGAGTATTCATTGCTTTTAAAAGAATGCTAGATTGATCTTCTTGCCGTAACAAAATACAAAAAACACAGGCAGAACTGAAGGTTGTTTAACAGGCAATCTTCATTACAGTAAAAAGCAGCAAATTATAAAGAACAGATAAAATAGGCAAATTGAACTCCCGGACCACGAATTCAAATCAATTGTCTAAGCCTGATTGGGGGGACATTAACATCCAAGAGATGTCCAGATGCTAAATAAGGACAAACACACATGCTCAAGTAGAAAACTAGATGTCAACCCTTACCTGCTCCTTTTGCAGCAACAGCTTCTTGAACAACATCCGTCACGAACAAAATCTCTGATGGTTTATCAACTCCCACAGACTCTGAAATTTCAACATAACTGCGTGTTTCTCTTTTGTTACTGCAAGCAAGAGAATTGAATAATGAGGAGTTACTCAAAATAAAAATCAAATCAAATTGGAACTAGTACCATCTATAGAACTTACCCCACTGTAGTATCAAAAAAGCCAGACAAATATTTTCTCAGATCACCATAATTTGTCTTTCCAAATATAAGCCTTTGGGCCAATCTGCTACCACTAGAATAAATATACACCTGCAGCAAAACAAGATGGTAACCAACAAAACAGAAATAGCATCCATTACTGAAAAATATTAAAACATTACAAATGAAAGAAACAAATACTATTTTCATAATCAGGGACAATGAAATAGAAGAATAATGTTGAGCTTTGATGCAACTGAAAAAAAAATTAATATAGCCAAATAACAGAAAAAGACTGGCAGCAGTTGACTTCAAACCAGCTGTCAGTCTGCCTCAGTTTAGTATGTTCATGTTTTATATTCAAGGCGAAAACACGGAGACACCACAAAAAAAGAAAAGAGCAGACATATTATCAAGGGGCTTAGATATTTGTATGGTGCAGCAGGAAGTTATCCTTCATACACTGACTTAATGATTATGCTATTGTTCAACAATAACATTCATCTGTCATTCACACACACCCATATCATGTACACAATCACAGCATTTGGAATTATTATTTGCACCATTCATAAAGTTGTATGAGAAATGGAGCAATCTTAAATAAATTGATAGGTGAAACCCCAAGGCCCAAATAGGGGTTTTGGAATTATACCTGCTGCAGATGAAGGGGAAACAGGATAAAAGGAGAATAAGAAAATAACCTTTATGCCCAAAGCATGCCACTTCTCCAGAGCTTGTGGTACATCATCATAAACTACTCCTTTCAATTCATTATTCTCAAATCCAGTTCTCCATATATGACCCTGAATGGTTAAATCCATATGTAAGTTCCATAGCAGACACATCTATTTCTTGAAAACCTATAAATCTTGTGTTTCTGAGCACTTACTTGCAATTGTTTCAAGGCAGTGATCTTCCGATCTGCTCTTATCATTGCTTCAACATTAGCAACCAAAGCTGCAATTACTTGCTCTTTCCCAGCATCATCCAGTGGAATGGGCACAGCCCCAGTAACGCCTTGAGCCACATCATCTTCAACCTGCAAGATGATTGTTAAAATTAATCAATCAATGACAGCAATTTCAAACTGACTACAGAGCTTCTTAAATCTTAACATAAGGGCACTAAACTCTTTAAGCAAAGAAATGCACATGAACTGCTAATCCTTTTTCTACAGCTCTGTGTTATAAAATTTGCAGCTATTACTCAGCAAGAAAACAAAGTTATGTCTAAAAAGTGCTGCCATAGAATACGTGATGTGATCCTAGCTCCAAAGAGGAAGATTTCAAGATTTGTTCATGCTAATAAGGCAACGTTCATTCAAGAAAAGAGCAATTCGCATAAATTCGTATTTTGTGTAGCATACTTTAGTATTTTGGCCATAAATCATTATGCGAATTGCTCTTTTCTTAAATGAACGTTGCCTTATTAGCATGAACAAATCTTGAAATCTTCCTCTTTGGAGCTAGGATCACATCAATACGTCTCACCAAATCATGAAAAATTGAAAACTCATGATGGTACCATCAAATATGAATCTAATTGTCTACTTTATGTATTGTCCTTTGGAAATACACTTGTGGCTTTTTTACAAGTGGAGGACATAAATGGCCTACAAATCAGAATTTATTTTGATATGCTACCATTCATTTATTTATCTTTTCATGTACTAGTAATTTTCTAACTATCCACAACAAAAATGTTCCTAGGTAACATCCTGTATATAGTGAAATTTCAATAATACATTACTAGTGAGTTTTTGGTAAGCATCTCCAAATTGTTTCATAATGCATGTATATGTGCTTAATACCTGAGGACAAAATAAGAAATGACAGTAGAGCACTAATGGACATAAGTTTTTCATGTAAGAAAGTAGGCTTACAATCGTTACACTCAAGTACAAGACAATCAATATACATTATGCTCTTCAACTGATATTGTGCACATAGAAAGCACAAAATAACGGGCTAATGCAATGATTATTCATTCAAGAAGCACAATCACAACTTATGCTAAAAATTCTTACTTGAGAACGCAATAACTTTATATCATCCTGAGTTTCTGCAGTCTCATATGTTGCAGACAAATGTCTCCCAACATTATCACGGGCATATGGAAAGAGCACATCAGCAACAAATGATATGGGAGTTGTGGTCCCTTCAATATCAAGAACAATGCAGCGCTGAAACCAAATAAAATTTAAAACTCAAAATGCAATCTTGATAGTGTTTATTACAATTAAAACCATAATTTCCAGCTTCCATTGGGAAAAAAGCATAACTTCCATTGAGTCATGTGGCATAGAATTTATAGAAAAAATAAAAGACAGAAGTCTAGTATATTGAGAACTAACTGGAAACAGCTCCATTTCATGATTTGAATCCTTCAATCCCACCTTGACAGATGTGTTCGTGTTTCTGTTACTACCTAGAAGTCCTTTGGCATTCTGAATGGGACCATGGCTTGGAGTAGACCAGTCCAATCCCAATTGATGAAGTTTGATAGCAGCATCAAAAAGATAGTGATAACATTCAGCCTGAAAGATTTGCCACCAACTTAAGAAGCATAAACAGTAAGCTCTCAAAAGCAATAAGAAGCTAAAAAAGAATTGTAGAGAGAGGAAAGACAAGAGATGAAGAAAATACTCATGCACATAGATAAAGATGCATCTTGTTTGATTGGTGTAGAACTATTCAAATCTAGCTATTTGATCAATCTCTCAAATGTATGACTTTGTGACAAGAGTCTTATATGAGGGGGAAAAAAGTCACAGATAAAAGACAGACCGAATTGGTTTATTTGGGAGAGAAAGTATCGTCATCTACATAAATATATTTTCTAAAAATATTCCTCGAAGGAGAACGAAAAGAAACGGTTTTCTTCATCTGTTGTAAGTTCCAAGTTATTTTAAGCTTAGAAAAACAACGTCAATTAGTGCAATCATAGGATGGTGAAAATAGCACCCATTTTAAATAACCTCAGTATCAATTCAGAACCATAGAAGATAGAGATATCCCACATACAAGAATAAAAGGGCCAAAAAAAAAAAAAGACCTCGCAATGACTTAGAATGAAATACTGAAGAAGAATTTTAGTAGCATATGACCTTTCTATAGATCTAGCCCTAAAATGAGTAGAACAAAAGGAAAAGAACTGAATGGCTAACCCCCCATATGGATTAAAATGAGTAAGGTTAGTTAAGCTGAATTGAGTAAAATAAGAGCAAGAAGAATACCAAAAACACATGGATTAAAGCTTTCACTGCAAATGCCACACAATGATACAACAAGAACTTGTTAGTGCCCAATGGAAACATTCAAAGAACAATGCCCAATCAGTTCCAGTATTAAATAATAGTTTTTGTTAAAACTACAATAATCACCAACAAGAAAGCCATTAAACAGAAAAGGAAACCAGATGATATCATCTTAACGGAGATCTATGGTGTCCTTTAGTTTAATTGAAATTATCTTCCATATCTTTCAACCAGTCCAAATGCATTCTTCCACTTTATAAGAATTCTAATATTTCCAATCTAGTTATGCCAAACTTTCTCTGCTCTTCACGGAGGAAAATGTTATTGAACAGCACTATCATGACTCTGGATTCAACTTGAACAATGCAAGTTTTCTTGATTTATAAAGGTACAACCAAACAGTAACCAATTAATTTTAGAATTAAACAGGTTATGTTCACTGAAAGCTACATTGGTGACCTTTCCTTTAGCATGTATTAAGTATGGCAGACATTGAATTGAAAGATAATGTCAAAAAGTAGAAACACTTTATGAGCACAAAACAACTTTGTTCAAACAATCAAATCTTTGGATAGATATGCCCAAACCTGAGTTTTGGCATTGATCCATGAGTCTCCCCATACATATATGCCATGATTGCGAACAAGAACAGCAGTTGTTTTAGGGTATTCTTCTATCTGGAAAACAACAAAAAAGTCATAAGTATTTTCAAGCATTACTTGTCCAATGAAAGCATAGTATACAAATATTCTTTTATCAGATACCCTAAACCAAATCAAATCTAAGAAGGCATTATAAATCTAGTTCACTTTCAATCTTTTCAATACACATCAGTTAGTGAAACTATGTTGTAATGTTAATTATTGATCAGGTCTATGCTATTGATTTGTTACTATTATAGTATCATTAAATTACACAGATGAACACATAAAAATAGCCACGAGTTATAGAAGCAATTTAATAATTCGTACAGCTTTGGCAAGAGAATCTGTAAGCTCATTTTCATAGGCTGTATTCTCTATTATTGGGACTACAAGTTCATCATAATAGCCATGTCCTTTGATTCCTTTTATCATCTCCATATGAGTAATCTGCAAATGAAAAAAGAATTGCAGCAGAAAAATAAAAATCAGAATCAGTTGAATGCACAAACTATAGTGTACAACATAGAATGTTTAATAACAATGAGATGAGTATACAATCTGAGCTTTAGGAAACATCAACAACAACCCATAACAAGACACTCTTTTAACAATTTAACGGTGATAATACTCTGAACCAGAAATTACACTTGAGACAGCATTTACAACCCTCCATTGTCATAGAAAGGAACCCTATACCCTTTAAAAGGATACAACATTATAACACGATAGTTAAATTTAGATTGCACTTTGAAACTCATGAAAAATGATTCGCCACCTATTTTCAAACAGCTAGCTAGAATTTTTGCAAAGTAAATAAATAGAAGAAAGCCTCTTTAATATGCATTTGGTCCTCTATAATCTCCAAGTTCTAGCATAAGTTACCTGATGTTCAAAACCACTTGCACTTCAATACTTCCATTAACAATTATATGGAACATCAATGTAATCCCTAATCTTTCATGAGTAAGGATCATGAAAACTATATAATACAAACAATGAATGGCATAAAAAACTACACTTCTTACTATTCCATTTGACTAGAAAGAATTTCAATGAATTAGAATTACAAGAACTGCTAAGTCAATCAAACCAAGGGCAAATCAAAGGCATCACATTAAAGCTATAAATTCTCCTTTAGTCAAGTGACTACAACTACTCTTTGTATGTATACACATGCTGTTTGAAATCTGATACCAATCACTATTGTTTCCTTACATCAACACATCTAAGATCCTCATAAATGCAATCACCAATTATAACATCATGGTACCTATATCAGAAAACCAAGCTTTTAATTAAGATCACATTCCTACCACCACTACCCAAAGAGTTTAAATAATTACCCCCACCGCATGCTTAATAAAAGACATGCTACAATTGTCAATGAAGGTACAAGATTATAATAAAATAACCACAGGAAAGAAAAGATTAATGGAATATGCAATAACTTTTAAATGCCTCACAAATACTTACCCTGAATTCTTTTGATAATGGATTGATCATAGTCACCAGACAAGATTCTATTCCATGACTATGAATAACAGATCCTGCATTGCGCATATTATATGCCTGGATTAACCAGGAAATAGATGTTACTTATGATCTTAATTCTTAAGAGAGAAGATTGTAGAACAAAAAATATAAGGATGAATATAAAGTTGAAACTGCTGCAGTACCAAAGCATTTAATTTTAGGCAACAGATTGGCAACCAGGTAGATTAAAGAAATCTTGCCCAAGTTAGCAATCGATATAACCTTAGGACTAATTTAAAATTCATGAGACTTATAGGTGCGATTTCTCATATAACTGGTCCAACCCCAGGACTTTTTTTTTGAAACAGTTTGCTCAAAAATTAAGATAGCCTCACATACCATTCTAAGAAGAATCCATAACTGTAAAATTGATAAAATGTGCACTACTTATATGGATCATGACGTAAAAATTCAAAGAAAAGGCATACCTTACAAAGTAACATATATCAAGAGAGATGAAGCGAAAGAGAAAGAGATTGCTTATAAACTAATACTAATCTCTTTTTTAACCCTTTCTCTCAAATTCAATCTTTATGTTCTCATAGAGTTATGCAACTGCCAGAACTGAAGAATTAAGATCATGAAAGTTCCATTCAAGAGAGTAGCTGGCACTACAAGAACTGTTGGCAATAAAGTTCCAAAAGAGGGAGGGGAAGCTATTCAGTAACCATTATGTAGTTTTACCATCAAATTAATGATTCAAAACAATAGAAATGAGGTCATATGGATTCAGCACCTATATCAAGTTACAGAAAACTAGGTATAATGGAAATTAGGCAGATTTTGCCTTGCAGATACCTCTACCATTTTACACAAATTCATTCAGGATTGAGCTCTTACTTATTTTCTGATTTAACTTCTTAATTAATAGCAGATTAAAATCCATATGGTGTTAAGGTAAGATGTTGCTCTAAAAAAGAAATGATAACAAGTTCAACACCATCTGAATGATGGCATACCAAATATCCGAAGTTTCAGTTTGATCGTGATGAAACATGAGGGGAGAAAACTGTGAAAATGACATAGAAATCAAGAGTGTATGCCATTTACACCACCAAAATTGGAAGATCAATGTGCATAAAGCTTAAAGCATAAAGTACATAAAATCTTCTCATATAACACTGGGGCAGATAGCAATAATTTCATCATCTTTTCATATCACAACAATCAGAAAACATTACACCATTTCATAAATTACATATGCAATTGCAAAAACAATAACCCACTTCCGAATTGAATGCCATTGAAAATAAATCCATTATTATCATCCAGTTAACATTAAAGAACATTATTATCCAGTTATTAGCATCCAGTTAACATTAAAGAACAGATAAATAACTATTTACTAGTCAAAGAGAGAATAGAGAAACTGATACCTTCAAAAAGAGAGGAGCACAATCAGAACACTTGGGAGGCTTGTTTGGGTAAGGTTTTGGAGATGGCGCAGACAATATCAACCCATTTGCTGCTAAGACATACATGTCCTCTGGTTCCATTCTTTCCTTCTGTACACCTGCCAAATTCCAAACCACAAAAAAGAATATGAGCTCAAGAAGAATATGCCTGGTAAGTGGTAACCCAATGAGACAAAAATTTTATAAAGCTGTAAAATACTAATGAATATGAGAAATTAGAACTTACACTATCAAGACCAACATAAAGTGTTTAGCAGAACAAAAGATGACAACAGATCACAGAAATGTTTGCAATCAAATAACTCAGTTTAAAATAAATAAATAAATAAAGTAATCAATAGACACAAAAGAAAGAAGAAAACATTAACAGCTTAGTAACAACTGGACTTTAATTTAACAAAACAAAGTTGAACAATCGGCCGAAAGACCTTTCTATACAGTTCAGTCCTGTCTAAGCCCCTTTTTTAAAGCAAATCAAGCAATGAAAAAAACATTTACCCTGCAATCAAACAACATAGAAGAAAACAGAATATTACCTGCACAGCATATAGTTGAAAAAAAAAAAACCAGGATTGAAGCAAAACAAAAGCACTCAATGAAGTAGAGATAAAACAATTCCTCTTCTTCTAGAGAAAAACAAAAACTTAAAGGAAAAAAACAGCCAACAACATCAAGATAACCAGGCTTTTCAGTAACAAATACTCAAAGAAAACAAACAAAGAGGGATTGAGCTGAAATAACAAATACCCAATAACCATAAACCAAAAACCAAAGAAAAAAATGAATCAATCCATGCCACTATAAAACCACATAAATCAGACAACATAATAAGCAGATAAAAAAGAGAGCAGTTTTAAGTTTTAGCAAATAGCATAAAAAAAATAAAATTACCAGAAGGAGACATGACGATAAGCTGATCAGACTTGGGAATGGAATCATCATGGACTTTGATAGTAATGCTACCACCAGTTCCAGACACCCACCCAAGATTATAGAATTGGCGACAAAGGTCAGATATTAGCACCCTTGTATCCTTCACAGCTTTGCTCTCTAGATATGCCTGTGATGCCACTTTTACTCCTCCATTCACTGCCACTGCTGGTGCTGCCATTGCCACTTTTTTTTTTTTGGTCAAGAAAGGCTTTTTTTTTTTTTTTTTTTTAATGGTTTTGCTGTTGGAGAGGGAGAGTGGCTGCTGTGTTCTTGATTTTGTTTCAGAAAGGTGATTGAGTTACAGCTAGGGGACTAGTTCACTCCAATGTATGTTTCTATTGGTCCACGTGTGCAGCCCGAGAGTATCATGTTTATTTATTTTAACCATCTAACTTGTATTTATTTTTATTTTTTGATCTCATGTTATTTATTACATAATACCTTTTTTTTTTTATTTACTTTTGACTTTGAATATCGAGTTCATTCATTATATTATATATATATTTTTTATAATATTTCATTATATTTTATCTTGGTAATTTGATTTGTTTGACTAAGATTTATTAATTAGACTGCGTAGCTAATAACATAATCTCCATATTTAATAAGAATGGACGGTTTTTTCTCTGTAGGATTATTGTTCATCTGTTGGTGTTACTGTTTCTTTCTTCAGCGTATATCTGCCACCAAAAATAAAATATTCCTTTATTTTGTTGTGTTTTCTATAGTATAAATAAGTTGGTTTGAGTTTTGTTCTCAATTTTGTGTGGTAATATACCATTTTCAATCTCCTTTTATGGAGTGTTTGATGTTCCAACGAGGGTTATTTACTTTTTTGCCTCTTAATTTGGTTGGATATAGTGGGGAGATAATATCCCCTTACTAGGAATTTTATTCTCATTGAGGTGCAAGTATTGGCCTCTATTTTGTCATTGATGTACACCCTCTATGGTTGTCTCCCTCATTATATTATGGTTGGTTATATTATGCCCACCACCTATTCAACAAAAGTTTTCTTCCAAGTCCATGAAGTGTGTTAGACTTACTAATTCGAGAAAGGCAATGCAACTAATGGATTTTATTCTTCTCCTGTGATGCCCAAGAAGAAGAATACCATCCACCTCAAGAAGAAGTAATGAAAATATGATTGACTTAATGGTTTGCTGTAGCAATAATAACATTAAGATGTAAGTCCTATCCTCTTTTGCATTGTTATAGTGGTTGCTTGATAAAAGTAGCCCTTTCTAAGATGTTGATGATTCAATTCCTTTATTTTGTTTCTACCGTCGGGTAGTCTTTGTATTCCCATTCATGGGCTTCCGTGGTTTCTTAATGAAATCATTATTCTAAAAAAAAAAATTAGATGGCATAGCTCTTTTTAGTGGTTATAAACTCTCTATCGTAGAGCTCTATTAAGTGCATGCCTCTCTATTGAGTATTTCTACTTCCGCTTCTAGCATTTATTGCTTTTATTGTTTTCCTTTGTTTTATTGTCTTTAATGTTTAGTGTTTGGTAGAAAGTGTATGTTTGTTTATGTCAATCTTTAAGTGCTTTACTCATATATATCTGTTTACTTCCTATACTTTCTTGAAAGTTTTCTCCCTTTATTATAGAAATGATTACATCTGGCTCAGTGAGTTCAAATATCAAAAAGCTAATAGCCAAAACCTAGATGGTGAAGTGCAATGAACTGTTAGCAAACCTTAAAGAGGAAGCAAGTGATAATGATTTTCAAAAAGAAAAACAAGTGCTAGTTGGTTTGTTAATGTCTCAGCGTTCTTTAGCAGTTACAATGGTTAAAACATCACTACAGGCTTCATAGAAGTTGTAAAGAGATTTCTTAGTTCAAAAGAAGATGTTCAATAAATTCATATTTGAGTTTCAATATGAGGTGGATAAAAACCTCATTCTTAAAGGCAGGTTTTGTCCTATGTCAAATTCCTATCTTATGTTCGAAGAATGGTTACTTGGAGTTACTTCTCATAGTCTTAATTTCTCTATTTTGCCATTTTGGATACAGGTCTCAAGGATTACTCCTACTTATATGATGAGGGAAAATTCTAGAAAGATATGATCGCTTTTTAAAAGACTCATTGAAGTTGATTTTGGTAAAAAAAGTTATATAGGTTGGAGTGAATTCTTTCGATTGCTAGTTCTAATACAGGTCAATCAACCTCTTATAACTAGTTTCTAGAATAAAAAGGCTGATGGTGAAGTTGTATGGTACCCGATTAAATATGTAAGACTTTTAAATTTTTATTTTCATTGTGGTTGTTTGGGACATACAATCAATGCTTACAAGATTAGGAAGGGGAAGACATATTTACATTGGATTAGGATCTACTGAAGTATAGTGCTTGGATGAGGTGTTTTACACCAATTATAATTTGAGCATACTCTTCTACTTATAGTTCATTAATGCCTTGACCTAGTGAAGGCAAAGCTAGGGTGGACAAGGTTGAGGCTATCTAAATCTCATCAATTTGGGTTCCTTTGCATAAGGATGATGAATAGGAGGAGGAGACTTCTTTAGAAGGTGAATTATTATATAAGAGATTGCGTGCTTACTGGACTATTAAGGAAGGATCAAACAAGACTAATCTACATGGTGATTATCGTATGGTTGGTTAAGAGCAATATTTAATTCAGGAGTCTTTAACTATAGGAAATGATGAGGGTGGTTTTAATGTAATTGACAGAAGCTACTCTGTGCAACAGCTTGAAAGTGATAGTGCTTTTAATAGGAGACAGCTTCAAATAGTTCTTTATCATAACCCTACAGGAGAGGTTTTACATGTGGACCTGGACTCTAATATGGATGAGAGGAATTTAGGTTTTTCTAATACTATAGGCCAAAGTAACATAGTGGTGGATTTAGGATCTATTCAGCAAGTTAGAGAAGTTTCTCGGCCCAACAATTAAAACCAATTGGGCTAAGGATATTTGGCCCCTTTTCCAGTGGAGCAAAGGCTTATTTACCCAATTACTGGGTTAGATATGGCAAGGTTTGAACATTTTCTCATAAATTGGCAAAAAAGGAAGTTATTATTAGAAATAAATGAATAAAGGAGTGATAATCTAGTAAAAATGACAATAAGGGAAGGGGTAAAGCCTTTTAAAGTGTTGGTCCTCTTAGAATGTCGTCATGCTATGGGTTATAGTATTAGAGTGAAAAACTCTACATGAAAGTGAATCTGATCAAACTATTGTTGATATACCTCTACATGTCAGCTATAGTGATTTTTAGGCTGTAAAATCTTCTCAATTCGCCCTTATAAGGGAGCAATTAGGATTGGCAAAGACTGATGAGGAAAAATAAAAAAGAAAAAGCAAAAATATGTGGCAAAGAAGAAAACTACGTAAGGATAGACCTCTAATGTTCATCGCTCATAAAACTCTGGTTTAGATACAATTAACTTCTCTGAAGGCACTGATGGCTCACCTAAAGCCATTAAGGCGCTATAATGGTATTAAGTTAGAACTGTTAAGGCATGGGGCGAGACACGATAGTTCGTTACTTAAAGCAGCTCTATTTCTCTCCCCAATTTATGTTTTAATGGAGACTCGTAATTCTAAAACATATATTGGAAAGTAGCAGTCTAATCTTAGTTGGGATTTTGGGTTTTACGTTGCTCCTCAAGGACGAGGTGGAGGTTTAGCCCTTTGGTGGAAGGATAATATTCAAGTTCATATTATATCATTTTCTTCTAATTTGTATTCATTGTGTTGTTGATAATTTAGCTATAAGTTGTGTTTATGCTTCCTTTTTCTATGGCCCTTCACATCAATTTAATTAAGAGAAGTTATGGGGTTTTGCTAACTCTTTTGCCCCTCATACTTCCTTCCCATAGTTTTGTGTGGGGGATTTTAATAATATTTTATTTAGTGATGATAAGTTAGGTGGAGTTAAAGTTAATATTAATTAGAATTAGAGATTTAGGAAATTTTGTGCATGATAACAGTCTGTTGGAAATAATATTTAAAGGTGATAGATATACTTAGTCGAATAGACAACAAGTTGATAATTTTATTGCTCAATGATTAAATTGGGGGTATTGTAATTTTGTTTGGTAATCTTTATATCCAAATGGGATGATTCTTCATGAAAAGAGTATAGCTTCTAATCATAAGCCTATCATCTTCTATTTTGATGACCATTTGAATAGGCGGCGATGTTTATTTCATTTTGAGTCTAAATGGTTATCTCTTAATGAATGCTCCATTATGATTCAAAGGGGCGGGATGTTGCTTTTGTTAGGTTTGATATGTTTAGGTCCAATGTAAGTTAAATAATTATTAAGATGCCATTAAAAAGTGGAGCAAAGTCTCTATAGGAAATAATGCCCTTAAAATAAAGGCTATCCAAGATCAAATAGATCAGCTCCAACTTAGTAATAACTTGGATTTTAATAAAAATCTTTTAAGACTCCTCCACAAAGAACAACAAAAATGCTATAAAGAAGAAAAAGCTTTTTGGCATCAAACATATAGAGTGTCTTGGATTCGAGAGAGAGATAAGAACACTAAGTTCTTTCATGCCTCTTGTATTCAAAGGAGACAATTAAATAAAATTTTAAGACTTAAGGATAGGGAAGGAAAATGGTTGTTAGACCAGTATTCCATTAGAGTTGAAATCTATAACTACTATTCTCAGCTTTGTAAAGCTTCTAATGTTTCTCATATTGATTAAGTACTTGAGAATGTTCCTTGTCTTGTGTTAGATTCTGTGAATTCTCTTCTTATATCTCATGTGTTAGATGATGAGATTAAGAGGGCCGCTTTTAAATTAAGAGCTAATAAAGCTTTAGGGTCGGATGGTTTTTCTGGTATTTTTTATCAAAAATTTTGGCATATTCTAAGCCCTACAATTTGTAATATAGTTAAGAGGTTCTTTAATAATGGCTTTTTGCTTAAGGAGTGGAATAAGACTTTTATTATTTTGATTCCTAAGACTTCCTTTCCTTGTGAAGTCAAACAATTTCGACCAAATCAGCCTTTGTAATTTTGTTTATAAAATTATATTTGAGGTACTTGTTAATAGATTAAAGCCCATTTATTCAATTGGATTCATGAATGTCAAGCAGCCTTTATTCCTAGCAGGTAGATTCATGATAATTTATTATTTTATGCCTTAAATATCTCCTATAGCAAGAGTAATTTTCAATTTGCTCTTAAACTTGTTATATGTAAGGCTTATGATTAAGTTGAGTATGGCTTTTTAACTCATTTCTTGAGCAAAATAAGGTTTCACTCCCATTTTATTCAGTTGATTACACATTGTTTCATAATTGTATCTTATTACCTTTTTATTAATGGAAATCCTTTAAATTAGTTTTATCCTTCTAAGGGATTGAGACAAGATGACCCTCTTTCCCCTTATTTGTTTATTTTGGTTTCTAATGCTCTCTCTTTAACTTTATCTCAAGCTTTGCATAAGAAAAGTATTAATGGGTTTAAGTTTAACAGGAGATGTGAACCATTGAGTCATTTGCTTTTTGCAAATGACACTTTGATCTTTAATAAGCTTGTTGATATTGAAGCTTTAGTAATTAAAGATATTCTGCATAAGTACTATAATGTTAATGGTTAAACAATAAATTTTGATAAATCTAGTGTGTGTTTTAGTAGATGGACTCCTCCCAATGTTAGACAAAATCTTTATGATAAGTTTGGTATTAACTCTTCTAGAGATGCAAATAAATACTTGGGGTTGCCTATCTTTTGTGGTCGATCTAAAAAAATTGCTTTGAATTTTATAAATGAAAGAATTAAACAAAAAATAAAAGCTTAGCAACACCATTTCTTGACACCAACTGGTAGGAAAATTCTAGTTAAAGTTATTCTTACAATTGTGCCTTCCCATGCTCTGGCTTGTTTTAAATTTCCTTCAAGCTTTTATCAAAAACTTAACTCTCTAGTTTTTAATTATTAGTGGGGTAGTAATCTGTCTAAGAGAACACTTTATTAAGCTAAGTGGAGTTTGTGGCTAGATCAAACTATAAGCAAGGTCTTGGTTTTAAGGATTTTGATAAGTTCAACTCAGCCTTACTTGCTAAAAAGGTGGACATAATTCTAAATAACTCAGAATCCTTATGGGCTTAAATAATTAAAAAGCTCTATTTCCCACATTCCTCCTTTCTTAATGTAAAGTTAACTAGTAGGCCTTCTTAGGGCTATAGTAGCTTGATTAAAACTAGAGATTTAATCCTTTTAAGGTTCAAGTTCAATATTGGTAATGGTCGCATGGTTTTTATTTGGGATGATAAGTGGATCCTGAAATCTCTTAATTTTCAAGTTATGACTCCTAAACCAGCTGATTGTACGGTTCTTGTAGTGTTTAATTTAATTTTCCCTTTTCAAAAGAAATGGAATGCTAATTTAATTTAGTAAATTTTTAATCAGGTTGATGATAAGCATATAATGAAGATACCTTTAGGTGATCATTTTATTCCTGACAAAATTATGTGGCATTTTGATAGGAAGGGCTTAATTTATGTGAGAACGACCTGTAAGTTCTTATGTAATCAAGCTATAATTTTACATCCTCATTAGCCTACTGCATCTTTAAGTTTTTAGAAAAGCTTATGGCATAGCCATACTATTTTGAAAATAAAAATGTTTTGGTGGAAGGTTCTTAACCATCCTTTTCCAATTAAAGAGGCTTTACATCAAAGGGCAATTGTAGATTTTGCTCTTTGGTCTTCATGTAATCAACATATTGAATATGTTATTTCAACACATGCTATTTCAATGTTAGCATCTTGGTTTGTTTCCTCTTTACATTATGTTCCTAATGTGCATTCTCATGTTAATATGGCTGATTGGTGGACGTATGTCTGCACTTTGTTTTTAAACACCAAGAGGAAGTGCTTGCTTTGATTTTCATTATTGGATGGCAAATTTGGAAGGCACTAAATGCTTATCTTTTTTATTAGATTATTCCTAATCCTCTTAACAATGTTCAAAAGGCCTATCAAATGCATGATGAGATTCAAAAGGCTCTTTCTGAAGCTAGTCCAGAGCATTTTAATACAACTCTTAATTTCTAATCTTTGTAGCATCATGATTCTTCTTCATCTAGGTGGACTCCTCTACCTAGCAATTTTGTTAAAATTAACATTGATGCATCATTTAATTCTTCCTCAATATATGCAGGCTTGGTGGTGTTTATTAGAGATCATGTTGGTAATCTAATTTTTAGCACCGCTCAAAAGAAGAAGGTCTTGTCCCCTCTGGTGGCTGAAGTTGAAGCTTTGCTATTAACAGTCGAGATTGTTATTTCTCATTAGTATCAAAAGTGTATTTTTGAAATTGACTCCCTTTTAGCTTATCAGACTTTATTGTATGTTAATGAATTTGATCTAAACTATTTTAACTAAGAAAGTAGCTTTTGCTTTATGTATTTTTGCTTGGATTCATAGGGATAGTAATAGGGCTGCTGATTAGGTTGCTCGATCAATTTTGGCTAATTCTCTTTATGTGAATTGGGTCTGTAATATTCCAGAATAAATGTATTCTTTGCTTTTCTGTTATTATAAGTTTTATTTGACAAAAAAAAAATTAGACTACATTTTTTTTGCTCTAGTATGTGGAATCAACTGTAATACCCTATCTAATTACTTAAATAATAAGGGGTAATCTTATCAAATCATATTATTAATAATTATTTTCCTTCATCGTATTATATTATATGTATGTTAATATTATTTAGAGTATTAATATGTGTGAGTATTATTATTTACTTATTATCTAGGATTACATTGTATAGTATTATCATTATTTTTATTATCATTTTATACTATAACATATATATTATTATTATTGCTATTTAAAATGATATTAAATTTTATGGCTATGCATGTGTGCCTATAGATAAATATATATATGTATGCATATTGGTAGGTTGTATAATATATATGTATGTATGCATATGTCTATATATATATATATATATATATATATATATATATATATATATATATATATATATATATATATATATATATATATATATATACCCATCAAAGCACCAAAAACCCAAAAATGACCACCCTTCTCCTCCTCCGTCACCCTCATCACACTTCCCCTCCCTGTGCAGCTCTCTCCCACCGCCAGGACTCCATTGCCACCGCGAGTTGAAGCTGCCAAGTTGCAGCTGCTGCTTTCATCTTCCTCAAGTGGCAGTGTTCCTCCCCTTCTCGCCTGGCAGACAACATTTCATCTCCCTCGTGCGACAGCCCTGCCTCAGTCCACCTGCCAAGCTTCATTCCTTGGTCTGTCGCTGCTTTCTGCTCCGCCTGAGCAGCTCCACCTTCCCCATTTTCCGGTGGCAGCAGGCCTTCCCCTCCCTCTGCTCTGTCCAGCTGCTAGGTGGTGAGTAGTGCTCACCAAAATCCTTCCATTTCCTCCTTTGATCTTGGTAAATCTAGGTTAATTAGGGTTGTTTAGCATGCATTTGAAGTTGCTTTTAAATTTCTTGAATTTTTGGTAATTAAATTGAATTTCCAGAATTTATTTAATATTTATTTGGTTTATTTAGATATTTATTTAGGTATAATTAGCAATTAGGGTGATGGTTGTTAATTGTTTTGAGTAAAACGAATTTTTATTGAATTATTGGTATTTATTTTGATTTTTGGTAAATTTTGAAAAAAAATTTTGATATTATTTTAGGAATTTTTATACTTTATGTCAAAATTAAATAATTAGGCTAATTTTGAAGATTTTGGTTAAATAGGGTATGAAATTTGATAAATGAGGTTATTAGTGAATAATATGAATTTTAGAACTCAAATCATAATTTTTGAGATTTTTATACTATTTTTTATAAATATATTTGAGTTTATGCCAAAAATTGATTTTTAGTTAAATAATACTTTTGGGAAAAATATTGTTGGTTGATTAAATATTTTTTATAATATTGGGAGGAATTATCTTGAGAAAAAAATTAGTTTTAGATGATTGGATAAATTTAAGGAAATTTTTGTATATATATATATATATAGCACATTATGTAATTTATATATATACTAGGGGTAAAAATATAATTTTACACTAAATATGATAAATAAATAAATAAATATATATATATATATATATATATATATATATATATATATATATATTATTAGTTATATTAATATTTAACGGGTTGAGACAATTTTTATAAGTTAATTGATGTAATCACCTAAGTAGAGTAAATTTTGGATATTGAATTTTAAATAATGTATATATATAATTGTTGTTGATAATTATAATTATAATTGTTGGTGATGAAATACAAATTTAATTGTTTAACTTTGGATAATTAAGATTTTATATATGCTATTTATTTTAGTATGTGTATAATTGGAGAAATAAATATTATAAAATTTTGATATTTGTTTGAGTTGTGATCTCGGTCGGGGCAAATTGTAGTTTGGGAGCCCGACTCGAGTGTGAATGGTTGTGTATATTGGAAGTGCATTTTCTATGCAGGTATGGCTCTACCTTTGGTACAGAGATGTCCGTTTTACAGAGGAGACTCTGTCAAAATTTCGGTAGGTTTTCTCGTAAAACGTGATATCCGTAAAATTCCTACCATTAGTTAGGTTAAATCCTATCTGTCAAGTCTCGTCCGGTTTTCATCGAGTCAGTCTGGAATTTTATTATTTTGTTGATTCCTGATTTCGATTCCTTAGTCATGTTTTAAAAAGTCGATTCATTATTTTTCTTTTAGAGCATATCGGAGCAGAAGCTGTGAGACCGAGGCAGACGCGTGATCGTCAGCCTTCGCATTCATCCTGTAAGTTGATAAAATGATCTGTGCATGAGTTTATTTAAAGAATGCATGCGCTCGTATTTCTATATATTGATTATATGATTTATTTAATTTAATGCTATCATTTACGATTTAAATGCAAATTATTTATTTAAAATCGATTTGAGAAATTTTGGTAGAACGAGCTACCTGGTGGGCCTCACCAGGACTATGTGCACATGGTAGAGATTGAGAGATGGATCCGATAATTGTATGATTGATGGATGTTGAACTGGGACGGGTGCCTCGGTGGAAGCCTTTGCTCTCGGGGACCATCAGTGATTGTAAGGATGAAAATGGACTGGGACGGGTGCCTCGGTTGATGCCTTTGCTCTCGGGGACCGCCAGTGCCATATATTTGGATTAAGTGAATAACTACGGCTTGGTGCCTCAGTTGATGCCCTTGCTCTCGGGGACCGGTAGTCTAGTTGGAATAAGTGGGCCCAGTTGGCCATTTAGACTTGGGTTTAGGGTTCTACCGAGATTTTCCAAAAGCTATACTTATATATTAAAAATTATTTTCATTATAAATATATATAGTTTTCAAAAAGGTTTTCAAACCGTACAACTCTTTTATTGACTTACTCAATGAGGTCTGATTCCCCTCAATTTATTTTTTTTTAGGAGCTTGGGAGTTCGACCTCAGACTACCTTTACGCCGGATTTCTTCTTTACCGACTATTTTATGTAGGTCATTATAAGCTGTACTGTGTGCTAATCTAGGTTGCTGCAGTAGTATATGTATTAAAGATTTGTATGGTTTAATCATAATTATGTAACCTATTTATGTAAACCACGCTTATGTATGAGATTAAATTTGATTTATAATATGAGATGTTGAAACACATTATTATTTAAGTGGTTGAATTTGTGTATTCTGAGAAAAATCAGTTTGATAATGTGTTCTGTTTTCAAGTAAAGTTTAATATATGAATGGTTTTATTTTCTTTTTCCCTTTAGGCTTACTACGGGTTTCGGGGGCCTTATGCTTACCTATTCCCTAGTGCCGGTCACGTGCCCTCAGGTTCGGGTCGTGACAAAGTTGGTATTAGAGCATAAATTCGATTAATTGTCCATGTCTGTCTTTCTGTGTAACTACTGCAGCTTTAGGATTGATAATTGTTTTTGAGATGTTCTTGTATCTAATTCCGCATTGCTTTAAATATTCTTACCCCGTTTTAAATTCAATTTTCCTTGTCTTCCTTTCAGAATGAGGCGTGTGCGTACCGACCTAGATGTTGATCCGACCCTTAGGCTAGATGAGCAGTCTGTGCACGATGAGGCTCCCTTTCCTGCTCTACGTCGTAGGGGCAGAGGTAAAGGTAGAGGTCGAGCCAGGGTAGCTGCAGCTGAGATTCCTAATCAGCAACCAGTTGAGCCTGAAGCCCCAGCTGTTGACCCTACAGCCTTTGCAGCTGGACTGGCAGGGATTAATCAGGGTCTAGCAGCATTGAATCAGGCGATGCCCCTTGTACAGCAGATGCTTCAGCAAAGGAACCAGGGTATGTCAGATACTGAAGCAGCCCTTCTTTACTCTCGGATCGGTAGAGTTTCTTTCGACGGTATGGGCGATGCCTTAGACTTCATTAATGCGATTGAGGCACGCACCAGGACTGGACATACGGATTATCAGAGGATTATGATTATGGAGTTATCGGTACAGGCAGCCGCTCAGGATGCAGTCGATTCAGCCATCGATGCATGAGCTGACTTGGCCAGAGTTTAAGGACCGCTTTTTGAGATTTTTCTGTCCTCCAGCCACTAGAGATGCCTACAGGTGGTAGCTACTCCACATCACTAGAGGCGATAGGTCAGTGGAGGATTATACCAGAGAGTTTAATAGACTGTCCCGACATGCAGAAGATATCAGGAGGGACCCTTACAGAGCAGTGGAGCTGTATGTTACTGGACTAGGACCCATTTTTATTGGTATGCGTACTGAGGACCGCACCCTAGAGAGTATGATTGAGGAGGCCCGTTTGATTGAGAGGCGACATATCCGCTAGGGCACCATGATGGATCCTTATATGATCGGGGGCAGTGGTCATGGTGTAGCTCCCGGGTACCAGCAGCCAGCATTTCACATCGACAGTTCGAGTCAGCAGGCTGCGGGTAGTTCTCAGCAGAGTGGTAGGAGGTCCAGGACTCACAGAGTGGGCCGACATGGATATGCCTCAAACAGGAGAACTGGCAGGAGTCACAGATTCGGTGCAGGAGTTAGTAGCAGCAATAGTGGGCAGAGTTCCGGGCAGAGTAGTTTTGGGTCTGGAGCTAGTGCTTGTGCGAGTTGTGGATGATTTCATCAGGGCCCGTGTCATATGTTGACGGGCGCTTGCTTTAGGTGTGGGCAGGTTGGACACCTTGCCAGAGCTTGTCCCCACTCCGGATACCAGCCACAGTACGTTCAGGGTTCGTCTTCCTCAGTGGCTCAGCCCTATTATCCGATGCCTCAGCAGTATCGAGCACTCATACAGCCACAGCAGAGACCGCCTCAGCCTATGAGTCAGCAGGGTCGAGGCTCAGTTGGTAGACCTAGCGGATGTGGTTTTGCGCAGCCTTCGACTTCTCAGCAGGCAGGTCGTGGTCAGGCTCGAGTGTTCACTTTGACACCACAGGATGCTCAAACTTTGAATGCAGTGGTAGCAGGTATTCTCTCAGTCTATGCATACGATGCTAGAGTGTTGTTTGATCCCGGTGCTTCACATTCCTTCATTTCTCTTGTGTTCACTTCGAGAATAGAGTGGCAGCCTTCTAGGTTGTCCTTTCCTCTATCTGTTTCGACTCCTCTTAGTGACGAGTTGGAGACAGATGTTTTCTTTCCTTCGTGTCCGGTGATAGTTGGTGGTAGAGAACTATTGGCGGACTTAGTATTGCTCGACGTACTGGAGTTCGATGTCATTTTGGGCATGGATTGGTTGTTGAGGTATTATGCCTTTGTAAATTATAGAGAGAAAGAAGTGGTGTTCAGAACTCCAGGTGAAGAAGAATTCTGTTTCAAAGGTGAAAGGAGCTCTATGCCTCTCATTTCTGCCATTACAGCTCGGAAGATGCTTAGAAGGGGTTGTCAGGGATACTTGGCAGTGGTAAGAGATGTTGAGAAGGAGAATTTGGCAATTGAGCAGGTACCAGTAGTGTGTGAATTTCTAGATGTCTTTCCTGAAGAATTACCATGATTACCACCAGATAGAGAGATAGAGTTCTGTATCGATGTCATACTTGGTACGGACCCTATTTCTATGCCACCTTATAGAATGGCACCAGCTGAACTGTAGGAGCTAAAAGAGCAGTTGCAGGAGTTGCTTGATAAGGGTTTCATCAGACCCAGTACATCGCCTTGGGGTGCTCCGGTGTTGTTCGTGAAGAAGAAGGATGGTAGCCTTCGCCTTTGTATTGATTATAGACAGTTGAATAAGGTCACCATCAAGAACAAGTACCCACTTCCGAGGATCGATGATCTGTTTGATCAACTTCAAGGTGCTACATGCTTCTCTAAAATAGACCTGAGATCGGGGTATCATCAGTTGAGAATCAGAAGAGGTGATGAGTCCAAGACAGCTTTTCGAACAAGATATGGCCATTATGAGTTTTTAGTAATGTCCTTTGGGTTGACTAATACTCCAGTAGCCTTTATGGACTTGATGAATCGGGTATTCAGGCCATACTTGGATCGGTTTGTGATAGTTTTCATTGACGATATCTTGGTTTATTCCAAGAGTGAAGCTGAACATGTGTTGCATCTGAGAATGGTACTTCAGACTTTAAGGGAGCACAGTTTGTATGCCAAATTCTCAAAGTGCGAGTTTTGGTTGCATCAAGTGGCATTTCTAGGCCACGTGGTTTCTCAAGATGGCATACAGGTGGACCCTAAGAAGATAGAGGCTATTATAGAGTGGTCAAGGCCAACTACAGTTAAGGAAGTATGGAGTTTCCTAGGTCTAGCAGGTTATTACAGAAGATTTGTGAAGGACTTCTCTAGAATTGCTGCACCTTTGACAAGGTTGACCCAGAAGAATGTTAAGTTTATATGGACGGACAAATGCGAAGAGCATTTCCAATTATTGAAGAACTTGTTGACGTCAGCATCGATTCTAACTTTACCCTCTGGAAATGAAGGTTATACAGTATATTGTGATGCTTCCAGAGTAGGATTGGGCTGTGTGTTGATGCAAAATGGCCAAGTGATTGCTTATGCTTCGAGGCAGTTGAAGAAGCACGAGCAGAACTATCCTACTCACGACTTAGAGATGGCTCCGTACGAGGCACTATATGGTAGGAAGTGTAGATCACCTTTGTGTTGGGAGATTGGTGAGAGGCAGTTAACGGGACCAGAGTTAGTGCAGATCACTTCGGAGAAAGTCCCCATTATACAGCAGCGATTGAAGACAGCCTTTAGTAGACAGAAGAGCTACGCTGACCCTAGGAGAAAGGATGTATCCTTCATGGTTGGAGACATGGTGTTCCTGAAGGTGTCTCCAATGAAAGGAGTTATGAGATTTGGCAAGAAGGGTAAGCTAGCTCCCAGATACATTGGACCGTTTGAGATTCGATCTAGAGTGGGTGAAGTGGCATATAGGCTAGTGTTACCACCAGAGCTATCGAGAATCCATCCTATGTTTCATGTGTCCATGTTGAGGAAATATGTCCCTGATCCGTCTCATGTGCTGCAACCTCAAGCCATTGAGATTAGCGACGATTTGACTTACGAGGAGTACCCGGTGGCGATTGTGGATCGCCAAATCCGACAGCTGCGGACTAAGGAGATACCGATGGTGAAGGTGTTATGGAGTAACCATTCTGCAAAAGATTGCACCTGGGAAACTGAAGCTGAGATGTGAGTTTCGTTCCCGTATCTCTTTTCTTCTTAGCTTTGTAATTCCTCTTTTCTTTCTTTTCTTGAATTCGAGGACGAATTCATAAAAGGAGGAGAGACTGTAATACCCTATCTAATTACTTAAATAATAAGGGGTAATCTTATCAAATCATATTATTAATAATTATTTTCCTTCATCGTATTATATTATATGTATATTAATATTATTTAGAGTATTAATATGTGTGAGTATTATTATTTACTTATTATCTAGGATTACATTGTATAGTATTATCATTATTTTTATTATCATTTTATACTATAACATATATATTATTATTATTGCTATTTAAAATGATATTAAATTTTATGGCTATGCATGTGTGCCTATAGATAAATATATATATGTATGCATATTGGTAGGTTGTATAATATATATGTATGTATGTATATGTCTATATATATATATATATATATATATATATATATATATATGTGTGTGTGTGTGTGTGTGTGTGTGTGTGTGTGTGTATATACATATATATAAATATACTTTATACTATAACATATATGTGTGTGTGTGTGTGTGTGTGTGTGTATACATATATATAAATATACTTTATACTATAACATATATATATATATATATATATATATATATATATATACCCATCAAAGCACCAAAAACCCAAAAATGACCACCCTTCTCCTCCTCCGTCACCCTCATCACACTTCCCCTCCCTGTGCAGCTCTCTCCCACCGCCAGGACTCCATTGCCACCGTGAGTTGAAGCTGCCAAGTTGCAGCTGCTGCTTTCTTCTTCCTCAAGTGGCAGTGTTCCTCCCCTTCTCGCCTGGCAGACAGCATTTCATCTCCCTCGCGCGACAGCTCTGCCTCAGTCCACCTGCCAAGCTTCATTCCTTGGTCTGTCGCTGCTTTCTGCTCCGCCTGAGCAGCTCTACCTTCCCCATTTTCCGGTGGCAGCAGGCCTTCCCCTCCCTCTGCTCTGTCCAACTGCTAGGTGGTGAGTAGTGCGCACCAAAATCCTTCCATTTCCTCCTTTGATCTTGGTAAATCTAGGTTAATTAGGGTTGTTTAGCATGCATTTCAAGTTGCTTTTAAATTTCTTGAATTTTTGGTAATTAAATTGAATTTCCAGAATTTATTTAATATTTATTTGGTTTATTTAGATATTTATTTAGGTATAATTAGCAATTAGGGTGATGGTTGTTAATTGTTTTGAGTAAAATGAATTTTTATTGAATTATTGGTATTTATTTTAATTTTTGGTAAATTTTGAAAAAAAATTTTGATATTATTTTAGGAATTTTTATACTTTATGTCAAAATTAAATAATTAGGCTAATTTTGAAGATTTTGGTTAAATAGGGTATGAAATTTGATAAATGAGGTTATTAGTGAATAATATGAATTTTAGAACTCAAATCATAATTTTTGAGATTTTTATACTATTTTTTATAAATATATTTGAGTTTATGCCAAAAATTGATTTTTAGTTAAATAATACTTTTGGGAAAAAAATTGTTGGTTGATTAAATATTTTTTATAATATTGGGAGGAATTATCTTGAGAAAAAAATTAGTTTTAGATGATTGGATAAATTTAAGGAAATTTTTGTATATATATATATATATATATATAGCACATTATGTAATTTATATATATACTAGGGGTAAAAATATAATTTTACACTAAATATGATAAATATATATATATATATATATATATATATATATATATATATATTTAATATATTGCAAAGGTTTTAATGTGGATAATAATTATAATTATAATTGTTGGTGATGAAATACAAATTTAATTGTTTAACTTTGGATAATTAAGATTTTATATATGCTATTTATTTTAGTATGTGTATAATTGGAGAAATAAATATTATAAAATTTTGATATTTGTTTGAGTTGTGATCTCGGTCGAGGCAAATTGTAGTTTGGGAGCCCGACTCGAGTGTGAATGGTTGTGTATATTGGAAGTGCATTTTCTATGCAGGTCTGGCTCTACCTTTGGCAGAGAGATGTCCATTTTACAGAGGAGACTCTGTCGAAATTTCGGTAGGTTTTCTCGTAAAACGTGATATCCGTAAAATTCCTACCGTTAGTTAGGTTAAATCCTATCTGTCAAGTCTCGTCCGATTTTCATCGAGTCAGTCTGGAATTTTATTATTTTGTTGATTCCTGATTTCGATTCCTTAGTCATGTTTTAAAAAGTCGATTCATTATTTTTCTTTTAGAGCATATCGGAGCAGAAGCTGTGAGACCGAGGCAGACGCGTGGTCGTCAGCCTTCGCATTCATACTGTAAGTCGATAAAATGATCTGTGCGTGAGTTTATTTAAAGAATGCATGCGCTCGTATTTCTATATATTGATTATATGATTTATTTAATTTAATGCTATCATTTACGATTTAAATGCAAATTATTTATTTAAAATCGATTTGAGAAATTTTGGTAGAACGAGCTACCTGGTGGGCCTCACCAGGACTATGTGCACATGGTAGAGATTGAGAGATGGATCCGATAATTGTATGATTGATGGATGTTGAACTGGGACGGGTGCCTCGGTGGAAGCCTTTGCTCTCGGGGACCATCAGTGATTGTAAGGATGAAAATGGATTGGGACGGGTGCCTCGGTTGATGCCTTTGCTCTCGGGGACCGCCAGTGCCATATATTTGGATTAAGTGAATGACTACGGCTTGGTGCCTCGGTTGATGCCCTTGCTCTCGGGGACCGGTAGTCTAGTTGGAATAAGTGGGCCCAGTTGGCCATTTAGACTTGGATTTAGGGTTTTACCGAGATTTTCCAAAAGCTATACTTATATATTATAAATTATTTTCACTATAAATATATATAGTTTTCAAAAAGGTTTTCAAACCGTATAGCTCTTTTATTGACTTACTCAGTGAGGTCTGATTCCCCTCAATTTATTTTTTTCAGGAGCTTGGGAGTTCGACCTCAGACTACCTCTACGCCGGATTTCTTCTTCACCGGCTATTTTATGTAGGTCATTATAAGTTGTACTGTGTGTTAATCTAGGTTGCTGCAGTAGTATATGTATTAAAGATTTGTATGGTTTAATCATAATTATGTAACCTATTTATGTAAACCACGCTTATGTATGAGATTAAATTTGATTTATAATATGAGATGTTGAAACACATTATTATTTAAGTGGTTGAATTTGTGTATTCTGAGAAAAATCAGTTTGATAATGTGTTCTGTTTTCAAGTAAAGTTTAATATATGAATGGTTTTATTTTCTTTTTCCCTTTAGGCTTACTACGGGTTTCGGGGGCCTTATGCTTACCCATTCCCTAGTGTCGGTCACGTGCCCTCGGGTTCGGGTCGTGACATCAACATGCAATTATGTATTATGTGACATAAAATAATTAAATAGGGGTATAATTGTTAGATTTGAAAATGGAAAAATTAACTGAAAAACTATAAATTTTGTAATTTTTTTTCAATTTTAGCAGAAGCTTCTAATTTAAAAAGATTACTTCATAAATTCTTAAAATAATAATATTTCTATCATATAATTAATTTGTTAGACTAAAAATTAGCTACAGTAACCTACTTAACAGGGCTTCACTTTTCAATAAATTATACAAAATAATAATAAACTAGCTGTAAATTCATGATTTGCAGGGACTATAATATTTTTGAATAATTATTTAAATAAGTTTCTTAAATTAAAATTAAAATTTAATTATATATAAAAATGAGAGCTTATAAAGTTATTGTAATAATTTTATTTTATAATTTTTTTATTAAGAGTATATATATTTTTTTAATATGTATATTAATAATAAAAATTAAATAATTAAAATAAAAGAAAAATAGATGTTTTAGTGATAATAAGATTAGTTTTAAAAATTATTAAATTAGCATTGGAATATATATAGTAGTATTTTAATTGAAAAATAATACTAAATAATTATTATATTGTTTAATGGCTTGAAAAATATTTGAGTAATTTAAGATAGAAAAATATATAGTATATAAATATTTTCAAATTTAAGTAGTCTTGAGATATGTATAAAAGTGTTTTAGTTAAAAAAATAATAGTAAATATTTTGTTTTTAATAAGAAATTAGAATTTAATGATTTACTACATAGCTTTTAGAGTGAATACTCAAATATGAAAATAGACACTTATCAAATTTTTGGCTTAATGACTTTAGTGCTATATATTTTTTTTTTCTAGTACAAAAAATATATTTTCATAAAATTATTTAGCACAAAAATTAATTGAATGAAATGTGTCTCATATTTTATATTATTTGAATTTGAATACTAAAATATTATTTATAAAAATATACTTAAAAACATATTTTAAGTGAATAATTTATTAAAAATATCAGAAAATACAACACATT
The DNA here is from genome assembly GCA_947683625.1 of Mallotus nudiflorus. Classification (NCBI taxonomy): domain Eukaryota; kingdom Viridiplantae; phylum Streptophyta; class Magnoliopsida; order Malpighiales; family Euphorbiaceae; genus Mallotus; species Mallotus nudiflorus. Next base: position 2,863,122 of record CANTUR010000159.1, on the reverse strand, counting down.
TATCTCAAAAAAAAAAAAACTATTTCAAAATATATATAGAAATTTTTTTTAGAAGTTGATCTTCTATGAAAAGTATCACCAATAGAACATATTTTACCTAATAAAATTTTTTTATAAAAAAATATGAAAAATATAATTTATTGAAAGTATAATTATTTATACAAAAAATTCTTTCCTAAATATATTTTTTAAATTTACAATTTTGTTAGAATGAAAAAATAACTTCAGCTTATATTTCTTTTAGATCAATAGGTCACATAATAGAATTATTATTAATTTTAATATTTTATAAATTAATATGTTAAAATAATTTTGAAATTGAAAAATATAAAATTTATGGATAATTTTGAAATTATAGAGTATAAACTTTTAATTTGTAAATTTATAGAGGATAAATTCAATGATGATTTGTTTATTTTATTTTAAGTGCATAAACTTCAAAAAATTTTAAATTTTGATGAATCAAATCTTGAGCTTTTTAAATATTTTTAAGCAGTAGTAATTATTATAAAATTCTCTTTTTTTCATTTTGGAAAGACTATAGGAAAAAAAAATCTATCTAATATCAAGAATTATATCTTAAAGGAATTACAAAAATATTTTTGAATCAATTTACTAAATCTGGTATTACATTTATTGTTAGTAAGCTAACCAGATTTACTAGCTATTTGAAAGTTGAATATTGAAAAGTAATTTGTACAATTTTTGGTTATTTTGTGAATGTGAAAGACTAAATATTTATGCCTACAATATTTAAACTTTTATTCTACATTAGAAGGATATAATAGTTGAATACTGAGTTTGGGGATAGCAAGTTGGTTTTTTTTTTTTTGGAAGATCATGTCGGATAAAATCCATCCAAATAAAAAGTAAAAAATATGATTCTTAAAGATTGATTTGCCATTTTTTTTAGAAAAGTATTGTAAGGCAAGTTTAATTAAGGTTGGATTTCCAATGTACATCCACCATAATCAAAGTAGAAATTTAAAGTATAAATTCAATGTCATTTATTTTTTGACGAAAAGACTAATGCGAATTGGAACAAGCTAATGTTCTATTGTATCACTGTTCTATTATCTTTCCTACCTATCAAAATTATAACTTATCAAAGAAGAGAAGATAAATTAGCGAAATGTATTATCCAAGTACTAGACATAGAGATATAGTTATGGAGCAATTGTTTAACTTTAATAGTTATAAGAATTTATTGAATGCAAAAGAACACTCTCTTGTTGTTGTTGATTTGGAAATGACTGTGAATGATGGAGATAGAAATGAAGGTGAAGTTGATGAAGTTAATTTTCTTAATCTTAAGAATCTAAATTTCAATGATCTTAATGTAGAGGTAGGTCCTTAACCAAGTATGTCTTTCCAACTTTAGATAAATTGTTTGAAACTTACCAAGAGCATACTAGGTTGAAAAAGGATTTTCTAATGCTAAAAGATGCTCTCACAAGGGTAGTGATGGTGTAAGAAAATATCAAATAATTATTGTGATAAAGGTAGGAAATTAGAAGCTAGGATAAAATTAAAAAAATCAAGATGCCTAGCTCATTTAAATGCAATTCTCAAAGATGGCATATGGGTTATTAGTTCAATAAAACATTATTAAAACCACAATTTGAATCCTTCAATGAGTGGGTTAATGATTGCCTATAGGAGGTTGGTTCCAACACTTCAAGGAACACTTGTCATTCATAATAATACACGACTTAGGCCTTGTAAAAGTATTAGACTGTTGTAGGTGAAAGTTGGTGATCCACATAATTTATAATGCTTGGCAAGGGACTGCAGGAATTTCCTAGCTAGGCAAAAGGGGTTAAGATTAAGTGAAGGAGATGTATAAGCTATCAAAATTTTTTTATATCAATGCAAAAAAAAGATAAAGATTTTTTTCATTCGATAGATGTTGATGATGAAGGTCGTCTAAGACATGTGTTATGGATTTATCCTTGAGGTAAAACTGCTTATTGGGATTTCAATGATGTTATATCTTATTATATAACTTACATTATCAATAGATACAAGAAGCCTCCACTATATTTGTTAGTGTAAACCATCATGGTCAATCGATTTTGATGGCGTGATATAATGTCAAATGAGAGTCTTGAATTATTTAAATGGCTTTTCTCTTCATGGCTTATGATGATGGGCAATATTCATCGTCATGCCATTCTTACTGATTAGTTTGAAAGCATTAAGGCAACTGTAAGAGAACTTATGCTAAATACTATTCATCATTCATGTATATGATATATAATGTGCAAGGTATTAGAAAAAGTTAAAATAAGTTAATGATTTTGGTAATTATTGTAGTGAATTTAAAGGTATAGTGTATGATAGCCTTTTTTATTGACATGTTCGGGACTAATTAGAACAACTTCATAACTAGGTATAATCTTATTAGAAATTAGTGGTTGGTGAAGTTGTATATTGAAAGGGAGAGTTAGGTTCCTGTATACTTAAACCATAGATTGTAGGTTGGAATGACATTTACTCAAAGTAGTGAAAGCATACATGCATACTTTAATTGTTATATCCACTCTTTGAGTATAGTGAAACAGTTTTTCGACCAGTATAAAATAACTTTAAACAACAAGGTTGAGAAGGAATTTACAATTGATTTTAATTGCAAAAATAAAAAAGTTTATATTTCAACATTTAATTGGGAAAATAATTTTAATGTGACTTCACCAATGGTATTTTTAAAAAAGTGCAAGAAGAAATTAAAAAGGATATTCTACTATTATATTTTTCATGCAAACCATACTCTAATGAATCAAAGAGGCATTAAGACCCAAAATGTACTTATTGAATGATATTTATGTTAATGAGTTCGTTTATATTATTGAGTACATGTTAGAAGGTAACTACCTAAGCTGTAATTGTAAAAAATTGAATTAACTTTTATATTATGCTACCATATATTTAAAGTGTTATCTATAAAGGATATTCAAGTTGTTAACCAACGGTATATGCATAATCCTCATTTAAGAATATTTTTTATTGGTAGTTATCTTAACATAATGGAGGAGTACAAGAAAAGTATAGAATTATAGAATTACTTCAATAAATGTGTTGATTTAGTTTTGGTAGCAAATGTTAAAAGGGTATTTTAATGGAATGGTTAGAAGTCGAATATAGTGACCTTTTGAATTAGAACGGTGCATTGAATATTAATAATGACAAAGAATAAAATACTGGTGAAGGTATAAAGATGGTAGTGCACCACTTCTTAATCCAAATGTCATTATTCTTCATGGAAGGCCTCGTAGTGGTAGATTCAGAGTAAGATGAGAAATGGTGTTGGTGGTAGTAAAAGAATAAGGAAAGGAGTTCAAAGAGGTTGGGGGTGAGGTGGATAGTATTCTCTTCAAGATAACTAGGTATAATGCATTTATATCCATTCACTTATATCCACATTTTAATTGTTATTATATTTTTTTGGATTTAAATAAGGACATAAGAATTTTTTTACTGTTTGTAGCAATAAATTGTTGTTGGTGTTGTGAATACCATGATAATGCAAAGGCAACAATTTAATGGTAGTGAAGTATTGGGTAATCAAGCTAGCTTTGTAAATTTTGTTTGTAATTACTTAAGCCCATATTTAATTTTGGGCTATAAGTATATTGAGCCCATTAATTTTAATTTGATTAAATTGTAAAAGCCTAATAGCAAAGCCTAAAAAGAAACCCAGTTTATAATGTTGTAGCTAAGATTGAAGATTCTATAATATGACATTATGACTATTCAGCTGAGGAAGTGAACCAAGGGGTGAAGGTTATGAACATTCAATTCTCCAATTGATGATAGATGAGAAAAGTTTAATGGAGTAGTCGATACCTATGATTATAAATCATTAGGAGAATTAATAATCAAAGATCATCATTAATCCTTATCGACTATCAAAGATCAATCATCATAAAACCAAAATTTATCTAGACAATCTTTAGCTAAATTCTACTTTCGTTTATAGCAATTTTTCTTGTTAATTCCAAAGTAAAATTATTTTTCAGCTTGTACTAAATCTCAATTACTAAAATTTCATTTTATTAGTCAAGAGCTTCTTTATCAATAATTTTTATTTGATTCGCATGAAAATCTAGACAAATTATAGTAAAGGCATTTGGGGATCTATAATTAGTTTAAAAGAAGTCAGTCACATTTTAAGGACTTTGGCTCCTTTGGCATGCTCAATTCTATCCAAAACAAAATTGCACCAATAGTCTTTTAGCACACTCGATGAGACCTACTTCAATAAGATGCCAAAATTAATATTTGGAAAAGAGATTTCTGAAGTTGGATACTTGTCCAACAAAACACATGAAGAATCAAGTAATGATTAATTAAAAGAAAACCTTGTGCCTCATGATTGAAGTAAGGATGAGGCACCTACTGACCAAATAGGCAAAAATTTGAAAGCTTTTGATGCTACTATTATTGAGAATCCTAACACTTAAACTATTGTCATAAAAGGAATGAAGATGTTACAAGATCCAATGTCACAAATGATTAATTCCCTATAATAAGTTAGTGCTTCTATCAACACTAATATTGAAAAAGTTTTATAGGATGTCATGAATGCATTTTCCAGAATGAATGAACAATTGTTTAAATAAGTTTCTATGTCAAAAGTGGTGACTTAAGAGGAGTATGGAAATTCATCTACAAAAATTATTCCAAAAGCCCAAATGATCATTAATGATAGGCATATTCCTTTATATTGGGGGGATGAAGTCGCACCTAATAATAAAATAACCAATCATAACAGGCCTAATAGACAAAATGATAATCATTTGAATAATAGCAAACCTAACCAATATTTTTTTAGCAAGACTAACCCAGTTTTACAAATAAGAGTGTATGATCATGAAGGAAGAGGTAGGGGGTAATACTCATAAGTGTTACATGCCAGCTCCCTAGGCTTATATGCCATTTCCTCGGGCTCCTAGGCCAACGCTAAATTGGCTGCCTAGAATTCCATAAGTCATATCCAGACATAATTGATGGAGATAATCCTTATCCCAAGGGTTATCACATTCCTGAGTTTTCTTTATTTTCTGGAGAAGATGGGCAATCAATACTAGAACATATTACTCATTTTACAATTCAATATAGAGAACTTGTAAATTATGAAATTTTTCCAAATTTTAAACTAATGTTGTTTCTTAATAGTTTGATAAGGATAATTTTCACTTAGAATGTGAATTTTCCTAGGAATTCCATCCTCACTTGGCAAGAGATAGAGATAGTTCCAAACTCGATTCTTCAGGGTAGAGCTAGAAGTATGCATAGTTGAGCTATCTAAAGTAACTCAGAAGGCTAGTAAAAACACTGACTTATTCATTGTAAGGTTCAAAAGAATAAGAAACATATACAAAATCTTATTACTCAAGATTGAGTATGCTAAGATTGCTCAAAGGGTACTAGACATTGAATTGAGGAGGAAATTTAAAGGCATGAAGTTCTAAGATTTTTATAAGCTAGTTGCAAAAGTTAGTGAATATAAAGAATTGCTCAAGGAGGAAAATTAGAGAAGAGAGGCTTCAATGGGAACTTACTTTCAAAAAGTTCCTAATATTAAGATTGCTATTACAAACTTAACAGATACTAGATCTTGTGTTTGTCCTTTACTAAAGAAGAAAGCCCCAGAAACTTAAAAAAAGCCATAAGGCTCTAATCCTCAAGTTTAATATATATTTAAAATCTCAAAGATATACCAGCTTTTTGATTTTCTCCTAAAAAAATTCATCAAGTAACCTTCTAATCACAAAATACCTATAAAAGAAGAATTAAAAGGAAAAGATTATTGTAAGTATAATAATAACTCTTTCAATCATACTACTAATGGTTGGTGGGTGTTTAAAAATGTGATATAAGATTGCATCAACAAAAGTGTGTTAAAGTTCCCATAAAAGAAAGATACAATGCATAAAAGAGGATCCATTTCTACTAATAGCAATAGTTAACGTTGTCAATGCTAATCTGAGAGCTTTGCTTAATATAAAGAAAAAGATTAAAGAGAAAGAAAAGAACTGAGATGCTTATGCTCAACCTTCAAGGAAATTTGACTACTTGATGAAGTACTCAAGACTTTCGTCCATAGGCATTCCTAGGAGATCAATAATCCCAATTGGCTAGGGATATTAACCTAAAAGAAAAAATCAAATGACCAAGTTAATAGTGCAGAATAAAAAATATTACCACAATTAGAAGCAGTTAAACAAATCCAGAAGCCATTGGAAACTTATTCCAAATTGGAATTTATAAAAAAGGCAAGGAAATCATCTAGTTTAGGAAATCAAATCGTTTCATAAGGCTGACTCTTTTAGCATACTTATAATCATTGGCGTCATATAAAACATAAGAAGTTTCTATAACATTTGACTTGTACTAAAAAAAAAGGTTGTACAGATAACGAGCTACTAAGAGAAAAGAGAAAGAGCAATTAATGTAGAAAGCAAAACATAATAAAAGATCCAAATTCAAGAGAAAGGCCACAAAAGATCCATATTCCAGCAAATAGGGGTATGTGTGTAGCTCAAATATTCTAGAGGTAAACTTTAGAAAAGATATAAACATTAATGAAAATATGGATATTGATACCTTTAAAATAAGGGTGAACCTCTAACCTTTGGATGTGCTGCTTCCTAAGTCATTCTACCCTAAGAGTAGTTTATAATATAAGAAGTAGAAGAAGATGTAATTGAACTCTATAGCACTCGAGGGGCAATGTCACCAAAGGAAGTAGAGGAGCATCTGAGTGGAGTTATAATTCAAGCCATTAGATCGAATCAGCCTAAGAGGGTTATTCTAGAAAAGCTTTATGTGGAAATGACCAAACACATAAAGCCATTGTACATTAAAGCTCACTTGAATAGTAAACCTTTCTCTAGAGTGCTTATAAAATAATGGATAAACTATAAATATGATACCACTCAGGTTGTTAAATGCTTTTGGTAAAAGTGAAGATGATTTTATATCTACTAACATATTTTTCTTAGCTTTTACAGGAGAAATAACTAGATTTGTAGGAGTTTTGCTAATTAAAATCACTATTGGTAGCAAATGTTCTCTTATTGCATTCTTTGTAGTAGAATCAAGTGCTAGTTACAATGCACTATTTGGGAGGAACTAGATTTATGCTAATTGGTGCATGTCATCTTCTTTACATCAATTCTTATTATTCTGGAATGACAATGAAGTTAAGGTGGTATGAGTTGACAACAAACAATTGTATACATGCTTAGACAATTTAGATGCTAGATTTTATAATGTGGATCTTAGGCCATTTAAATTCATAATAAGAAAAGCTAATGATGATCCAAAATACAAGTACTATTTTAAAAAAGAAATAAAAGAAAAAGTTAAGAAGAAATCATATTTTATTTATAAAGAAAAAGTCATTGTACCTTATACCTACTGGCTAGTGGAAAAACCCATTATTAAGGAGATCAATGAATAAATATACAAAGAGGGAATTAACAATGATTCTTTGAACTAACTATTACTTGTTTCCCTTTGTCCTTGGAAGTAGCAACAAAGCCTAGCACCCTTAGGAAGAGATATAATTAATTCCTTATATCTTGATTACCATAATTGATCATAAGTAGTAGAATCCCCATAACTCATAGTGGCAACAAAAAAATATAAGTGCCTTAGTCCATTCTAAATTTCTATAATAACTTCTTTGGAATAAGAGAAAGGATCCATACCATATAAAGGTACAATATTATAGTCTAAGGAAAAGGGAGGGATGGAAGGCCTTAAGCCAAATTGAGTACTAAACAAGAATGACCAGTACATCTCAAAGGACAAAGGACCAGATAAACTACCTTATGATCTAAAGGCATTTCACCCACCCATCACAGAGGGTCTAGGAGTGGTGACCCCACAAAAAATTTATCTATTAATTAGAATCCTAAATTTAATGAAGTGCTCATGCCATTTTGGGTAATCTAAGATATTTTAGTACAAAAATATCTTTATTTTGTCTCTTTGGGTCAATAAAGAAAAGAAAAAGAATAGCTCATCAGGAGCCCAAAACATCTATATAATATGAGTACTACTTATAGAAGTGAGAGAAGAAAGTGAAAGTGAAAGTGAAAAATATTCATCCCTCAATTTTGGGAAGTTTGTTGGAAGCCATAATTATAGGAACCATATACCACCATTCATATAATGAAAAGGTTTCTTGGTTAAGTATTTCCTAAGGTTTGAATACAAAGAACTAAGGAAAATACAACCTAACGCATATTAGTCCCTATTGGCCAAAGACTTAATAAGAGGAAGGTACTCAATGTTGGGTTTCCTTGAAATAGGATAAAAGAAGCTTGCATAGCAGAACCTAAAGGAAATCTACATACTCTTTAAGGGTAGGAGAATTAAAAATAGGCATGTAATGATTAATGACTTTTGGGTAGCTTTTAAAAGTCCCAAAAGAGATATCAATTTCTATATACTCAAGCTGATCTATCAAATAAACAAAATCATCTTTAAGAATAGGGAGTCCAATAAAATAAACACCATCTAAAAGAATGACACATATATGGCGAAAAGGAAAAAAAAAAGCAATTACTGAAAGGAAACCAAAACCTAAGAGCAGCAGTGATTAGTGTAGGTTAAAAATGGATTGGTTGCTTGGTCATGTTTATGAATTGAGTAAGCCCAACTTTAGCCTAAATGAATTCAAAAGTAGGAGACAACCTATCAATCCACTAGTTATGTAATTCCAAAAGTGACAAGAGGGGGTGAATTGACTTTTTGAGCTAGGTAGGGAATTTTGAATATTTAATAAAGGGCAAGCTAAAAATAAAGTTAGAGCATAAAAGAATGAAGAAGGAGAGTAAGAAAGACATAAGGATTTTATAGAGGTTCGGCCCTCTAAGTCTATATCCTCTCCTCAATCACAAGTTGAGAGTTTCAATCTATTATTAATCTAGTTAAAAGTGTAAATTAAACCCTTCCAAGCTTAAATCTAAACTACCTAAGCATTTTCCTAAGGGTTACACTCAAATCCAAGTGTTTTCTTAAGGCTTACACTCAAACCTAAGTGCTAAGAACAATCCTTTTAGCTCACAAGTGTTTTCCTAAGGATTATACTCAAACCTAAGTATTTTTTGAAGTCTCACACTCAACCCAAATGCTAAGAACAATCCTCTTAGCTTATAAGTGTTTTTTGAAGTCTCACACTCAAACCCAAATGCTAAGAATAATCCCCTTAGATTACAAGTGTTTAAATCTCAATCCAAACTCACTCAATCTCACTATTGAGCTATTGAATAAGTGTATTAAACACTCACCAACCTATACTCAAGAATACTCTTAAGATATATAAGATCTCAAAGAATTAAAGATGAAAATTTTGGGTGGTTGAAAATTAAATTCAAGAATAAATGCTCAAAGATAGCTCTTAGGGTTTTTGCTCAACTTCATTTACTTGTTCTAGCTCTGTTTTAAGTAATATTTAAACCCTCATAGAGAAAAAAAGATGTTGGAGGAGCATTTAATGCAAATAGAGTCGTTCAACCTCAAAAAAGGAACTATGCACGTTTGTCATGATCATGATAAATTTGTCATGGTCATGACAATCGGGGGCACAAAAAACAAATTTGAATTCATGTGCTTCCATGATCATGACACTAATGATGACACTAAACAGGAAAACTCTTAGAAAATTTTGGAGTTAGTCGTTATAATCATCATTATAATCATTATTATAATCATGACACTAGTGGTGACAAACTTCGAGAATTCTCAAAATTTTGCAAATTGGATCTTTGTAATTTTTCTTGAAAAAATTTTCTACTAATTGGAATTTTCTTATGACCACTTATAATGAAGATTCCCATCATGTTTGACCAAATTTAACTTCAAATCTTAATAAAAAAAATTCGATCTTCCATTTTTTAGTTTGTCACTGTCATGATGAGTCTGTCACCACTCATGACAAAGTTGCATAATTAGTGAAGTTAAAAGGTTGACTTTGTATTGCTTGATACTTAGTGAAGTTAAAAGGTTGACTTTGTATTGCTTAACTTATGTAATTATGATCATGATGCTTTTATCATTGCTTATGCCAAGACTGAATATTTTAAATTTAATTAACCTGAATATAAACACTTAAGCACAAAGATTAAATATAATTTTACTTAATTACTTGTGACCATAAAAATTTATTATTTTACCCCTCAATCTTCAACAGGTTCCATTTTTCAAATGGCTTAACCCAAGACTTGAGGAAAGATGGGGATGACTTGCATTCTTTGTTGAAGAGGAAGTCTTAGAAATAAATGCCAAGATAAGTGAGTGGAGGTCCTTCTTTGGATATAATAGTGGTAGCCTGGTGAGTGAGGGTGAAAGGGCTACAGTCCTATAAGAAGATAGATTTTAGCGAAATTTTGCTAAAATGAATATAAAAAGTGTTTGAAAGAGCAGAAGTGATGTGCTTTAGTCCATTTTACAAAAGCAAAAAGGCATTTTCCTATATAAGGTGCAGGCTAAGAGTAGGTTTGACAAGGTTATTTTGGCTTAATTGACTAAAATAATTTTTTCTTGAAAATTAAATTATGAAGGAAATTCATGATAAAACTCTATGATTAACATGAGATTTTTAATTATATTTTAAAAGAAGATAAGCCCAATTTTATCTTGGCCAAATCCTATTAAGGATGAAAATTTGAAAATTAAGAAGATAAATTTTTGACAAGAATTACGCTTGGTGAAGTGCATTTTTGAGGGTCTACATGAGCAATAAAGGCTTTAAGGCCTTGAAGAATGAATAATCATGCCAAGTTTTGAATTAGTGATGCTCAAGTAAAGTTAAAAATATTTATAAACAACAGAGCCAAAACATGAGAAATAACGAAGGAGACAATTAAATTCATTGAAATTTTGCCAAAATGTTTTAGATTTTTGACAATAAACTAATACCATGAGCCATTGAAGTAATGCTTAAATAATAGCTAGGCTAAAAGAAATATTTGGCACTATGAAAATTTACCAAAAATCGAGGTGAAGATAAATTTTTGGTGTAAATTGCCAAAGAACAAAGTAAGAAGTAATTTTTTAAGATGAGGCATGTGTTTTATTTCGATTCTATGAGTCAAAATTACAACTAGGCTAAAAGTTATTTTTAGTTTATTAAACCAAAAATCATGCTTGCTTGTCATATTATTATTTTGGCACCTTTTGCTAAAATAAATTTAAGAGCTATGGAGAGGCTTGGTTTCACTTGAAACATGTACAAAATTTTTGCAAAAACTGGATTGCTAAAATAACTGAGAAAATTCCTTATATTTTATTCGCTAAAATTTAAATAATTCACAAAGAACCAAGTTTGGGTGAACTAGCTTTACTAAATATCTTGATTAGAGCATGAAAGCTTAAGGAAAAATGACCGTTTTTATGGAAAAATGACCATTTTTATGGAGAAATTAATAAAATTCAAAAGCATTCAATAATACAAGAATATTCAAGACCTTTGGGTGTGCTATGAATTTTGTTAAATAACTATGAGAGCATGCATTTTTCTTTTAACACCATCAAGTTAAGACTTCTAAATTTCACATTATAATAATTGGCCAAACTGAGCTAATAGAAATTTTCAACTAAATAAAGCAAAACATGGCCACTTACTTCAAGTTCACCAAAATGGTCAAAATAGAGCATCCAATTAATCATTAATAAATTCTTGTTTTCGCAAAATAAAGACATACCCCATTTTTAAGGTCACAAATTATCAAAATTCCAAGCCATTAGATCATGGTTTTAAAGCCAAAATAAGCTAAAATTAAATTAAAGTTTGGCTAAAAAGAAACAAGTGCATAAAATACCAAAATCATCAAACAAAATTCCAAATTAATTGAGGGTTAAAAGCCGACTAAAGTTTGCAAATTCAATCTTTCTCGATTTAAATATTGGCATTAAACATATATTCCTTAAGCGAAACTTGCATTATGGTATGATAAAGGTGCAAAATTCTAACATAAAATTAGTAGAAGACGAGAAAAAAAAAGTAGATAAGTTAAATGCACAAAAATTTTGGCTAAAGAGCAAGTTAATTTAATTAAAATGCCAATTATTATTTATTGGAACAAAGTGATCAATGGAAAAATAAAAATTAATTTTGGTTAAGACAAAGAATTTGGCCAAACACAAACGCATAAGCAAAATCATATTTTCTCAATAATAAAAGCCATATTTCAATATCACCATCATTAGTGCGAACATGACATCAAAAATCACACGATAAATTTGAAAGATTTTAGCTGAAATACATGTAAATTAACATATGAATTTTTTTGGCTAGATGCATCAATGTACAATTAATCATCTAAATTTTCTGCTAAATTATCAAATATTCAAGAAAAATCTATTTATCCAAGAACAAAAACATAAGTATTATCACCAAATTATCCACAAAGCAATAAAAGCCCTAAACTACTTGAACTTATATCAAGATTGCAATTAATCTCAAAAATTTAATTCTCAAAACATAAAATCATTTATAAAAATAATAATAATACCTCTTTTTTTGCCTTTTATAGTATGTTTTGACTTTGAATTTATTTAAGGAAGGTGATGGAGTTACAAAATTAGCCTTCACCATCAGCGATGTGGAAGTTGCCAGTGTTAACAAGGACTAAGCTATCAATTTTCTGGGGGATGTCACTTGCTTGATGATGAGGTCTTAGGTCATCAGAGTCTCACTTGGAGAAGTGGTAGTAGCTTTAGGATGCTACTTATTGCCAAGGAGATACGAGACAACAACCTCATATTGGTCAATGATGGCAAGAATGTGAGTAGTGTCGCTACTTACTATGCAACAGTAGCAAGTCACTCGCTTACACGAGAAAGAAGCAACACTTCATTGCTTAGTGTTTGGTGTTCAACAGTAAGAATAGCAGCAGCTTCAGTTGCTTGGCAAATGGCAATGGGTGAGGGAGATCGATGATAGGCAGTCGCTTGTGGTTGGTGAGCAGTAATTGATTAACCAAGAGAAAAAGAAGAATGTTAAAAAAGAAAAAAGGAAGAAGGAAAAAGAAGAGATTAAGGAAAATTTAAGATTAGGGATTGGTTAATTTAGGGATTTTGGTTTAAATGAGAAATTGAAAAAGGAGAGATTAGGGTTTTGATTTTTGAAAAATTTGATTAATGGGTAAGTGAATTTTGTGTAGAAATTGCACATGGAGAATATGCTTGGGGATTTACTTGATTTGAATTAAAATTTTGAAATTTATTTGGAGAAATTAAAGGAGAATTAGTTGGGTGGATTAAAGATTTTAAATGCTCAATTTTGATTTGATGATGAAGAGAAGAATTTTAGTGAAATGGTGGAAGAAGAAGCTTCACAGTGATAATATTTTTTTAGCCCATTTTCTCCTTTCTCTGAGTTAATTTTAATGGGCTTGTTGACAATTATATTCTTTTTAGTTTCGTTAATCATCAATTGGAGCAATCACTTTTTAATAAAATTCATCAAGCTCACTCAATTTTACTTTTGGTCTTGGCATGAATTTAAAGAACAAAAGAGTCAAAGATTAAAAAAGAAGTTATGGTTAAGATTAAAAGTAAAACAAAATGGCCTTTATTTACATGTGAATTAGTCTTGGGCTTGACTAAAACTAATCACATATGAGAGGCATTGTTTGAGCCCATATTTAATTTTATGCTAAAAGTATATTGAGCCTATTAATTTTAATTTGATTGATAAAGCCCAATAGTAAAGCTTGAAAAGAATCCTAGTCCATAACATGGTAGCTAAAATTGAAGATTTTGGAATAAGACATTATGACTATTCAGCTAGGGAAATGAACCAAAGGGTGAAGATTATAAACATTCAATTGTACAATTAGTGATAGAAGGAGAGAAGCTTACTAAAGAACTCAGTACTTATGATTATAAATCATTAGGGGAACCAACAATCAAGGATCATCACCAATCATTATTTACTATCAAAGATCAATCATTATCAAACCAAAATTTATCTAGACAATCTTTAGCCAATCTCTAGTTTTGTTTATAGCAATTTTTTTTTGTTAATTCTAAAGCAAAATTATCTTTTAACTTTTACTAAATCTTAGTTATTACAATTTCCTTTCATTATTCAAAAGTTTATTTTATCATAAATTTTTATTTCATCTGCTTAAAATCCAAACAAATTATGGTAAAAAGGCATTTGAAGATCTACAATTCATCTACAAGAAGTTAATCACATTTTAAGGGCTTTTGCTCCTCTAGGACACTCAATTCTATCCAAAACAAAGTTACACCAACAGTAATGATATTCATGGACAATTTATGGGGGAAAATTGTCTAGGATTGTAATATATCAACAATTATTTGTTTGGTGAATAATGTAGTTAACTTCATCATTTTAAATTAAATTTAAGGGTTTATTATAATAACTTGTTTCTCAATAAAACAAGAATTTTAATGTAGTGCACAATGAATAAGAAACCATTTTTGAGACCTAAGTTTACAATCAAATTACAAAAAAAAAAGTGTACTAAGTAGTTAATATGGAATACATAAATTTAAAAATGTAAAAAAGGTGAAACTTAATTGTATCGTAATTTTGTTTTGTACATTTTTTACATCATTATATATGATTATGATTGTATTTTACTAAATTATGTATGTGGCATAATATAGTGTACAAATCACAATTGATTGGAGGGTAACTGAAAATATATATGGCAAAGTCTAGTCACCTATATTAAAATTTTTTATGAACATCATTATTGTATTATGGAACTATTAAATGAAATTTTTATATGTAACTACAATTGTAGATTTGTAAACAAAACAAAAAAATCTTTTTTTATGGTTTATTTTTCATAAAAATGAATTTTGGAAAATAAAATCAAATTAATACATTGTTTAAAGAAACTAAAATATTATTTCATGATAAATTAAATATTACAGTATTAATTGTGGTAATGAAACATTCAAATTTCACCGAAGTTACAATTTAGTTTTTATTCTTTGAGTCATCACTAAAAGAACTTATTGCTTAAGCACTTATTAATGGTGATGTTGGAGATGGTGGTAGGTTTGTTTGTCTACGAAGCGGAGGCCCATAATGTATAGCGAAGCTAGTATTAACCTTTTTTAGCATCTAGTTATGAATAAATAATTATAAACCTTAATTAAGATTCACACTTAAGAGTTTAATTCTCATATTATGTAACTATTATTATATGCAAATAGGGATACAAAATCAAAACTCATGTAAATGGTTTAATGAATTATTGTAAAGCTTGATTAGCTATAAAGGGATTGATTATTTGGAGACTTTTTCTCTAATAGTTTTTCTTGCTTTCGTATAAAGTTTATAGTTATTATAATTTCTTAGAAATGATCACTTTTTCAAATGGATGTTAAGAGTGCATTCCAAAAGATTGTTGTTGAATTTGTGCGGGCGTGCCAAAGGAGAAATTTCTCAAAATTAAACTTGACTTCTTTCAGACAAATTGTGGATTCCCAAATATCTTTATCACAGTTTGTTTGGATTTCAAGCATATGAGATAAAATTTAATGATAAATGGAGCTTTTTGAATAGTAAAATGAAATTTTATTAATCCAAGATTTAATATAAGATAAAAGATAATTTTTGTTTTGAAATTAACAAGAAAATTATTGTAAACAAGAATGAAAATTTGCTAAAAATTGTTTGAATAAAGTTTGCTAATAATGATTAATTTGATAATGATTGGTGTTTGTATTATGTTGATGATTCGTGTTGGTGATAGATACATGTTAATGATAATTGGTTCCCTCACTTTTATAGACATTGTTGTTTGTAAGCTACTTCTCAAAGAATTCCAAAAAATTCCACTTCATCAATGCTTTATAAAGCTTGTAACATTTAGTCCAAAATTTTATACTTCATCAATGCATAGATAATTCTAGATTCTTCCACCGTTTTCCTTCCCCAATACATTTTATGGGTTGGGTTTTTTTTTTAATTAGTTATGGGTTTATGGGCTATTGGTCTTAAATCCAAAAATTTTTATTTTGAACTCAAATAATACCTTCCATATATAATTAATTTAGGTTAAGCCCATATGGATAAATGTGTCCATATTTTTAATCTTCTTCCTTTTTTTGAAAAAAAAAACTCATTCTTTACACAAAAATCTCTCTCTTTCTTTTTCAAATTTCCACCAAATTCTTCCATTAATTTTCAATTTTTTCACAAATTCACTTTACCCATTCTCTAACTTCTTCAAATATCATAAGACATAACTTAATTTCTTAAATTTATCAAGAAATCAAAATACCTATTCTCACATCTTCAAATGCTCTTTTAAAATGTCCATAAATTACTCTTTTAAATTTCATTTTTTCACAAAATTCACTTTACCCATTACTTAACTTCTTCAAATATCAAAAGACCTAACTTAATTTATTCAAATTTTGAAGATCTCAAAAGCTTAAGGTAAGAAAAAAAAAACTCTACAACTCTTTTTTTTTTAACGTTAAAAGCTTACAAGTTCTCAAAATCTTCCTTCACCCCTAAATTTCAATTAATTTTTTATTACCCAAAATATAAATCACAATACACATATCAATTTTTCTTCATTTTCTCCAAGATATCCAAATTAAGGTAAGACAATATATATATATATATATATATATATATATATATATATATATATATATATATATATATATAGTTTACATATCACTTCACTTTCTCCTTTTTTTCATCACAGTTCACTAACCACTAGTAGCTACCCATCATCAACTGCCTTCACCCATTACCGTTCACCAAGCAATCAAAGTTGTTATTGTTCTCACCATCATAGTGCCAAGCACTGAGCAGTGAAGCGCTACTCGTTTCTCGATGACCTACTATTGTTGCATTGCAGCCAATTATGATGTTATTTCACTCAAGGATGTTGAGGCTACTATCTTGCCTAACTCATTTTCATCTAGCCAACACTATTGCTTTATTGACATCGTAAGCCACCATCATCCCCAAGTTGTGACCTCATATAGCTGTTTCCCTTTCAGCTGACACCAAGCAATATTAAGTTTTTTTTTCTTCACCATTCAAACAACATTTGAACAACCTCAATAATTCCTCAAAGTAAATTTTTTATGAAGTTTATTTCAGCAAAAAAAAAAAATATTTTCTTCTTCTTTTGCCTTAGCCTTTGAATGGGTGCATGTTATTTGGAAATTTTTCTTGAAATAATTTGTGATTTTTGATAAAAAATTTCATATGATTTGAGGCATATTATTGTTCTTAGGAGTAATTAAATGTTGAATTTATTTCTTGGAAGAATTATTTTGCTCAATGATGCTTGTGGATTAACCAAAAAATAAATGTTTAATTTGGTATTTCAACTAATTTTTTTTATGCTTTTAGCCAATATCCATATTAACTTGAATATTTTTATCTATTTTCGTCAAGATTTGCTCTTTTTTTAATGCTTAAAATTTGCTTATGCACCAATGAGGTTGTATTTTAGCCAAATAACTAAGCAATTGGGCTCCTAAATTTGTAAATTTTTGTTGAGTTCATATTTTACTCCTTACCTAGATTCTTTTTTAGAAATGTTCATGCCAAAATAATTTTAATGCCTCTTACTTGTGTAAAAGCATAAATTCAAGCATTTGATGCATTCATTTTAGCCAAAAACATCTACATGTAACTCGGCTACTTTCGCCACATCTAATTTGTGATTTGCTTACACCAATTGTTGACGATATTCATAATAAAATATGGCCTTTATTTTTTTGAGAAAATACTATGCATTTGCATTTGCCTAAATTCTTGTTAAACCAAAAATTAATTTTTGCTTTTCCATTGGTCACATTACTCTAAGAAATTTTAATTGGCATTTTAGATAAATTAGCTCTTTAATCGAAAAGTTCATGCATTTAATTTATCAGCTTTTCTTTGCTTTGAGTTTTGCCAATTCTTGGTTGGAGCTTTGTACCTTAATCATGACCAAATAAAAGCTTGGCTTAAGGAATATATATTTAATGTCAATATCTAAACTGAAAAGAGGGAATTTGCAAACTTTAATTAGTTTTTAGCCTAAATTGATTTAGCACTTGGTTTGATGAACTTGGAATTTATGCACTTTTTCTTCTCTTAGCCAAAATTTAATCTACTTGTAACTTATCTTAGCTTTTAAAATCATGATAAAATTCATAGCACACATAAAGGTCTTGAATTATTGAATGTCTTTGAATTTTATCATCTTTCTATAAGGATGGTCATCATTTGTCCAAGGCTTCTATGTATTAACCAATTTACTTAATCATGCTAATTCACTTATACTTGGTTCCTTAAAAGCTATTTTATATTTTAGCTAGAATATAAGGGAATTTTCTGGCTTCCACCAAGGTAGCTTACAAAATTTATGCATATGTTGAGTTGAATGAGCTTTCATTTTAGTAAAAAATGTCAAAATATAAGTATAGGAAATAAATATCATTTTTGCCTTCCCAAACCAAAAATTTTAATATAAGAATAATTTTGGCTTCTACAGCCAAAATAAAAATGCAAATTTTGCTTTAAGTAATCCTTAACCTTATTTTTGGTAATTTAGTCAAAAATTTATTTCCCTTTGATTTTTGGTGAAATTTATAGTGCCACATTTCTCTGTGTCATGTCTAGCCATTTTAAACATTATTTCTATGGATCCTAAAGCTTGCAAATAATTGTTGCAAAATTTTCATGAACATTATTTCAAAGCCAATTTTGTGAATCATGGCTATACTGTTGCAAATTTCATGCTCTTCAATTCAAAGCTTGGCATTTTTGCTTTTAAAAGCATTAAAGCCTCAAATGTTTATGTAGACCTTAAAGAGTGCATTTCACCAAACTTAATATATGCACAATATCTTGTCAATATTATATTTTTAATAGGTTTTGGCCAAAATAAAAGGGCTTCTCTTAGCCTAAAAATCAATTAACATTCTTAAGTAAACCACATAACTTATTATGACTTTTATTGTAATTTTATTTCCAAACTAGAACTATTTTAGCCTATTAGGCCCACAGAACTATAAACCCTATTTATTTTGGTTTCAATTTCATCATCATATCACCATTCATAATATTTAGTCACATATTAAAAAAACACCAAAGAAAATAACAATAAATACAAACACACCAAAACTTGCAAAATTTGAGCTTTATTTATTTAAGATAATGGCTTATCAAGCTTATTCTCAAAACCAAAAAAAAAAAATATTGCCATTAAATGGCAATTTACTGGCCTCTCAAATTCCTGGCCAGAGGCCAATAAATTATTTTTTATTTTAGTTTTCATTTTCCCACATAATGGGAAATATTTTTAGCTCCACCCCATTTCACACCCTTTTGAGGCTTAATCAAGAGGTAATATTCAACCACTTGATTTAGTATTTTCGTATAATCTAATGCAAAATAATCCCTTTTAAAGCTCAGTATTTCAATCGGATCTACCATAAAGAAGACATTAAGGGATTTTTTATTATCAACAATAATTAGAAAAATTATTATTAAATTGATTACCTCTCCTTATGACTTTTCTAGGATGACCCCTTTTGTTTATCTTAGGGAAGTTGCCCCCTTAGTGTTCTAAATCTCAATGACATCTCTTTTAGCCTTACTCATCATGGATTCATTTTTGTTAAAAAGTGGATTCTCTATATCTTTAGGCTTGAATTTGGCCTTAGTATAAGGTTGGACTTCCTATTTTTTTGTATTCTCTCAACTACTTTTTATCTTTGCAGTCTTCTTTTATGTGTATGAATCAATGGTTGGAAAAAATTTCTATGCTCTATCTTATATCACTGCTTATTTGGTAGAATGGACTGTGGCACCATGAACCTAGGTTGTATAAGCTTTTCATCTTTCCTTGGCTTGGACCTATACTTTTTTTGAAGAAAATTAGAGTATGTGGCCTTTTATTTAATACTAAAAATTTATTATAAGGAATTATTCTCCAATAATTTTTAAACCTATTTGGATTCATGTTGGAAGGCTGAACCATGTCTTTTTCCTCTATTTTCTTTTTCAAATCCCATTGATAAATTAGTTAACGCCACTAAGGAAAGTGATTTTTTCTCTATAATTACTATATTTTTTCCCACCCTTGGGGGGATGAGAAAAAGATAAATGGGCTTGATGCATTAATATTTGACCTTGAGGAACTAGTGTTTAGCCTTAAAGAAGTGATTGTTCCTTAAGTAAAATGTTACCTCCTTTATTTTGTTCTATTCCATAGGGAATTAGTTCTTGGTCTTAAGGAAAAGGCATATGAGTCTAAGGATTTGACAGGTAGCCTTGGGAGTGTTACCCCCTATGCCTCTTCCTTCTCATTCATACATTCCTTACTACAAGGCTTGGTTAGTGCTTTTATCAGTGACCAACTGAACTCCTTAAGCAATTTTTATAGAATTACCCGACTCCTTTTAGGCCACCACCAGTTTAGATACAGTATCTTATTTGGATGCTTGCTCATCCATCTTAGAAAATGATTGCATAACATCTTGCAATATTTTCTTAAAATTTTTAATGATAGAATTATTAGCTTGATGTAAAGAATTGATCATTTAAAGCACTACATCCTGTAGAGCTTTCATTCCTTCTATAAAAGTAGCGTGTGCATTAGTGCCCTTACAACTAGTAGTATTATCAATGACATTCAAAATTTGGCCTGAATAATCAAAAGGTGCCTTGATCCAAGAGTGATCTTGAGGCACCAAGCCTTTATTCATTTATTTCCATAAACCACCTATTTTTACAATTGAATTGTTGGTACAATGACCAACTTTGAAATTTTCTTTTTCAAATCTGCTCATCTTGTTGAAACATGTCTCACAAAGCATGCCAAATATTATTTCTTTAATTTTTTGGCATGCCAAAAGATTATTGTTGAATTTGTGCGAGCATGTCGGAGGAAAAATTCCTCAAAATAAAACTTGACTTTTTTTAGACGGATTGTGGATTCCCAAATGCCTTTATCATAATTTATTTGGATTTCAAGTAGTCTAAGATGTAATACAAATTAAAAGATAATTTTTTCTTTGAAATTAACAAGAAAATTATTGAAAACAAGAATTGAAAACTTGATAAAGATTGTTTAAATAAAATTTGCTAATGATGTTTGCTTTAATGATGATTTTTGTCTATGTTATGTTAATGATTGGTTCCCTTGCTTTTAAAGACATTATTACTTATAGACTACTTCTTCAAGAATTTCACTTCATCAATGTTTCATAATTCCTTAGGCTACTGAGCTTGTAACTTTTACTCTAAAATTTTCTTTATCAATGCATAGATAATTCCATATTCTTTTAGCGTTTTCTTTCCCCAAGACATTTAATAGGTTAGGCTTATTATTATTATTATTAATTATGGGTTTATATGTTGTTGGTTTTAAATTCAAAAAATTTTATGTTGAGCTCAAACACCTTGATAGAGATCTTTCTAAAAAATTCTATATGAGACCCTCATTTAACTATGATCATCCTTTTGGTAAAAGATTGTCATCTTTGAAATAACTTTATATAGGTTTAAACAAAGCCCTTAGAGCATGGTTTGTGAAATTTAGTTCTATTATGGAAATGTTAGTTTTTTCTTTTAACTTTTAAATAATTTTCTCTTCATTCATAAAGTTGAAAGTGGAAATATTCAATTATTGCTCAATGTAGATGACATGATTATTACTAAAGAAAATTAGGCAGGTATTGAGAAATTGAAGTAGTTTCTTAGTATTTGAAGTAAAAGATCTTGGTCATTTAAGTTACTTTCTTGGGCTTGAAGTCTCCTTTTATAGATCAAATAAGAAAAATATGCCATTTAATTTTTATCTTATATATAGGCTTAATAGATAATAAGACCGCCAACACACTATTTAAGTCTAATGTCAAACTTTCACCTATAAAGAGAGCAATTTTAGATGATCCAACTCTTTATTGATAATTGGTCAAAAGTGATATTTATCTCACTACTAGTCATCCTGACATAGCATATATAGTGCATATGGTTAGCCAATTCATGGTCTCTCCTTATACTACTCACTTTGCAGTTATGATTTGTATCCCTCACTATATCAAGGGTGTAAGCACCCAATTTCAGGATGCAATTGTGCACAATTATGATGCAAGCCCCTATGATGAAATTTATTCAAAAATTGAACTTGGTTGTCAATTTTCTGGACTTTAGAAACTAAATTGCAACATTTTTTAGGATTTGATTATAAGGAAGTCAATTTTTTAGGGGTCTTTTGGTAATTAAAAAAAGGTCAGCATTGGTGTAATGTGGACCGGCATTGTACAATGCCGACGCGTAAAAGTCCCATTTTTTTTATTTTTTATGTATTTTTTCTTATTTTTTACCAATTTTTTCAGTGTTTTTATTGGTTAAAAATTGAATTTTATTATTATTTTTATTGGAAAAAAGATTTTGACGCATTCAAAACATGTAAATAACTTTCAAAAACCAAATGCTTATCAGTTTGTTTTGAGGAGATGATTCTGTTCCTCCAAAGGAGGAAGTCAGTACGCATAAACTCTGCTTTAAAAAGCAAAGAGTCTGCATGTGTGGGGGAGTGGATTTTTAAGACTTAAAGAGAGACGGAGAGAAACTCACACACATAGAGACTGTAAAAAAAAAAAAACTTAAAAACCCTAAAAATTAAGACGTGAAGAACACCTCGCGTGTCTTTCAAAACCCTAATTTTGGATACGATCAGGGTCTTTCTTTGAACACAATCAAATCCCAGTTCATAATCAACAACAATTCAATTTCAACAGTAAAATTCCAATTCTGAGGGGCTAAAAAGGACATTTGCACAGCATCATCACAATGTTCTTTTTTATTCTTTTCTTTCCTTAATTATTTTTATTTTATTTTTATTATTGATTTGAGTATTAAATTTCACTAATCTAATTTATTATTTTTTTATTTTGATGTTTAATTGTGGATTAAGGAGATACTACTTATGTTCAAATGAATAGAAGATCCATGGAATGTCATGGAATAATCTGTACTATTTTTCAATAAATATTAGGATTTTAATTTTCATTTTGCCTTTATATGTTCTGTGTAGTTATTGTAATTCATGGGTGTATAATTGTTTGATTTTAATTTTTGTACATAGTTTGTAATAGCCCCAGTAGTGGGAATAGTAAAAGATTTAATTTTCTGCACTTAAAATCAATTAGTAATTAGGTTCAATTGGGTAAAAATTAATTAAAATTAATGGTGGCAGTAGCTTAATTTAGGGTTTGTATGTAATTAACTTAGGGTTTCTAGAAAATTACTATAATGTTTGTTTGATCCATTTTTTGTGTTTTATTTATTTTGGGCTTATTTTTTTTATGTTTTTATCCTTTTAGGCCCCAAGCCCACGTTTAGGTCAAGCCACTTAATAAATAGGCTTAAAAATGATTTAGGGTTTTAAATAATTAAAATTAATTTATGCCCATTAGGTTAATTAAATTTTAGGCCCACTTAATTAATTAAAAACTTGTTTAGACTTAGCTCAGCCCACTTAAATTCATTTCTTTTAAAATAAATAGACCTAGGCTCACATTTCACTTAAAATAAAACCAAATTAGACTTAGGTCCACTAATTTAACTTTCCTTTAAAATTGAATAGACTTAAGCCCATTTCTTATACAGACTAAAATAAATAGATATAGGCTCACTAATTAATAAAAATGTAAGTCCACCTTTAGTCCATTTCTCACTTGTAAATAAAATGTAAATCTAGCTAAATTTTTAATAAAATTAACATAGTTTAGACTTAGGGACAATGCGATATTGAGTGCATTTTTTATGTGTAATTTTATTGACTAGATGCCTAGGGTTAGATGGATGTCAAAATAGGGTTTAATAAAATTGCATGTATTTAGAGGATGAAATAATCATTTACAAAATTATTCTAAATGAACACGAGACTAAGAGAAGTTAGTATTCCATATCCAGAATCTCCTGATTGTGGTGTTAGCTTTCTTTTAAGGAATCGAGTACCACCTTTTCAATTTGTCCCAATTATTACCCTGGGTGGCAACTCCTTATCTCCACGCCATGTTTTTATGATAGTGGTTAATGTGTTATCTAAGGCCCTGAGCCAAAACGATGTCACGGTTGCTAAAATCTTAGGTGTGCGTTAAACCCCGTCGTCTACAAAGGGCACTTTATTTTATGTCCCTCATTTCTTAGCATGGTCCTCACTTATAGTACAAGCTTATTCTAATGCTAATTAGACTAGTGATCTTATTGATAAAAACTCCACTAAAAATAATTTCATTTTTAAGAGATTTTATAATCTTTATTATGACAAAAAAATAAACAATAGTTATTTTATCACACCCTTACTCTAAATTCTAAGTACATATGCATTCATTATGCATTTAATTTACATATAATATTTTGATTGAATTAAAGTATAATTTAGAATATATATCTATATATATATATAAAGGGACTCAATTGAAGCAAATAATTGTCCTAGAATGAATGATCAAAAGCTTAAGGATTAATAGGTAATACTAGCATTTTATTAAGGACTTAAATATATATTTTGTAATTTAACTTATCTACAAAAGGGGCTAGAACTTTCTCCAATTCATGGTCTTAAGTATGAACACATGGATGTTAAAGAAAAGAGAGGAATAAAGAGATCTACTTATGAAAAGAATAAGAGAACTATAGAACTACTTCATTCTTCAAGTAGAGCTAATTTTTGCAAGCTGAGTTTGAAGATCTAAACACTTTTCAGGTTATAATCTTCATTCCAAAAGGTTGTAGTGATTGATTTGGTAAGTAATTTTTGTGTTTTGGTTTATTTAAGTTAGGGTTTATAAGTTGCAGTTTTTATTTTGAGTTTCTAGTTTTATAGTCTCTATATTTTGATCATAATTTGATGTTAGGAAACTTCAAATTAAGATTGTTTTAATTTAATTTTAAGCTTATAACTTTGTAGTTTTAATTTAGAGCTGATTTTGCCTATAAAATGGTCTAACAAGGTTATACTATTCATTGCTCAATCTATCAAAGTAATTGACCTAGTTGTATTCAACTATTTATAATTTCCTCTGTAGTTTTCTAAATAAGGTGCAATTTTAACAACATGTACTAGACACATACATCTAAGTTTTTTTTATAATTTGAGCTTAAAATTCATTTTATATAAGTTCCAAGAATTTTTCAAAAGTAGGTCTAATATAAACCTTTTGGATTAAATTGATCAAGTTTGTAAAATTAAGTTTAAATACATATTTTGTATATCATTTGGGGGCTAGGTGCTGATAAGGGCAAAGGACTTGCAGGTATAAAGTAGATACTTTGTCGACTTACTTGTGAGCAACTAAGACTACTTTTGGTGAGTAGATGTTCAAACCCTTCAACTTTTTTTACATACAGCAATAGAATGAGCTTTTTTTATATTGTTTCCATGAACCTAAATTGATTTATTAGAATTGTTTTAACTCAAGTTGTTACTACTTGAATTGCTTATTTAAGATTCAAGCTTTGAAATAACAATGGTTTTAAGTTTACAAGTGCATTACTACCATATGCTTTCTTTTGTAATAATATTTGAGATTATTTTAGTTATTCGATGATTTAAATGAGTTTATACTCAGCTTAGTTTCACTCCTTTGAATTATGATGAAGATGGTTTTATTTTGAATGCTTTGTTGAACAACAAATGTGTTAGTAATATTTTGATTAATTATTTGATGAAAGTAGTATTTAGTTTTGTGTATTACCTCCCTATGTGAGATGTGTGAATGTGTTGAGGTGTTATATACACATTTGAGATTATGATGGTTACTATTGCGTAATAGATAATGTGGCACTTAATTACAGGATGATGAAGGGAGAAGGGTCATTTTATTCTAATATAGTCGAAGGGTTAGCCTTCAAGTGCACTCAAAGAGTAAGTTTATGATGGCTTGTATGTTATGACCATATTGTATTGCTTGTTTAAGGATGGTCAACACATATGAAAGGTTGTATTGGTGTTTAAAAAGGCATATGTTTTACTTGGCTAAAGTTTGCATAAGTTTGAAAGCAAGAATGAATCTGATATTTTAAGTGAATTACAATTTGATTATAAAAGCTCTAGTATTTCGATATAAGATTATTACCGTATTTAATTGAGCCAAACTATTTTTTTCTTATAACCTCTATACAAAGAGTATTTCTATACTTATTTTACTTTATTTTCTAAATTTTTTTCAAATAATAGGGCTAGACAGTAGGTGGACTGAGCTAAAAGAGTGTGTATAAAAGTTTCAAAGTAAGGTTGGACAATATTCTCATTAGAGAAAGTCGTGCTATAAGTATTGTAAAAGAATATGTTTAAAAGTCAAACAATGATGGCTAGATTATATGTACGGCTGAGTAGGAATCGACCAAATTTGAATTTTTGGCTCGACTCGACCTGAAATTTAGCTTCGGTTTGGCTTCCATAATAAGAGGCAACGCGGGTCGGGCGAAGGGTAGGCGGCTGTGTAGTATTTGGTTAGCGGGTTGAGGGTGGAAAATTATTGCTTAACCCGCCTGAATTTTCAATATTAGACATTGAACTAAAATGACATCATTTTAGTTATAGGGGTACTATATAAGGATAAAACCTTACATCTCTTCATTTTTCACTCCTTCCTTCTCTTTGTAGACTCTGTCTCTCATCTCTCTCTCTCTGTTCTCTGCCTTTTCCTATCATATCTTCTCCTCCTTTCCTCTCACAGTCCTGTTCTTCCTCTTGAAACTAATTTCTATCTCAAAACCCTAGCAAGTAGCAGCTCTTTGTAAACCTTCGATCTTTACCTATCTCTCTTTAGTTCTCCCATTCTTGGTTTAGTCTCTTTTGTCATTTTTATTATTATAGCTAGTTTTTTCAAACAGAGCACCATCTGATCTCCATGATGATCTATTAATTAAAGGTAATACATGAAATATCTTTCTTTTTTTTATTTTTGGTTTTATTTGATTTTTAGTTTAGTTAGTTATTTGTTAATTTTTTTTATCTATGTAATATTTGTTGTTCAATATATGTTAAGTCTTATAGATATGTTGTTATTACATTTAATTTTGTTAAATTAATAGATTTATTATTTAATTTTTTTAATCATATTATACTTATAGATCTGTGTATATTTTATATGGATACATTATGGATCTAACATGCATGTAAAAAAAATTGTTTGCTTTAAAATTCTCTTTTGTTCTAACATGTAGATCTAACATGCATGGATCTAAGATAAAATTAACTTGTTAAAAAATAATTTTTTTATTATTTATTATCTGTGAGAACATAAAAAGTGTGTTTGAAAGTTATTTTGGATTCAACAAATATAATTTTATATTATGATTCATATATATCTATAATTATTTCAATTTTTAATTTTTTATAGATCCACAATAATTTTTTTGTTTATATTATTTTTATAGATATAAAATTATATTTATTTATGTTTATTTTGATTATTTACGTAATTATTTTGATGTTTATTTATATTATTTATATATATATATTTATATATATTATTCATTTATATTATTTATTTATATTATTTATGTTGATTTTTATTTATATTTATTTATATATTTTGTATCTATATTATTTACATATCTTTTATTTATATGTATTTTATTTGTTTATGTTGATGCTTATGTGTCTGTATTCTTAATTTCTCATTTGTAGTAATGATCTGTGAAATTTTGTTTCTTTGTTCTGCCAATGCTTGTGACTATTTGTAAAATAACAGACAATTTATGTCCTTGCTCTCTGTTTGCATCTGTGATTGCTTCTAAAGTTCCTATTGGTGAAAGCTTAAAGTTATAACACAAAAAAAAGGGGGTGAAAGCATAAGCGTTACGAAATTGAGTTATAACTTTATAACTTTCAAAAAAAAGGGTGGAAACTTTCACTATGATCTGATTGGAAGCATTAGCAACTGAAATATGACATAATTAAATTTATTTTATTTTATTTATTTTTTAATTGATATTTGAGTGCATTTAATCTGTGATTCTGATTGTGTGTGTGTTTTTTTAATGTGTCATTCATGAAGATGTAGAAAACCAATGGTAATAATAATGCCACTAGTTCGAACCCTGAGGTAGTAGAAGCAACAAATGCACCTCCTGGCTCTCAGAATGAGACTCAGGGTCAGCCTAATGTTACTGCTAATGCTAAGAAATGAAAAGAGACTAAACCAAAATTTATTGTCTGGCAATATTTTGAGAGAATTAAGGATGAGTTTGGTGTTATCATAAAAGGTTAATGTATTTAATGTGGTTCCTCTATATATGCTCACTCTAAAAGACATGGAACTTCTTCTTTAAAAAACCATGTTATACATTGCATGAAAATTCCTCATAGTAAAGATGCTAGGTAGGCACTGCTAACACTTAAACCTATTGGGGTAGAGGCACGTGATATACAATCTATTAGCTTAGGCACTTGGAAATTTGAGTTAGAGGCTATTAGAAAATCACTTGCACAAATGGTAATTACTAATGAATTGCCATTTAAGTTTATTGATGGGGTGGGTTCAAGAACTTCATAGACGTTGCATGTCCACACATTAAAATACTATCTAGATGGACTATAAGTAAGGATTGTTATAATATTTTTGTGTCTGAGATGGTGACACGAAAAATTTTTATGAAGGAACATTGCTAAAGAATTAGCATCACTATTGATTCTTGGACATCCATTCAAAGAATAATTATATATGTATGACTGCTTACTTCATTGATGATAGCTGAAATTTGCATAAAAAGATAATATCCTTCATCCTTGTTACATCTCTTAAGGGGGAGTACCTTGTTAAGGCTTTAAAGAATAATTTGTTACATTGGGGAGTTAAAAATGTCTTCATAGTCACAATGGATAATGCTTCATCCAATGACATTAAAATTGAGTATTTTAAAAAGAAAATGTTAAGTTAGGGGGCCTCTTCTGTTAAGTTGAAGTTCTTACACTCACATTCTCAATTTGGTTGTAAATGATGGGTTAAAAGAGATTAATATGTTTGTAAAAAAAGTGAGAGAGGTAATAAGATACATTAAAAACAACTCTGCTAGGTTGAGGAAATTTAGAGAAATTTCTTATCTCATTGGGGTGGCATCAAAATGCTCTTTGTCTTTTGATGTCTCTACAAAGTGGAATTCCACCTACATCATGTTAAAAATTGCATGTTTATTTGAGAAAACTTTTAACAAATATAAGGAGACAAAGTCCTCTTTCATATCAAATTTGGGTGATGACATACCTACTTTTTATGACTAGGAGTCTGTTAGGAAAATGGTTAATATGTTGAAGGTGTTCTACAATATAACTCTCAAGATTTCTGTATCTAATTATGTGACAACAAATAGTTTCTTCTTTGAAATTTCTAATTTGAATTGCATTATTAATGATTGGAAATCTTCTTTTGAGTTGTCTATTTATAACACAAACATTAACATGAAACAAAAATTTGACAAATATTGGGCAAATCCACAAAAAATGAACTCTCTTATCTTTATTGCTACAATCCTTAATCCTCGATATAAATTGGAGTTTCTTGAATTTTCTTTTAATCAAATGTATCAACATATTGGTGATGGGGTTGGAAGTAATTCATTCATTAACATAAAGTTTGATTTGCATCTCTTATTTAATGATTATGTTTCAACATATGCTTCATCTGCTGCCTCTGAGACTAGTTTTGGTAGTCAGTCAATCTAGACTACTCAGTCTAATATTGAAACTGAGATGCCAATTATGGGAATACAATGTCTTTGAAAGGTAGATTTAAGAAGCATAAACAAGAATCTAGAATGGGTGGAAGTAAAAAATTAGAACTTGAAATATATCTTAGTGAGGTAGTTCTGGAAGACGTGGGGGCTTTTGATATCCTCAAATGGTGGAAGTTGAATTCTCAATTCTTTCACGTATAGCTAGAGATGTTCTAGTTGTTCCTGTTTCTCTATGGCTTTTAAATCTTGTTTCAGTACTTCTGGTCATATTCTGAATGTTTTTCAGAGTTCCTTAACTCCAAAAATAGTTGAAGCATTGATTTGTTCCCAGGATTGGCTTAGAATGCCAAACCAAATAGTTAGGGTGGAAGAAACATTAGAGGAGTCAGAGTCTCTTGAAAAAGGTCCTATTTTATTTCATTTGTCATTAATGTTCTCTATTTAATTGCATTTAATCTATTGCATGTCCAAAAATTCTAATTCTTCGCTTGTTCATTTTCTTTGCAGATCTTGAACCTGTGGATAGTGGCCCTTCTCTTGCTCAGTTATTTGTTTTATTTTGTCTCAATTTGTGCCATGTTTTTTGCTTGCTTCCTTTCTTGACTTTGACTGTGACCAACCTGATGTGCCTAAATTGTTTGCCTAATCAGTTGAGGTGCCTGTGTTGATGTTGCATCAACTTTGATTGTGTTTGAACATATTAAAGAGGAAATGATGATGCTTCCACCCTATGATTTTTTTTTAGATTCAAAGTATGCATGTTTAAGTTTCTTTGATGGCTTTTCTTTTAGTTTAGTTACTAAAAATGTGGCTGCATCTTAATGTTGAAAATGCTCTATTTTGAGCCTCTTTAATATGTTTTTAGTAGTGATGATGCTTCCACCCCTTAAATTTTTTCTGATATATATTAGAATGGTGTGCTCTGTTTAACTAGGTAGTTGTTTTCTTTACTACCAGAAAACAGAGCTCTATTCTAAATGTGATTTGAATACAAAGCATCTTAAGCCTATTTGTCATCTGCTACTTATTTTATTTTCATTTAGTAATCTATATGTTTTCTTTAATTGAAATTATGCATCTTGATTGCAATGTGAATTTGCAGGTGAAATACAAATATTACTGTTACAAACTGTAGTTGGTTTTTTTGGATTATTGCAATCTATTTTTTGGTTTTTTTGTTTTTACAGATTACTATTGTTACATAGTCAATTTTTTTTTATAATAGGGTGGATAGCAATTTCTGAGCTTGCATTATAGTAGTCTGTTTTATTTTTTTATATGCAGCATAATATAGTGCGTCAATTCTTTTTTTAAATTAAAATTAACTATTTTTTGTAAGTCATAGTATACAATAAGTGTATATTTTTGACATTGTAAATGTATGGGCTTGGCCTAAAAATATTAAGTAAATCAGTATATAATCGGTACTTATTTTATTTCTGTAGCCCAAAAATAAAAGGCCCTAATTATCAAAGTATCCCAAAAAGGCCTAACCCATCCAAGCCCAACCTAAGGTTTAAAATGACCTTTTTTTAAGTATATTCAGTTTTTGAAAAAGTCAGTTTCTTCCACGTCAATGGATCAGTTTGGTCATGTAAATTATCTTCCAAAACCCTATTAGTTTACTTGTTTGCTTCACCCAACTCGCCCGATACTCACCCCTAGTTATATATAAAACAACTGTTTGGAAACATGTTTTATATTGCTTTAATGATGTTCATTACTCTATTTTCAATATACAAACATGAATGTCAATCTAGTTTTAAAAAAATATGATTTCCTATATTACTCAATTATCATATACAATAGTTATTATTCATAAACTCATCAAATTACAAAAATTCTTATTTTCTAAATACATCACATAAATGCATCAAGTTTTTTCAAGAAATTATTTTAGTTCATTTAGCAAATATAATTATACTTGTAATATAGTTTGACTAAATTAAATAGTTTACTAAATGGTTGGTTTTAAATGTCCATCTCGGGCTATGTGAGACGAGATGTGACATGTTCATTGTAGTATAAAAGTAGAGTATGGGTGCTTGCTACTAGTTCTAAATTAATTTTAATTAAGATGATTATTATAATATATGGGGATTCCTTAACCTAATGTCACTATCATCCATTATAACAATTAAAGTGCCATCCAAATTGCCCATAATAATACTCATAAACCTACTAAGCACATTCAAATTAATTATCATTTTGTTTACCATCATTTTATCTATGGCGCTATCCATCTCTTTTATTGATCAAAAGATTAATGTTTTCACTAAATCTCATTCTTAGGATGATTTCATAACCTAACTTACAAACTCTAGCTCTCCAATTCTTTGCCATATAAAGTATAAAAGAGGTGTTAGAATATTTGACACTTGACTAAAGATATCAAACCTCTTAATTATTGCATATTAATTTAGACCTAGAATGCTCTTTACCGGTCTAATTATTAACCTTATTTTTATGTATATTAACTCCTTTAATATATAAAGAGATTGTAATGCTCTATACCATGATCATCAAAAATACAATAACAAATCTCTTCTTTTACAATTTATTTCTTTTTTGTTATTTATAACACTTTTAGTGCATTTGATAAGAAAAAGGTTGTTGACCCTTTATATGATCTAGGTCATGATCATTCTCAATCAACTTTGATTTAACTCTAATAATCAATTTTAGTTGCTAACTTGTATATTTAAGTGTGTTTATAAGATAGGTTCAAAGGTGCTATTAATAAGCCTTGAATTAAAGTCCAAATAAGGTTATTTAAAAGTTAGATTGCCCCTTACAATCCCGTCACAATCGTGAGGAGGATCATGGGCATGAACTAGATGAAGAGTTGAGTTATGAAGAGCCCTGTGCCCCTCATGGTCGCAAGGAGGGTGCTCATGATATAAGCTTCTCGACAGCCTTTGTAATGACTATTTTAGAGCTCCAATGACTACATATTTGACCCTCACGATCATGACACCTCCCCTCATAAGCATAAGTAGCAAAATTTTTATAAAAAGTGAAAGAAATATTAAATAAAGATGGAAAAGTATTTGGGATGAAAATCAAAGCCCCAATAACTATATTTTGGCCCCTCCACTATAAATACTAGCTCAAGACATCACTTTAATAGATAGAGAGTTAATGGAGCTAATTTATTATGAAAATTTATCAAGCCAAACTTAGTTTCTTCCATATTTATTTTTATATATTCATTCCTTATAAATGAACTCTTGTTGAGTTTGTATTTACCCTTCTTATAAGAGTTGGGTGCGTGTCTAATTGATAGGATTATTCCATCTACTCTTTTTTAGGATTAAGAAGTGGGTAGTAAGGACCAATTGATATTAGATTGGTGTTGTGCCTTCGAAAAACACTTTGATTGTAAAAGATTGTGTGCTAGATTTAAAAATACTTATGGAAATGTTTAAGTGTGAACCTCACAAATATTTGGGAAAAAGTTTGAAGTAAGTCTTAAGAAAAACACTTGTAAAGGTTTATGGTTAAGTCTAGAAAATTCACTGAGTAATGGTTTAGTGTTAAGCCTTAAAAATCACTTGTAATAATCTTGGCAAATAAGATTGGAGTGGGCTTAAAAATCCTAATTTGGGGAGAAGTTAGGTGGAGAGAACTAGACTCCTTAATTCTTTGTATTCATCTTTTCTTTTTCATTTTTATTTTTGTTCATATTTATTCTTCATTAAATCACCTTTAATTTTCCCTTTAATTTATAAGTTTTATCAATTTAAGATTTTTGCTATTAAATTTATTCCACTTACAAATCACTTATATATATATAAATATGAAGTTTTAAATTTTTTTTTAATTTCAAAAGAATGAGAGATTTTTAAAGAAGATAATAGAGACTAAATAAATAGCATTTCTCTAGTGACATTAATTCAATCCATTAACAATTATGGTGGGAGTGATTTTGATATTAAACTTGTTTAAGAGATATTGCATAATAGATTAGCTAATCAATAGAATGACTGTTTAGTAATATGTATTAAAAATATTATCACGACCCGAACCCAGGGCACGTGACCAGCACTAGGGAATGAGAAAGCATAAAGTTACCGAATCCCGTAGTAAGCCTTAAAAGAAGATGCATAATTTAAAAAATGTAAAACTTTACAATAAATAATTAAATTACAATGCATATTATCAAACTAATTTTTCTCTATATAATTTAAACCATAATATCATAGTGCATAAAATATATAAACTTCAATTATACAATAATGTCTCATTACACAATACTATAAATACATGAAATCCCAAATAAAATATGCAGTTAAACAATTTTCTCTACTGCAATACACAAAAATAAATTTAACACAACTAAGTAGACTTACGTAGAATAGCTGATGAAGAAACTATACGGTGAAGAGAAGTAGGCCTAATAGAAAAGTCTCAAACTCCTGAAAAAAATAAATTGAGGGGAATCAAACCTCACTGAGTAAATTAATAAAAAAGTTGTACGGTTTGAAAACCTTTTTGAAAACCGTATAGATATAGTGAAAATAATTTATAACATATATATATATATGGACTGCCGATCCCCAAAAGTAGAGGCATCAACCGAGGCACCAAACCGCAGTCATCCACTTAATCCAAGCACATGGCACTGGCAGTCCTCGAGAGCTAAGGCATCCACCGAGGCACCCCTCCCAGTCCATTCTTAACTTTCCACATCACTAGTGGTTCCCGAGAGCAAAGGCTTCCATCGAGGCACTCATCCCAAATTATAACCATAAGTCATACATATTTTAGGATCCTTCTCTCAATCTCCACCTTGTGCACACGGTCCTGGTGAAACCCACAAGGTAGCCTGTTCTACCAAAATTTCTTATAACTAGTTTTTGAATAAATAAATAAATTGCAATAAAATTCTCAATAACAGCATTTATTTCAAATTGATAATGTAAATAATACTAAAAATATGAGAACACACAATTTTTAAAGAAAACACACATACATACCAGTTTATTAACTTACAAGATAAGCGAGATGGCTGACGACAGTGCGTCTACCTCAATCAAGAAGCTCCCGCTCTGGTACTCTCTAAAAATAACACATTCATTTTTAAAATAATGCTTATGGAGTAAGGGAAATTAATAAAATTTATGAGACTCTAGAATGACTCGGGAAAAATCGGATAAGACTCGATAGATTTGAATACCCTAATTTACGTTAGGAAATTATGGAAGATGTCATGTTTTACGAGAAAATCTACTGAAATTTCGACAGAGTCTTCCCTGTAAAATGGGCATCTCTCTACCGTAGGTAGAGCCATTCCTGCATAGAAAAAATGCATTTCTAGCATTCACACTCAACCATACTCGGGTCGGCTCTCCAATACTGCAGTTAGCCCGACTGAGTTCACAACCCAACCAAATAACACAACTTAATTCTAATTAATAAAATTCACATTTAATTACTTAAATAGTTTAATTATATAATAAAATTAGTTTAAAACTGATTTTAGTACCCAAATAATATATAATATATTATTTGAAAATAATTTTCAAAAATTAGTATTAATTAGTTAAAATAGTAAATAATTTGTAAAAATCCTTTTAATTCCTTAAATATTATTAAAACCAACTAAAATATATTATTTAGCAATAATTAGCACAAAATTACATATTTACCCCTATAATACTGTAATATCCCGATATTTTAAATATTTTTAAACTACATCGGGATATGCAGTGTTATTAATTTTAATAAATATATTTGACTATTTAATTAGTTTTTTAATTATTAAAGTTATTTTTAATTATTTTAAATTTCCTACATAAAATTTTTCTGAAAATTATATTTTTGAGAAAATTAAACCTAAATAATTATTTATTTATTTACGTTAATCCGTTTTATATAATTGCATGATTCCATGCATGATTATGTTTATATATATATATATATATATATATATATATATATATAAAGTTTAACTAATTTACAAAACGTGCCACTCGTCCTTCTCCCCCAAACCCGACGCCCCTTACTTTCCCTCTCACCGCTACAACACCATTTCCTCACCATCGGTGTGCCTCCCGGCGTGCCACCACCACTTCCAGCTTGCTCCGCCGCCTGCTACTTCCTTTTTCGATGTGATTTGGTCATTTTTTGGCCGAGAAACCAAAATCCAACTCCACCATCATTCATTGTGATTCCGACCACCAAATTGGACACCGCCAGTCTCACTCCCTTCCTTGAGCTTCAGTGAGTGCATTTCTAAGCTTGGTTTCACTTGTTTTGGTCTAGATTTTGTTGGTGATCAATTTTTCCAATTCAGCCATTTTGGTTTCTTTATTTTTTTGAACTTTGATCTTGATTATTCAAGCTTACTTCCTTTACAAAAATTTCTCCTAACAGCTCAATTTACATTCTGTAATTTTTGTAGAATTTTTAGAATTTATTTTGATTTTTGTGAATTTTTTACTATTTTATTAATATTTTTTAATTTTCGTAAATTAATTAAATAATTTGTGAAATTGTGATTTATGGTGTTTATAGAGGTTGAAATGAATTTTAGAATTTAATTTGTAATTTTTGTGAATTTTGGAAAATTAGGTTAAATAAGTATTTTGTTAAAATTAATTGGTTAATTGAGTATAATTATTGATTTTATTGAATTATATGTTGAGAAATTAATTTTTGAGCAATTGTATAATTTTTAGTGAATTTTTGAATAATTATAGTATATTATATGGATTTTTATACGTTAAGGGTATTTTGGTAATTTGGTAATAATTTGGTTGAAAATTAAATTAAATTGGTTTTAATAATTATTTGAGGTATAAAAATGATTTTTACAAATTATTTACTATTTTTAACTAATTAAAACTATTTTTTGAAAATTATTTTCAAATTATATATAATATATTATTTTTGTAAATAAATGAGTTTTTATTGATTTTTAATATGTTTTTGGGCTAATTAAGTAATTTGGATTTATAAAATGAATTTCTATTAATATTTGTGAATTTATCAGGAATTATGGATTTTTAATAATATTTTATTAAAATTAGAATTTTTATATAATTATCGAAAAAATAATTATTTTTAGTGTTTTAATATTTAAATTTTTATATTTTGGTATATAAAGGGTATTTTCGGTATTTTTGGCATTTTCGTGTATTCTGTGTATGTCTCGTGAATTGCGAACCTCGATCAGTAGAATCATAGTTTGGGAGTCCAACCGAAGGGTTGTGTGACTGTATATTTTCGAAGTGTGTTTTCTTACAGGATCGGCTCTACTTTCTTACTAGAGAGATATTCATTTTATAGGGGAGGTTCTGCCAAATTTGTAGTAGAATTCTCGTAAAATGTGACATCCGGTCAAATCCCTATTCCTTATCTGTATCCGGTGTTTTAGATCGAGTCTCTAGAATTTCGTTAGATTTATTCTGATTTCGTGTTGTCATTTATTTATTTAGTTGCGCCGAGACCGAGACCTAATGGACTAGGCCCGTCAGATCCATCTCGTGGAGTGCACAACTGTGAGTTGTTATTTTATATATACGTGTATTAGGATGCATGTTTTAGAAATATATGTTTAAATGTTATGAAATATGCATAAATAATTTAATAATTGCTTAGGTACATTTTAAATTAAATGCATGTTTTATTATTGAATTATACCTAAAATGTTTTAAGTATATATATAGTTTATTTCTGGTTTATTTTGTAATTAAATTGAATTTATTTGACATATATATACTCGAAATATACTTGGTTTATTTTTGGTATATTTCTAGTATATATATGGTTTATATTGTTATTTTAATTAATGTCATGCATCATTTATTTTATGAATGTATGAATTTATTTTAAATGAAGGATATCAATAGAACGTGCTACCTAGTGGGCGGCACTAGGACCGAGTATGTACCAGCACGACGATAGAATTTAGGTTAAATTACTAACCTATTTGTGGATGTTGATTGGATTGATTTAATTAATGTGTGATGTGATTTGAGAGTGTGATTGCTGGAGCTCAGTTGACCAAGTGTCTCAGGGCCAATCACACTGACAGTCAGACTGCTAGAGCTCGGTTGACTTAGTGTCTCGGGGCCAGTCTACTATCCAAATGGAACAAGTGAATTTATTTGGAATAAGTGAGCCTGTATGGCTAGAGTGTTGTCTAACACTATTTGAGGTTATGATCATTTAGGGTTCTATTTGATCCTTCATAAACGGTTATTATTTTCAGTATTATATAAAACGATTTTTGCTGCATCCGTGTGTATTTGCTTGTATATATATTTATTATATATACTATTGAATGTGTGTATTTGTCATTTAGCTATGCATGTATATATATTATAACAATTCACTCAGTGAGGTTTGACTCCCCTCCGTTGATTCATTTTTCAGGAGAGTCTTCGTCCTCAGACCTCAGTAGCAGACCTTTAAGCCGGATTTCTTCCACCCCGGCTTTATTGTGTAAACTGTTTACTTGATTTTATTTTGTATTCTAGACACTGCAGTAGTTATTTTAATGAGTAGTATGTATTATATATGTTTGAGATTTAAATTTTAAAAGTTTGAACTGAGAATTTGCATTAAAATATTTTATATATATAAGATGGATTTGTGTTATTAAATCAGTGGATAAGCTATATTGTTACTTATGAGATTTTAATTTCCGCTGCAAGATATTTTATTTATTTTATTATTATTGCATGCTCTTATATTTCTTTTTAAAGACTTACTACGGGTTCCGGATTCGAAAGAATTCTCGTTCCCTAGCACCGGTCATAGCCCCTTGTTTTGGGTCGTGACAAATACAAAAATATACATAATATACTATTATTATTCAAAAATTCTATAAAAATTATAAAAATTATTTTCTCAACTTATATATTATTAATATTAACTAAAACACATATTTAAACCATTATTTCAACAAAAATCCAACTCTAACCTAATTATTCAATTTTGACATAAACTATAAAAATTCATAAAAATTATATAATATTCTCAAAAATTAATTTCTCAACACTAAAATTAATAAAAATATATAATATCACTAAATCAACCAATTTTATAATTTAATAATTAATTTACGAAAATTGATAAAATAATAATAAAATATTCAAAAATTCACAAAAATCAAAATAAATTCCAAAAATCATACAAAAATTCATAGAGGTAGATTGAGCTACTAAGAATCACATTTGTAAAGGGAGTTTGCAAGATTCAAGCTAGATCAAGCTAAAAAATTTTGAAACCCTAGAACTCAAAAACTAAAAATCAACAAAACTCATTCAAATGAAGATCAAAGCTCAAACTAAGCTTGAAATGGTTCTCATCGGTGCAAGAGGAGGAGAATGACATCGGAATTGCGTGAAATGGTGACAAGATGAAGCTGGCCGATTTTAATGGAGATTCTCGGTTTCTCCAGTTTCTCTGCATTGCCGGCAATACTGCTGGTGGTTGGAGGTGAGGAAGAAGAAGGGGGCAACGGTGGGTGATGGCCGGAGGAGAGGGAGGCGCAATGAAGGTTATGGGTCGAGGTCACGCGATGGGAAGAGAAGGTAAGGGTGATGATGCTGTGTTTTTTATGTTTTGTATATGTTTATTGTATGTATAAATAATATACTTTATATTATAATAATATAATAAGCTTATGTACTAACCTCCATAACACATACTACATGTGTATATATATATATATACATATATATACTCATTCATATGTATATATATATATATATATATATATATATATATATATATATATATATATATATACATGCACATGCTAACATTAATATACACATATATCCACATAAAATACACATATATATAATATAAAACCCTAATTAATTATATATTACATGAATACATATAATAGCGTTAAAAATAATAAGGATGAATATAGAATAAATTATATTTATGAAATAATTAAATAATATTTAATAATATAGAAAATATTAAGTAAATCAATCAAATAATAGTACTTAAATTAATATTATTAAAGTAATAATTTTCAAAATAAGAATAATAATATAAACCCTAAGTTTATTAACTTCTAAAATACATAGTTACATAGAATATGTAATTTAGCATAAAATGTCAATTACTAATCACAAATAATAAAATAATTTAAATATAATTTTTGAATTTATTAACACTACATATCTCATTTAAAAATAAATTAATTTTAAAAAATAGGGTTATTACAAATATATCCTTGATTGTGGCAATAATGATGCAATAATATGTTATTTTTAAGGAGTAAATTAAATAAACATTTACTAAATTTTGTATTCAATTACAATTTGGTTACAAAATATAATTTGTATTTTTTTAATTACCAAATTTTTACTTAAACTTCACAGGTTATTTTTCCAAAATTTTTTAATTTATAAACAATGTAATATTACTATTTTAGTCTAAAATTTCAAGATAACATATAAACAAATTTATATTTTCTATATATATATATATATATATATATATATCAAAGTTAAAGAAAAAACTAAAAATATCTTGATGGATATTAATATAAAAATATTATTTCAATTAGAGAATAAAGAAGATGTTAATATTTATTTTATTTTTAATTTTTTATTTAAAAAAACTATAAATGAATAAAATATTTGTATATAACATTATATTTAAATAATTTATAGGGAAAATGATTGAATTGGATCTTCAACTTTAGACCAACTTTGGCCTTTCTCTTAATTTTATTTTTATTTAATACTGTTTTAAGTTTTTACATATATATGTATATAAAAAATTTATAACTATAATTTGGAGATGTTATTTCTCCAAGATAATTTTTAGCTTTTCATCATTTTTTTATGAGTAAAAAATATGAATTTATTTGTATGTTATTTTTAAATTTTAGATTAAAAAGGTAATACTGGATTGTTTATGGATTAAAAAATTTTATAAAGACTATAAACAAAATCTAAATAAAAATTTGGTGATTAAAAAAAATACAAATTTATTGTAACCAAATTTAATAACTATCTATATAATTAACCCTATTAGTAATATTAGGTTTATAATTTTTTAAATAAAACTAATAATTATAATTCAAAATAAAACTGCCAACTTGTCACAACCCAAAACAGGGGTCATGACCGATGTTAAGAAATGAGAATTCTTTCGAATTCAGAACCTGTAGCAAGCCTTAAAAATAAAATAAAAGCAGGCAACAACAATAAAAAATATATATATAATATCTTGCAGTGGAAATAAATCTCATAAATAAATAATATTCCACCAATAGATTTAAGTAAACAAACTCATCTCTTATATATGAAATCTTTTAATACAAATCTCAGTTCAAATCTTTAAAATACATATCTCATACAAACATAATATATAAATCTCACAACTGACTACAATTACTGCAGTGTCTATATTATAAAATAAAATCAAGTAAGCAGATTACATAGTAAAGCCGGGGCAGAAGAAATCCGGCGTAAGGGTCTGCTACTGAGGTCTGAAGACGAAGACTCTCCTAAAAAATGAATCAACGAAGGGGAGTCAGACCTCACTGAGTGAATTGTTATAATATATATACATGCATAGCTAAATGACAAATGCACACATTCAATAGTATATATAATAAATATATATACAGGCAAAATCACATAGATGTAGCAAAATCATTTTATATATATACTGAAAATAATATCTGATTATAAAGGATCAAATAGAACCCTAGAAAATCGCAATCTCAAACAGTGTTAGACAACACTCTAGCCATACAGGCTCACTTATTCCAAATAATTCACTTGTTCCATTTGGACAGTAGACTGGCCTTGAGACACTAAGTCAACCGAGCTCTAACAATCTAACAGTCAGTGTGATTGGCCCAGAGACACTTGGTCAACCGAGCTCCAACAATCACACTCCCAAATCACATCACACATCAAATAAATCAATACAATCAATATCCATAAATAGGTTAGTAATATAACCTAAATTCTATCATCGTACCGGTACGTACTCAGTCCTAGTGCTGCCCACTAGGTAGCACGTTCTATTGATATCCTTCATTTATATATAAAACATACATTCATAAAATAAATGATGCATGACATTAATTAAAATAACAATATAAACCATATATATACTAGAAATATACCAAAAATAAACCAAGTATATTTTCAGTATATATACGTCAAATGAATTCAATTTAATTATAAAATAAACTATAAATAAACTATAAATATACTTAAAAACATTTTAAGAATAATTTATTAATAAAACATGCATATAATTTAAAATATACCAAAAATAAACCTATGCAATTGTAAAACCATATATGCATATTTTATACAAATGAAACATACATTTCTAAAAACATGCATCCTAGAACACATATATATAAGATAACAACTCACAGTTATTGCGCTCCTCGAGATAAGTCCGACGGGCCTGGTCCACTAGGCCTCGGTCTTGGCGCAATTAAACAAACAAATGACAATATGAAATTAGAATAAGTCTATCAAAATTCTAGAGACTCGATCTAGAATACTAGACATAGATAAGGAATAGGAATTTGACCGGATATCACGTTTTACAAGAATTCAACCGAAAATTCGACAGAACCTCCCCTGTAAAACGGATATCTCTCTACTCAAAGAGTAGAGCCGGTCCTGCAAAGAAACACACTTCGAATAAAAACAGTCTCACAACCCCTTGGTTGGACTCCCAAACTACAATTTCACCAACCGAGATTCATAATTCACAAGATAACACAGAACATATTTAAATACCAAAAATACCCTTTGATACTCAAAATATAGCAAATTAGAAATTCAAATGCTAAAAATAATTATTTTACCGATAAATACATAAAAACCCTAATTTTTATAAAATATTATTAAAAATCCATAATTCTTGATAAATTCATAAATATTAACCAAAATAAATTTTAAAACTCCAAATTACACAATTAACTCTTAAACATATTAAAAATCGATAAAAACTCATTTATTTAGAAAAATAGTATATTATATATAATTTGAAAATAATTTATGAAAAATAGTTTTAATTAGTTAAAAATACTAAATAATTTTTAGAAATCATTTTTATACCTCAAATAACTATTAAAATCAATTTAATTATATTTTTAGCCAATTTACTATCAAATTACCAAAATACCCCTACCATATATAAATTCACTATAATTATTCAAAAATTCACCAAAAATAGTATAATTACTCAAAAATTAATTTCTCAACATATAATTCAATAATATCAACAAATATACTCAATTAACCAATTAATTTCAATAAAATACATAATTAACCTAATTTTCTAAAAATCACATAAACTAAATAAATTCATAATAATTATACAAAAATCATAAAAATTACTAATAAATTTCTAAAATGCATTT
Organism: Mallotus nudiflorus; assembly: GCA_947683625.1. Lineage (NCBI taxonomy): Eukaryota > Viridiplantae > Streptophyta > Magnoliopsida > Malpighiales > Euphorbiaceae > Mallotus > Mallotus nudiflorus. Next base: position 2,820,022 of record CANTUR010000159.1, on the reverse strand, counting down.
TAATTCCTATAAACACCATAAATCACAATTTCATAATTTAATTAATTAATTTACAAAAATTAGAAAATATTAATAAAATAATAAAAAATTCACAAAAATCAAAATAATTCCCAAAAATTCTACAAAAATTACCACATGTAGATTGAGCTACTAGGATCAATATTTGTGAAGGAAATTTGCTTGAATCATTAAGATTGAAGCTCAAAAAATTCAAGAACTCAAGTTGACCGAAATTGAAAATTGAAAACCTAGGGAAATCTAAACCAAATCAAGTAAAACCAAGCTTAGAAATGTACTCACCGGAGCTTAAGGAAGAGATAGAAATTGGCAGCACTTCAAACGGTGGCTGGAATCGTTGTGATCGGAGTTGGAAGCAAGTTTCGATTTCTTAGGGAAAAACCGATCAAATAACACCGTAAAATGGAGCTAAGGGCAGCGAGATGGGCTGGAGATGGAGGAGGACAACTGAGAGGCACACCGACAGCAAGAAACGAAGGTCACAATCGTCGAAAATGGAAGGGGATCGTCGAGCATGGAGAGGAAGGAGTCGATGGCATTTTCGTAAATATGGAGAACTTTTTGTTTTGTAAATATTACATGTATATATATGTATATATATAACTATAGTTTATATTATTATAATATATAAATATTATATTCAAATTAATATACACCACACACATAATTAATAATATCTATATACATATACATATACATATATATACACACATTAATTATTTAAACTATATAATATAATATAAATTTAATTAAAAATAAACCCTAATTAATTAAATGTACATATATGCATGTATATGTATATATTTTAATACGACACTTAAAATCGTGCATGGACTCATGCAAATTCACAAAATCGTCTAAAATAATTAATATTTATTTATTTAAGTTTTAATTTTTCCAAAAATAAAACTCTCAAGAAAATTTTACGTAAAATACTTAAAATAATTTAAAATGACTTTAATAAATAATAAGCTAATTAAATAATAAAAAATATATATGAAAATTATTAACACTGCATATCCCGATACAATTTAAAATTATTTAAAAACTCGGGATATTACACAACTATAAGCTATTAATTGTTAATAACAATAATGTTATGACCCAAATTCAGGAGTCATGACCGGCACTAGAAAATGAGAATTCTTTCGAATTCGGAACCCATCGTAAGCTTTAAAAATAAAAATGCATGCAATAAATAAATAAAAATACAACATAATTAAAACTTAAGTCAATATAAAAATAAATACTTAAATGTCATTTCATAAAATAAAAATATGTTCATACAATATTTAGAGAAAGGTCTCTTACTAAAATAACATTCTACAGATACAAAACACTACTAGTGTAGTTTCTAGAATTTAACAAAATTCAGACAAATAATTTACATAATCTAGTCAGGGCTAAAGAAGTCCAGCGTATAGGTCTATTATAAAAGTCTGACGACGAGGAATCTCCTTAAAAAAATATTGAGGGGAGTCAGACCTCACTAAGTGAATTATTATAATATATATACATGCAATCTAAAATATATATAGTTAGACATCAGTATACATATATATGTGTATATATATATATATATATATATATATATATATTTAACACATATGCAAAACTCTGCTTTTATATATATATATATAAATGCAAAAAACATTATTTAAATGAATGATCAAATAGAACCCTAAAAATATTTGTAACCTCAAATAAATATCTCACTAGTCATGCAGGCTTACTTAATTCCAAATAAATTCTCTTATTCCATTTTGCACAGTAAACTGGCCTCGAGACACTAAGTCAACTGAGCCCTAACAATCTCACTGTTAGTGTGATTGACCCCGAGACACTAGGTCCACCGAACACCAGCAACCACACTATTCTCTCACTAAATACTCAATAGTCACAATAATCAATTCACCTCAAATAATTCTCACAATATTGACCCTAAAGTCTATCAAACCGCTACATACACAGTCCTAGTGCAACCCACTAGGTAGCACATTCTATTGATATCTTTCGTATAAATCATATATTTATGGAAAATAAATAAATACGTAATCAAACACAAATGGCATTCATAACAGAAAGATATAACATTTATATAGTAGAAATATACCGAAAATATACTAAATATATTTCAAATAAATTATATGCTACATATAACTAAAATCAACCATAAATATACCAAAATATACTTGAATGTATATTACGAATATATCAATTATATATCATCGCATATATGTCGAAATATACCAAAATATACTGAAAGCATACCGAAAATATATTAAACCATTTAATGAAATAATGCATATCAAAACATAATTATTTCTAATCATGCACTATATGCAATGTATATATAAAATAATAACTCATAAGTTTGTGCTCCACGAGACTGACTCGACGGGCTTGGTCCGATAGGTCTCTATCTCGGCGCAGCTAGAAAATAAATAATAATAATAATCAGAATAATTTCTAACTTATACTTTTAAGAATTCTAAAAAAGACTCGATCTAAGAATTAAAAACTCAGACAAATACAGAAATTCAGGATCGAGTTTTATGAGAATTCTACCTAAAATTCGGCAGAATCTCCTCTATAAAATGGACATTTCTCTACTGACAGTAAAGCTGATCCTACAAGGAAAACACACTTCTAAATTCCACAAAACTCAATACCTTGGGTTGAGACCCTAAACTGCACAAATTCCCAATCGAGATTCACAATTCACCAAAAAAAATAATATAAAATAATAAATATATTAAAAATCATTAAATTCCATAAATATATTCAAACATTAAAACACTAAATATAATTATTTTCACAACAATTAAATAAAAATCTCAAATAATAATATAATATTAATAAAACTCCAATTTTTCAATAATTCCACATAAAATGGTAAAATTCACTTTTAATTACTCAAATAACTTAATTATATAATAAAAGTAGCTAAAAATCAATTTAATCACTAAAATAGTAAGTAATATATTATTTGAATATAATTTTTAAAAATTAGTATTAATTAGTTAAAAATAGTAAATAATTTAAAAAAATCATTTTAATAGCCTATGTAATTCTAAAATTATTTAAACATATTATTTAACTATAATTTCAACAAAAATACACAATTAACCTATATATACAAAATTCACATAATACTAATATATTCTCAAAAATTATATAAAATTACGAAAAATTATTTTATAAATTCTAAAATTATTAACTCAAATTAATAACACTAATTTAACTAAATTTTCATTAAAAATAATTAATTAACATAATTATGAAAAATTCAATATTTTAATATTAAAATAATAAAAAATTACCCATAATTCAAAAAAATAAAAAAAAAATATTTTTGAGAAGAAAAAGTTGCCATGAACAACATTTCTAAAGCAATAATTCATAAATTAAACAATAACAAGCTTAAAAAAATCAAAACCCTAAAACACATAAACTAAAATCTAGCTAAAACTTAAAATTTAGAGGGATTGAGCTCAAACAAAGCTCAGAATCAAACTCACCAAAGCTAAAGGATTCAGATGAGACCGAACCGGTGAGCTGAGGTAACCGGAAGCACCAATGACATCAATGGTAACTCATTAGTGCAGCTGTTGGTTTCAGTGGTTCCGACAGTTCCAACGACTTTCGATGTGACCTGGAGCTACGAAAGGGAAGGAGGAGATGAGGGGGTTGACGGTGGCTGTGGTTGCTCCGGTAAGGCTGGGTTGCACAGGGGAGGTTTCGGGAAAATAAAGGAAAACAGGTAGAGAAAGAGAGAAAAAAGAAAAAGAAGGAGGAGGTGGCTTTTGACCCTTTGACCTAAAAATTTTGTTTTTATTGTTTAATAATAATAATAATAATAATAATACTATTTAAAATAATATTAATGATAATAACTTTAATATATTTAAATAATAGAACTCCCAAAATAAACATTTTATGTAATTAAAACTTTTAAAATAAAATAAATAAATAGTATTCACAAATAATAACAATAATATATAAATAAAATTTAAAATTTTATTAACACTGCATATCTCAAAATAATTTTATATTATTTAAAATACAAGGTCATTATAATCTTCCCTCCTTATAAGAATTCATCCTTAAATTCAAAGAAAAGAACAGAAGCAAGAATTATCGTTGAAAGAGGTAAGGGTAAGCAACTCGTATACCAGCTTCTGTCTCTCAAGTGTGCTCCTCCACGTTGTTGCTTTGACATAATACCTTGATCATTAGAATCTGCTTCGAACGTAACTATCAAACTTGATAGTCTACTATCGCGACTAGTTTTTTCTTGTACATCAAGTCTTCATTCACTTCCACACTATCAGGCTACAACATATGTGAAGGGTCTGAAATATACTTCTTCAGCATCGAGATATGGAACACTGGATGCACTTGAGATAAATTCAGAGACAAAGCCAACCGATATGCAACCATGCCCACTCTCTCTAAAATCTCGAACGGTCCAATATATCTCTATCACGACCCAAAACAGGGGCCATGACCGGCGCTAGGGAATAGGAATTCTTTCGAAATCGGAACCCGTAGCAAGCCTAAAATAAAATAAAACATACAATAATAATAACAACAACACTTAATACAGTGGAAATAACATCATAAATATCAAAATAATATTTTCGTCAAACGAAAATTAAATCGAATTCTCATCTCATATATAAATAAATCCTTTAATACAAGTTTCAGTTCAAATTCTTAAAATACATAACTCACACAAATATAATACATAAAACCCGTAATTTATTTACAACTACTGCAGTGTCTAGATTATAAAAATAAAACTTAAGTTAGCAATTTACATAAAGAAGCTGGGGCGGAAGAAATTTGGCGTACAGGCCTGCTACTGAGGTCTGAGGAAGATGACTCTCCTGAAAAATAGTCAACGGAGGGGAGTCAGACCTCACTGAGTGAATTACTATAATATATATACATGCATACTAAATGACAATGCATACAGTCAATAATACATATATAAATATATATACAGGCAAATACACACAGATGCAATAAAATCATTTTTATATATTTTGTCTGAAAACCACTGGTTATGAAGGATCAAATAGAACCCTATAAAATTACAACCTTAAAACAGTGTTAGACAACACTCTAGCCACACAGGCTCACTTATTCCAAAATATTCACTTATTCCATTTAGACAGTAGACTGGCCCCAAGACACTAAGTCAACCGAGCTCTAACAGTCTGACTGTTAGTATGATTGGCCCCGAGACACTTGGTCAACCGAGCTCCAGCAATCACACTCCCAAATCACATCACACATCAGATAAATCAATTCCAATCAATATCCTCAAACTGGTTAGTAATATAGCCTAAATGCTATAAGCGTACCGGTATGTACTCGGTCCTAGTGCTGTTCACTAGGTAGCACGTTCTATTGATATCCTTCATTAAAATATAAAGCATACATTCATAAAAGTAGATGATGCATGAATTGAATATAATAGCAACATAACCATATATATACTAGAAATATACCAAAAATAAAACAGGTATATTTTGAGTATATATACGTCAAATAAATCCAATATAATTACAAAATAAGCTAGAAATATATTCAAAAACATTTTAAGCATAATTCATTAATAAGGCATGCATATAGTTTAAAATATACAGAAAATAAACTAAAAATAAACTAAAAAATAAAATTAAGTAATAATTAAACCATTATGTATATTTAATTAAAATAAAACATATATTTCTAAAATCATGCACCCTAGAGGACATATATATAAAATAGTAACTCACACTTAGTGCGCTCCTCGAGATGGGTCCGACGGGCCTGGTCCACTAGGCCTCGGTCTCGGTGTAACTAAATAAACAATAAACAACAGACATCAGAATAACCTAACAAAAAATCCTAGAAACTCGATCTAAAATATTGGACACAGAATCAGAATTAGGGTTCGACCAGACATCACGTTTTATGAGAATTCTACTAAAAATTCGGTAGAACCTTCTCTGTAAAATGGACATCTCTCTACTAAAAGAGTAGAGCCGGCCCTACAAAGAAACACACTTCAAAAAACAAACACAGAAACACATCCACAACCCCTCGGTCACACTCCAAACTACAGTCTACCAACCGGGGTTCACAATTCACATAACAACATAGAAATATCGAAAATACCCTTATATCATAAAAATACATTTTATAAGTAGAATTTACATAATTAACCCTAAAACACAGTAAAAACTGATAAAAACTCATTTTATTAGAAAAATCGTATATTATATATATAATTGAAAATAACTTATGAAAAATAGTTTTAATTAATTAAAAATACTAAATAATTTGTAAAAATCATTTTTATACCTTAAATAACTATTAAAAGCAATTTAAATACATTTTTAGTCAATTTAGTGTAAAATTACCAAAATACCCCTATATATATAAATATACTAAAATTCATTCAAAAATTCACCAAAAATAGTATAATTATCCAACATTAATTTTCTCCACATATTTATCAATAATATCAATAATTAAACTCAATTAACTAATTAATTTTAATTAAAAACACAATTAACCCTATTTTTCAAAAATTACATAAACTAATTAAATTCAAAATAAATACATGGAAATTCATAAAAATTCCAAATAAATTCCTAGAATTCATTTCAACACCTATATTTATCATAAAACACAATTTCATAATTTAATTAATTAATTTTCAAAAATTAGAAAATGATATTAAAATATTCAAAAATACCCAAAAATCAAAATAATCTCCAAAAATTCACACATATAGATTAAGCTAAGGGGAACAACATTTGTGAAGGAATTTCTCATGAATCAATCAATTCGAAGTTCAAAAAAATCAAGAACCCTAAAATGGCCAAATTACCAAAATCGAAACCTAAGCAAATCAAGACCATTTTAAGTGAAACAAAGCTTGGAATCACACTCACCAAAGCTCAAGGAGAAGAAAGAGACCGGCGGTATCAAAAATGGTGGTCGGAAACGTCGTGAACGACGGTGAGAATGAATTCAGCTTCTTCGGCCAAAATGAGCTTCCTGACGCCGGAAATGGACTCTGTTGGCGGCGGAACAGCTGGAGGAAGGAGGTGGCACGCCGGGAGGCAGGAGGTGGCACGCCGGGAGGCACACTGATCACAAGAAAATGGCGTGATAGACGGTGGTTTGGCGAGAAGGGCGATCAGAGATGGTGAAGAGGAGTCGGGGGCAGATTGGTAATTTGCCAAAAAATTTTGATTCTAGCTTATATCATGTATATATATATATATATGTATATGTATTATTACACTATATATTATAATATTATAAATTCCACACACATTAAATATACACCACACACATATAATTTAATATTTTAAAATTTAATACACCTAAAAATAATTAAATAATATTAAAACTAATAAGTAAATAGTAAAATATTAGGGTATTTAATTAAACCCTAATTAAATAAATACACATATATATTTTATTTGGTACTTTTAAAAAATATATATGAGCTCATGCAAATGCGTAAATCTACTTAAAATAATTAATAGTAAATTATTTACGTGGAAATTTCCCCGAAAATAGAATTCTTGGGAAAATTTTACGTAAAGCACTTAAAATAATATAAAATAATTAAAATAAGTTTTAAATACATATCAACTCGTAAAAATATCATAATTATTTATAAAATTATTAACACTGCATATCCTGATGCAGTATTAAAATATTTAAAAAAAACACGGGATATTACAATCTCGGTGCTAGCTTCCCCTTTTTATCAAATCTCATCACACCCTTCATCGGAAACACCTTCAGGAATATAGAGTCTCCAACCTGGAACTCCATATCTCTGCATCTCAGATCCGCATAGCTCTTATGTCTACTAACTGTAGTCTCTAATCTCCTTTTAATTATAGTAACTTTCTCTGTTATATCCTAAACCATCTTAGGTCTAGTCATTGCTCTCTCTCTAATTTCATCCTAACACAGAGGGGATCTACACTTTCTCCCATGCAAAGCCTCCTACAGTGTCATCCTAATACTGCTATGGTAGCTGTTATTATATGAAAACTCCATAAGCAGCAAATGATCATCCCAGCTACCTTTAAGATCTAATACACCCATCCTCAATATATCTTCAAGTGTTTGGATCGTCCTCTCAAACTGACCATTTGTTTGAGGGTGAAAAGCAGTATTGAAATTATCACGACCCGAACCGAGGACACGTGACCGACACTAGGGAATGGGTAGGCATAAGGCCCCCGAAACCCGTAGTAAGCCTAAAGGAAAAGAAAAATAAAACCATTCATATTTTAAACTTTATTTTAAAATAGAACACATTATCAAACTGATTTTTCTCAAATTACACAATTTCAATTGTTTAAATAATAATGTGTTTCTACATCTCATATTATAAATCAAATTGAATCTTATACATAAGCGTATTTCGTACAACAAACTACATAATTAAGTTTAAACCATACAAATCCTTAGTACATAAACTACTGCAGCATCCTAGATTAACACACAGTACAGCTTAAAATGACCTACATAAAATAGCCGGTGAAGAAGAAACCCGGCGTGGAGGTGGTCTGAGGTCGAACTCCCAAGCTCTTGAAAAAAAATTGAGGGGAATCAGACCTCACTGAGTAAGTCAATAAAAGAGTTGTACGGTTTAAAAACCTTTGAAAACTATATATGTTTATAATGAAAATAATTTATAATATATAAGTATAGCTTTTGAAAATCTCGGTAGAACCTTAAACCCAAAATCTAAATGACCATCCGGGCCCACTTATTCCAACTAGACTACCAGTCCCCGAGAGCAAAGGCATCAACCGAGGCACCAAGCCATAGTCATTCACTTAATCCAAATAAATTGTACTGGCGGTCCCCGAGAGCTAAGGCATCAACTGAGGCACCCATCCCAGTCCATTATTGACTTTCCAATCACTAACGGTCCCCGAGAGCAAAGGCTTCTACCGAGGCACCCGTCCCAGTTTAACATTCATCAATCATACAATTATCGAATCCATCTCTCAATCTCTACCATATACACATAGTCCTGGTAAAGCCCACCAGGTAGCCCGTTCTACTAAAATCTCTCAAAATCGATTTTAAATAAATAAAATGCGTTTAAATCTTAAATAACAACATTAAATTAAATAAACCATATAATCAATATTAAAATAGGAGCGCACACATTTGTTAATTAAAACACACGCACAGATCATTCTATCGACTTATAGGATGAATGCAAAGGCTGACGACCACGCGTCTGCCTCGGTCTCACAGCTTCTGCTCCGATATGCTCTAAAAGAAAAAAATAATGAATCGACTTTTAAAACATGACTAAGGAATCAAAATCAAGAATCAACAAAATAATAAAATTCCAGACTAACTCGAGAAAAACTGGACGAGACTCAACAGACAGGATTTAACCTAACGGTAGGAATTTTACGAGTATGACGTTTTACGAGAAAATCTATCGAAATTTCGACAGAGTCTCCTCTGTAAAACGGACATCTCTCTACCAGAGGTAGAGTCAGACCTGCATAGAAAGTGCACTTCCAAAATACACAACCATTCACACTGGAGTCGGGATCCCAAAACTTCAATTTGCCCTGATCGAGATCACAACTCAATAAAGTATCAAAATTAATAATATTTATTTCTCCATTTACACACATACTAAAATAAATAAAATTATATAAAATCTCAATTATTCAAAATTAAACAATTAAATTTGTTTTCCATTACTAATAATATAATTATAATTATTATCCAAATGAAAACCTTTGTAATATATTATATGAATATATATATATATATATATATATATATATATATATATATATATATATATTGGAAATTGGACATTTAAAATTTTACACTACTTAGGAAATTATATAAATTAATTTATAAAATTTATCTAAACCCTTTAAATACTAATAAAACTAATGAAAATATATATTTATCATATTTAGTGTAAAATTACATTTTTACCCCTAGTATATATATGAATTACATAATGTGCTATATATACAAAAAATTTCCTTAAAATTATCTAATCATTTAAAACTTATTTTTCTCAAGATAATTCCTCCCAATATTAAAAAAATTTAATCAACCAACAATATTTTTCCCAAAAGTATTATTTAACTAAAATCAATTTTTGGCATAAACTCAAATATATTTATAAAAATAGTATAAAAAAAATCTCAAAAATTATAGTTTGAGTCCTAAAATTCATATTATTCACTAATAACCTCATTTATCAAATTTCATAACCTTTTTAACCAAAATTTTCAAAATTAGCCTAATTATTTAATTTTGACATAAAGTATAAAAATTCCTAAAAATTGTATAATATTCTAAAAAATTATCTACCTTACCCTAAAATTTATCTCAACACATAATAATACCAAAATGTCAATTATTATTATTATTTGCTATTTTTATAATTAATTTCCCGAAAATTCCTAAAATATTATTAAATATTCAAAAATTCACCAAAAATCAAAATAAATTCCAAAAATTATACAAAAATTCCTAGAGGTAGATTGAGCTACTAGGAATCACATTTGTAAAGGGAGTTTGCATGAATCAAGCTAGATTAAGTTAAAAAAATTTTGAAACCCTAGAGTTCACAAACTGAAAATCAACCAAAACTCAATCAATTCATGACCAAAGCTTAAACAAAGCTTAGATTGAGCCTCACCAGTACAAGAGGAGGAGATTGGCACCAGAATGGAGGAAAATGGTGGTTGGACAAAGCTTGGGTGAGTTTGGAGCAAACTCTCGGCTTCTCTCTTCCAGCGGCTTCCGGCGGCTCTGCAGGTGGCCGGAGGCGAGGGAGAAGGAAGAGGAAGCAGCAGACGGCGGCCAGAGGTGGGGGAGGCGCAGTGATGGTGGTGGTCGAAAGTGTCGTGAGGATGGGGAGAAGGAGATGCTCGGTTCTATTTTTCTTCTTCCTCAAAAATATACATACATACATATATATATATATATATATATATATATATATATATATATATATATATATATATATATATATATATACTTATTATACTATATTATGACTATATGCATATATACTATATATACATATCATATATAAATATATATATATATGCACAATATGTATTCAAGTATAATAGTGTACATATGTATATATATATATAGTTATATATATATATTTTATATGTATATGTATGTAAACATATACTACATGAAAATGTATACATATATATACACATGTATATAATTACACTTTATACTATATTATATATATATATATATATATATATATATATATATATATGCACACATGTGAATTGATATGCACATTTAAACTAATATTTAACCTAAAATATAATGTTAACATAATTATACTTTAATATAATGCAAATTAACTATTACTAGTAATATTTGAGAAAAATATGTCCCTTTTTATTAAAATAATTATATATATGTAGGGTATTACAGAAATCAAGTCCGGTGCCCATTACTTCTTGCAACTTCTGCCAAAAATGAGAGGTAAACATTGAACCTCTATAAGATATAATGGACACAAGTACTCCGTGAAGGCACACAATATGCTTAACATACAGCTTTGTTAATTTAGCTACATAATAGGTGGCTTTCACAAGAAAGAAATAAGCAGACTTGGTTAACCTGTCCATAATCACCCAGATGGAATTGTATCCATCCTTAAAATGAGGTAACCCAATTATAAAATCCATAGCAATTCTCTCCCACTTCCACTCAGGAATAGGAAGTGGCTAAAGCTTCCTAAAAGGCTTTTGATGTTCATCTTTCACTTGCTGATAAGTCAAGCACCTAGAAATAAAATTAGCTACATCCTTCTTCAATCCATCCCACCAATACAAATCTCTTATACTATGGTACATTTTAATAACACTTAGATGTACACTGTAGGCTGTAAAATGCACTTCCTTAAGGATCTCTTCTCTCAAATTATCCACTTCAAGAATGAACAACCTACCACTGATCCATAAAATACCTTTATCATCGAGTATGAAGTTAGTGAACTTCACTGCATGAATATTCTTTGCAAGCTCTGTTAGAATAGGATCTCGGCCTTGAGCTGCCTTAATCATATCTCTCAGCACTGATCAAACTTTGAACTGAGCTAATAATCCACCAGATTTGCTAATCTTTATCATCAGACCTTAATCCACTAACTGGTGCAACTTTTGGATCAATGGTCTCCTCTCCACACTAATGTGAGCAAGACTACCTGAGGACTTCCTACTTAAGGCATGTGCTACCACATTAGCCTTGCCTAGATGATAGAGAATCTCATAATCATAGTCCTTCAGGAGTTCTAACCATCTCCTCTGCCTCAGATTCAGATCTCTCAGCTAAAAAATATACATAAGGCTCTTATGATCAGTGAAAATCTCATAAGTCACCCCGTATAGATAATGTCTCCAAATCTTGAGAGCAAAGATTACTGCAGCCATCTCTAGGTCGTGAGTAGGATAATTCTGTTCATGCTTCTTTAACTGCCTCAAAGCATAAGCTATCACCCTACCATTCTGCATCAACACACAACTCAGGCCGACTCTAGAGGCATCATAATATATAGTGAATTTATCTACTCTATTAGGTAAAGCCAAAACTAGAGTTGTGGTCAACTTCTCCTTCAGCAATTGAAAAATATTCTCACAAGCATCTGACCACTCAAACTTCATATTCTTCTGAGTCAAGCAAGTTATGGGAGCTACAATTCTAGAAAAATCCTGCATAAATCTCCTATAATACCTAGCCAAACCCATAAAATTATGAATCTCTATGACTGTTATCTATTTGGGCCACTCAGACATTGCCTCAATCTTCTGTGGATCAACCTGGATACCATCTTTAGACATCTTATGTCCAAGGAATGCAACACACTCTAACCAGAAATCACACTTTGAGAATTTAACATAAAACTGATGCTCTCTTAATGTATATAGTATAGTCCTCAAGTGATATATGTGTTCCTCCATACTCTTTAAATATATCAGTATATCATCAATGAAGACTACTACAAACTGATCCATATATGGTATGAATACCATGTTCATCAAATCCATAAAAGCAACTGGTGCATTAGTCAACCCAAATGACATCACCAGAAATTCATAGTGGCCATATCAAGTGCGGAATGCCATTTTATGAACATCGGCCTCACTAATCTGCAACTGATGATAACTTGACCTCAAGTCAATCTTAGAAAAGAACTGTGTACCTTAAAGTTGATCAAATAGATAATCTACCCTTGGGAGAGGATACTTCTTCTTCACTGTCACCTTATTTAGCTTTCTGTAATTAATACACAGTCTCAGGGTACCATCATTCTTTCTTATAAACAAGACTGGTGCACCCTAAGGAGAACCACTTAGTCTGATGAAACCCTTATCTAGTAATTCATATAACTGCTCCTTCAATTATTTCAACTCTGTAGGAGCCATTCTGTAGGGTAGTATCGAAATAAAAGTGGTGCCTGGAACCACATCTATATAAAACTCAATCTTTCTATGAGGTGGTAAACCTAGCAACTCCTCCAAAAAAAATTAGAAAACTCACAGGCAACAAGAACATCTATGAGTGACAACTTCTCCACAGAAGTATCTCTAACAAGTGCCAAGTATCCATGACAGTCCTTCCTCAGCATCTTTCTAGCCGTGATAACGGAGATGAGATTCTGAGGTGAAAAATTCTTATCACCCATAAACTTAAACTCTTCTTCATCTGGAATTCTAAAAATCACCTCTTTACTCTGACAATCCACAATAATATATTGTTGAGATAACTAATCCATACATAAAATCACATCAAACTCCATCACATCTAATAACACTAATTCTGTTGGCAGTTCTCTACCTCTAATAAACACTGGACAACCAAAAAGAACAACGTCGGTGTCCAATGAATGGCTTAAAGGAGTGGTGACAGATAAAGGAAAAGCCATCCTTGAAGCTTGCCAATACGACTTCGAAGCAAAAATAGGGGATATAAAAGAGTGTGTGTCACCCAGATCAAACAAAACCTAAGCATCCAAGTAACAAACTGGAATAATACCTATAATGATGGCATTAGATGCTTGAGCATCCTAATGAGTAAGGTGGAAAACCCTAGCCTAACCTCGACCTCCCTGTTGACTGGTGGAAGCCTGGCCAAAACCTTTGGCACCTCCTCTGGTACCTCTGTCATGCCCCTGTTGGGCAATAATCTGAGTCGAGCTCGGATACTGAGCTAGAGGCAACTGAAAAGGAGCCAGTGCGGCACTAGCAATCGATTGCTACGAAAACTATAGAAACTGTTGTAATTAAAAACCAGAATATAGGCATGATCTAGCAAAGTGTCTCATTTGTCCACACTAAAAACATGTCAGCAGTGGTATTTAATAAGGTCCCTGATGGACTCTACCATAAGTTTAACAAGCGCTGGCTGTTGATCCTGTGCTGTCGTAACCCGAACTTTAACCATTACTACTACTAGAAGCACCTCACCCAAATCTGATAGGTCTACGAGGTCCAGTATGGCCATGTCTACTACTCCTATGTACTTTTTATTGCTGCCTCTGGCTCTGCTATACTGAGCCTCTCTGCTGACTACTGGAACCAATATGGAAAGTCGAATATATAGTAGTCTGGAATCCTCCTAACTGAATACCCAATAAATAGTAATCAGACATAGCTCCTTGTCTGACTAGTCTCAACTCTATCTCCTTGGCCAACTCTATCACCGACTCCAGAGTAAGGCCCGTAGTAGGCATCCCAGTAACATAAGTCATGACAGTAAAATACTGGTCTCATATCAGATCCTATGCATATCTGCTAAGTCAGAAAAACTCTCTAGTGTAATCCTCGATAGATTTATCACCTTTGGTGATGCTTGTTAGCTGAAGCCTATAACTCATCTGAAGTGGCTCTGGACAAAATCTCCTCATAAAATCTCTCTCTTAACTGTGCCCAACTCATCATAGTCATGTACGACTAAATTACCTAGACAAACCAATCTAGGGCTCATCCCTTTATAGACAACTCAATGATCATGATCCGCTAGTACTCGGTGTGAGCAGTTTGAGTTCTCATCTCAATAACATACATAAAGTCTAATGGATCTGACGTCCTATCAAAGGCTATACGACCAACTCTGGCATAGAATAGTGTTGCCTCAAGGTCAGACATACCCTATTGATAGGTAGGTTGTAATGGTGGTGCAATTGGAGGTATAACAGCTTCCTCGTACTATGGCTCTACAGGTTCCTCATCCTGTAGCTCTCGTTGTCTATGATGACCTACCGCTCCTCAAGGTCTACCTCTACCTCAGTCTCTATGCCTCGCTAGCGACTCATGAGGTAAACCCTCATGCTGAAAAGGACTCATCATCCTCGACCTCATCGACCAATGGAGCAATACGCGCTCGCCTCCTATTTTTGAAAAGATAAAAACCATAGGGATTCAGACAAAAAAGACAATCTAATGATTACCCAGAATATTAAATCAAGGAAAACTTATCGAAGACATACTCAAACCTAATTAACTGCAAAAGTTTCAAAGAAAACACAACTCTGAAAACCTAGGTCTATAACACTAATAACCTAAAGATCTGATACCAACTTTATCATGACCCAAATCTGGGAGTCATGACCGGTGCTAGGGAATGAGAATTCTTTCGAATTCAGAACTCGTAGCAAGTCTTAAAAATAAAAATGCATGCAATAAATAAATAAAAAAAACACCATAATTAAAACTTAAGTCAATATAAAAATAAATACTTAAATGTCATTTCATAAAATAAAAATATGTTCATACAATATTCATAGAAAAGTCTCTTACTAAAATAACATTCTACAGATACAAAGCACTACTACTGCAGTTTCTAGAATATAATAAAATTCAAACAAATAATTTACATAATCTAGCCGGGTTGAAAAAGTCCGACATAGAGGTCTACTACTGAGGTCTAATGATGAGGAATCCCTTGAAAAAAATATTGAGGGGAGTCAGACCTCACTGAGTGAATTATTATAATATATATACATGCAATTTAAAACATATACAGTCAAATATGAGTATATATATATATATATTATACATGCATTTCACACAGATGCAAAACTCTGCTTTTATATATATACAAATGTAGAAAACATTATTTAAATGAAAGATCAAATAGAACCCTAAAAATATTTGTAACCTCAAACAAATATCTCACTAGCCATGCATGCTTACTTAATTCCAAATAAATTCTCTATTCCATTTTGAACAGTAGATTGGCCCCGAGATACTAAGTCAACCGAGCTCCAGCAGTCTCACTGTCAGTGTGATTGGCCCCAAGACATTAGGTCCACCGAGCTCCAGCAGCCACACTATTCTGTCACTGAATACTTAATAGTCATAATAATCAATTCACCTCAAATAATTCTCACAATATTGACCTTAAAGTCTAACAAACCAATACGTACACAGTCCTAGTGCAACCCACTAGGTAGCACGTTTTATTGATATCCTTCGTATAAATCGTATATTTATGAAAAATAAATAAATACATAATCAAACATAAATGACATTCATAACAGAAAGATATACCATTTATATACTAGAAATATATCGAAAATATACTAAATATATTTCAAATATACATATGCTATATATAACCAAAATCAACCATAAATATACCAAAATATACTAAACCATTTAATGAAATAATTCATATCAAAATATAATTATTTATAATCATGCACTATATGCAATGTATATATAAAATAATAACTCACAAGTTTACGCTCTACGAGACTTACTCGATGGGCTTGGTTCGATAGGTTTCGGTCTCGGTGCAGGTAGAAAATAAATAATAATAATAAACATAAATATTTTTAACTTATACTTTTAAGTATTATAAAGCAGACTGGATTTAAGAATTAAAAACTCAAATAAATACATAAATTCAGGATCGATCTGACGTCACGTTTTACGAGAATTCTACCTAAAATTAGGCAAAATCTCTTCTGTAAAATGAACATCTATCTACTAACAGTAGAGCCGATCCTATAAGGAAAACACACTTTTAAATTCCACAAAACTCAATACCTCGGGTTGGGACCCCGAACTGCACAAATTTCTAACCGAGGTTCACAATTCACCAAAAAAAATAATATAAAATAATAAATATATTAAAAATCATTAAATTCCATAAATATATTCAAACATTAAAACACTAAATATAATTATTTTCACAACAATTAAATAAAAATCTCAAATAATAATATAATATTAATAAAACTCCAATTTTTCAATAATTCCACATAAAATGGTAAAATTCACTTTTAATTACTCAAGTAACTTAATTATATAATAAAAGTAGCTAAAAATCAATTTAATCACTAAAATAGTAAATAATATATTATTTGAATATAATTTTTAAAAATTAGTATTAATTAGTTAAAAATAGTAAATAATTTACAAAAATCATTTTAATAGCCTATATAATTCTAAAATTATTTAAAACATATTATTTAACTATAACTTCAACAAAAATACACAATTAACCTATATATACAAAATTCACATAATACTAATATATTCTCAAAAATTATATAAAATTACGAAAAATTATTTTATAAATTCTAAAATTATTAACTCAAATTAATAACACTAATTTAACTAAATTTTCATTAAAAATAATTAATTAACATAATTATGAAAAATTCAATATTTTATTATTAAAATAATAAAAAATTACCCATAATTCAAAAAAATAAACAAAAAATATTTTTGAGAAGCAAAAGTTGCCATGAACAACATTTCTAAAGCAAAAATTTATAAATCAAACAATAACAAGCTTAAACAAGAATCAAAACTCTAAAACACATAAATTAGAATCTAGCTAAAACTTAAAATCTAGAGGGATTGAGCTCAAACGAAGCTCAGAATCAAACTCATTAAAGCTCAAGGATTCAGATGAGACGGAAGAGGCGAACTGAGGTGACCGGAAGCACCACTGACTTCAATGGTAGCTCCTCAGTGCATCTGCTGTTTCTAGATGTTTTGGCGGCTTCTGACGTGACCTGGAGAGGCAGAAGGGAAGGAGGAGATGGGGGGGTCAACAGTGGCTGGCGGTGGTGGCTGTGGTTGCTCCGGCAGGGCTGGGTTGCGATGGGGAGGTTTTGGGAAGAAAAGGGAAAACGGGGAGAGAGAGAGAACAAAGAAAAAGAAGGCAACTCATGCACATTAGATGATGATGATGATGATGATGATGATGATAATAATGACAATAACAATGAAATAATAATAATACTATTTAAAATAATAGTAATGATAATAACTTTAATATATTTAAATAATAAAACTTTCAAAATAAACATTTTACGTAAATAAAACTTTTAAAATAAAATAAATAAATAATATTCACAAATAATAACAATAATATATAAATAAAATTTAAAATTTGATATTTTAAAATAATTTTATATTATTTAAAATATAAAGTCATTACAAATAATTAGCTATAAATAATAGTTTAGTTGAACAATGGTTTAACAAAAATAGTATAAAATTGATAAAAAAAAATAAAGTTGACAAGAAATAAATAAGTCATTAACATGTCCCCCATAAATAACTTAAATGGTAAAATATGTGGATATTTTATTGAGAAGACTAAGGATTAAACTCCCCACCCCTCATATCTAGTCTTCTTGTGATATTGACATTTAATCACTTAATCTAATTGTTAAAAAAAAAAAGATAATTATCAACATTATACAAAAAGATTATAAATGGTTTGATTTGGCATTAGAATCAAACTCTTTCGTGGTCCTGGCTATAATTAGTCCTGAGAGAGCATATTAGGAATTCGCTTCAATGATAAAAGGAATCAGAAAGAGATTGAATTTTAAGTATATAAATAGGCATTCAAATCAGATAGTAAAATGATCTAATTTCTTTTGTCTTTAAATGAATGAATCCATACATTGCTACTAAATAGTAATTTTTAAATTTTACTGAACTTCTATGATCTTGTTATTTCATATGAACAACTACTTATTCTCTCAATTTGCTAAATCACCTTTCTAAAATTACTATATAAATTTATAATTTTTTATACTTTTTTTTTAAGAAGGAATAAGATCAAAGAAAAGAAAATAAAGACATAAAAATAATTCAATAGAAAACAATTTTACATTAATAATTTTATACCTATTGATTATGTATATATTATGTTGAATTTTAAATTCATGAATCTGTAAGTAGTTGTTAAGTCATAATTTCTCAATTTTAATAAACACCTAAATAATGTACGCATTTAAAATAAATAAATAAATTTTAATAAATTAAAAACTACATATCAATAAAATATAGAAGTGAAAATTTAAAAAGTTATTATAATAATTTTATTTGATTATTTTGTATGAAGAGTACATATATATTTTTAATATGCATCATAATAATAATAATTGAATAAATAAAATAAAAAAATAGAAAATGGCTGAGAATTTACATAGTTTTTACTTTTTACATTAAATAAAAAAAAAAGGTATGTTTGGTTGAATAAAAGAAAGATGTTTTAATAAAAATAAAAACATAATTTTTGATGGAAATGAAGAATAATATTTTAAATATAATAAAATTAGAGTATACATTAAAATAAATTTTTTTATGAATTTTTAAGAAATATAGAAAAAGGTTATTTTTATTTTTTTATAGAAAAATATTATAAATTTTATAAACTTTTAGGAACTAATGTTGAATTATAAAGAGAAACACTTATCAAATTTTAAGTTTTATGGTATTGGAGTTCGGATATATATATATATATATATATATATATTTGAAGAAGGAATAAAATTAAATTAGACAAATAAAGACAAAAAATAATTAAATAGAAGAATAATTTTACACTAGTAATTTAATGACTATTAATTATGTATAGATTATCTTGAATTTTAATCTAATATTTGCTAAAAATAATTATTTAAAATGATTTACTGATATAAAAATATATATTTTTTTCTTCCTCTTCGTCCTTGTATAAGGACTTTTGAAGAAAGAGCACGCGAGATTAGACTTATGCTCTTAAAGCATTTTTAACCAACTTTTTATTTAATCTAAGCTTTTTATCATAAAGAGTTAATGTTAAAAATAGGACTTTAATCCATCATTTAAATTTAAATTATAAATTAAAAAGTGAATTTAACTTTTTATATATATATAGAGACAAAACTTACTTTTTATATAAAGATTAATTAATACAATTTTATGTTTCATATATATTTTTATTTTCTATTAATTTCTTTTATTATCTAAATTTTTTTTCGCAATATTTAAAAATTAAAATTAAATATTTATAAAATAAAATAAAATTAAAAATGAAATATAAAAAGTCTTAAACGTAAATAAAAATATTTTCTTTTTATATTAAAAGAATATTTAAAATATTTTTTATTATTTAAATTATTGGTCCTAAGGGGCTCGGGGCAAAAAAAAAAAAAAAAAACTGCTTGTTTGGTAAGCAGATTTTCGTAATCCAAATTTTGAATAACGTAAAAATTATCTTATATTGACATTCAAAGATTTAATCTATCCAAACTCTTTCACCTTTCTGTTTCTGTGTATCGCAGCTAAAGCAATGTCAAGAGGAACAGACCGTCTAGTGAAGAGCGTAAAGCAGTTAGCAGACAGGCAGTATAAGCAATTTACTTCTCGCTATGGACAACAATTGATTGAGATTTTCGAATTCCCAATTAAATTAGTTCTCTCTCCTTTCACTCTTGCTTTCGACATTGCTGGTTCTGCTCCTCGTGGCTTTGGTGTCCCTGAACTCATTTCCAAGCTCTCTTATCTTTCTGTCTTTGTAAGCAACATTCTTATCTTTTGCTTTTAGCCTTTTTTATTCAGTTTCTTAAGTTCTACTTGTCATTTGCTTAAATGGGTCACTCTGTATCTTGCATTTATAATTTGGTATTTGGGAATTGATTTTTGTTACCCTTTTGATCAATCTATTTTCTAAATGTGAGTGTGTATTGTTGGGTTCCTTTTTATATTGTGCTAAATGTTCAATTTTACATATAGCTGATCAATTTGTTTATTTATGTACAAATAATGTTCAAATTTTAACCTTCGAAGTTTTGTTGAGTCATACCTAAAATTAACTTTATTGGGTTGCTACTGGGGTGTTTGTTCTTTGGTTAATGGTGACCAGGGTTGTTTATAATTTATGTGTTTAGTTGTATTCTTACTCACTATTATGTGTTGGTGTTTCAAATTTTGATATTATAGTACCTCATATAATTGTATTTTGTGTTGCTCTTAAGTTAAATGGTTCATCAATTGCTAAGTGATGTCCCTTGAATATATGTGTGTGTGTGTGTGTACAACATAACTTCTGATGTTAGTTTCCAAATTTTGAGAGGATAACCTAGTTTTTACTTTTGCCAGTTGATTAAATGGATAGCTCAAGATGCTAGATTGTTCATTGGTGTATTGTTTAATCTTATTTATGCTTTAAACTGAGGGACTGCATTGGTGTTGATTCTGTCCATAATTGATAGGCACTTGAGTTATATTTCTCATTTAATGATAAAAATGACAGAATTCTATCTGCTTTAATTTACTTCTGAATGAAGAGTATCTTTGGGTTTGTGTCCATGGATTGCCTTCTGGGTTTCTGTCTTCTTGGCTATCAAATTGATTGAATGTTCGACTAAATCGGATTTATCACGGTTAATATCTAATTAATGCATTGAATAAATGTAATTCAACTTTAGTACCACGCTACAACTAAACAAATTCCTTTCTTGATTGTAGGCTGTTGCTACTCTTGGGACCTATGATATTGCTTTGGAATTGGGAAAGAAGGTGATATGCCAAAGGTGTCTGTCCTTACTTTATGTTAATATCCTAGACTATTTTAGTTATAATGGCACCTGTTTTCTTATAATTGGGTTCCTATCATTCTATTGTAAGATAAGAGTTTTCTTTTTCTGCTGCTACAATTTTATTGTGAATTTACTTTTCTGGCCTTAAAGAAATTGAAAATTTGTGTTCTCTTTGTTCTTCCTAAGAAGGATTTCTATGGAATTATATTTCATAAAATGAAGAATTGGAGTTGTGTTTTATTTATTTAGCCTATTTATACTTGGTGGAATCGGTTCCATTCGCTTTCATCTGAAAGGTGGTGATGCTTCAATTATTTTTATGCTTTATATATTGATATTAACTACATAAAATTAAGCATTTCATGCGGAACTATTATAGACGCTTGCAATGATTAAGGGGCTATTTTTATTCATTTTTTCCATGAAGTGATGTATTATGCTATATTTGAATTCCTTAAATGTGAATATACATTTTTTTTTTGTGCATTGCCTTTTATTTTTAAAGCTTTATGCTAAGGCTCGGATCAAACAGATTTCAAAGAAATAAAATTATGTATAATATCGTATGAAGTTTCAAACTATGAAAGCATATTTAACTTTATATATTTGCACAGGCGTAAATCTGTTGTCAAGTAACGTATTCAATTATATGCCTTGTTATTTGTGATCATCATATTCTTATGGGAATGTGGCAAAACTACACAGACTAACTGATATTTTACTATATATATTTGCACAGGCTTAAATACATTGTCAAATAAATATTCAATCATATGCCTTGTTATTTGTGATCATCATGGTCTTATTGGAATTTCGCAAAATATCTGCACAGGATAACTGATGTTGAGTACTTTGTTACATGATATTGGTTTGTGTGATGCAGGAATTGTCGTACTTGCAGTGGATGGCAGGCATTGCGGTGTACTATGTGCAGAGGATCAGGGAAGGTGCATTACCAAGTGAAAAATTACACCTTGAGGAGGTACCTTATTGCCAGAGAGTTCTCCATGACAGAGAAACTGATAAAGATTTTAAAGGATCAAACATAGCAAAATCTTTTACAAAATAAGCATCTTGTTGACATGTGCAGCAATGTTTTTTTTTTTTTTCAAAGGCATTGCTTAGAATACCTATAATATCATTTATTATAAATAATGTAGTTAAAATTAAGATGAACTGAAAAAAATAAGATATTCTAATTAGAACATGGCCGCAGGGAATAGGAACCAAAATTTCATTGTTGTAACTGATGGTGCTGCATTAGCTTCAATCTTTCATTGAAAACATTTATTCTGTATCTCGAAAGCATCTGCTATTGCAATCCATTCTTTCACTGCATTTCATATGCTTTTGGAGCTTGATATTTAGATTGTAATCATCTGTAGAGGCATTATATTGTAGAGGTTTGAACAATTAGCAAACATGCACCGATTCACACTGCATTTTTTAGCTTTCAAGATTTACAGTTTACCATTTGGTACATGTCTTGGGCTTGCAACTAAGGACTACAGTTTTGCAGCTTGAGAATAGCACCTTGTACAAAAATATTGAATTTAAAATAGCCTTTAGTTTTCCTTGGGGCTCTACTTTTGTAAGATTGCAATCTTACTTTTTGCTTCATCACTATGGATTAACTACATCAATAGCTTTGGAATGGTGTAAAATATTCTTATAGTATTTGTAGTCACTTGGCGTTTTGTGCTCTTTTTGTTTGTATGTTGCTTCTTGTTGAAAAAGCTTTTGTGAGGGAGGTTGGGCAGTCTAAAATTATAGTTGTCGAGGACATTTTGTGTAATTGGATTGAGAAAGAGGTACTTAGGGTGATATCTTTTTTCAGCTAGAGTGTATTGTATGATTGAATATATATCAACTTAAAAAGGAATCAAAGCATAATGGATGGAATGGAAGAGTGACCTGGTCCTATATATGGTTATAAAAACTTATTTAGGCTGGCTATTCTTTATGGAAGTGAGATTTGGATGGTCAATGAACAGCTTGTGTTCATAAGGTATAACTGAGATAAGAATGTTAAGATAGTGTAACTGAGATACGAATATTAAGATGGTCTTACATTGTAGGAAGGGATTGAACAGGAATTGATGCATTATTATAGATATTTGAAGTGATATCTGTCAGGATCTCAGGCATTTTCAACTTCAACGTATCAATATGCTGCAATGGAACATGTTGTTGATTCAAGTTCGAGAGAAAAAGAGAGGTAGACCTAAATTGTTAAAGATTAAAGCAATTGGTACCACAACAGCAAATAGAAAATTGAGTGGATTGTGTGCACATAGAGGTAAATGGAGGGAAAAGGTCATGTGCCTTTACTAACTGAAGATTGACACTTGACTGACTTTTAGAATTTTCTGTTGGACCATCAGGTTTTCGTGTCTATTTTAATTTTTATACTTAATTTTTATAACTGTTTTCAAAACTTGCAACTTTTTCTGTTTTGTTTTCATTTGGATCCTTTTGCAGTGGAGAAAAGGCAACGGCTGAATGTGTTGCAGAAGCTATTGTTGACAATCGAGCAGAGCTAGTGCACCTTCCATCCACTATGGATCTAAATATGCCTTTGCCTTCTAAAGACTGTCCAACTTGTGATGGAATGGTGAGATTAATATTTCCATGCTGGTTTTTTTCGGTATTCTTCTTCTTGTGCATCATTGTTGGTGCTTTTATAATTCCATTCAACATCACGAGCTATTTTCTTGACAATGAAATGTTCCTTCAACTGGCATCATCTATTATGTTAGATATATCATATGTGTATCCTTACTGTGTAGTCATTTTATAAATTGCCTTTTCAACCTTCCTGTAACTTCTTTTGCATTTTTTTGGGAGAAGTGCTGTTCTTCTGTTACATGTTTTGATAGCCGCACAAAATTTTCTGAACTTGAATGAGGTTTTGATCTTTAGATGCAATGATTACTGATGTTTCAGGGTGTGATGGGCTGTCCTGAATGCAAAGACAAATTACAAGTCAGGATATCTGCAGATGATGTGAGTTAATTCACACCTTTTCATCTGTCTCTCCTTATTTCACTTCATGCATTTTGCAAGAGTTTTCCTGTTAGAAAATAAGTCCAGATTTTTAATGAGATGCATGCATAAACTTGAGTACAACTGTCTCTAAAATAGCAAGCATGCACTTATTTTACATTTTTTGAGGCTACGACCTAGTAAATCATTTTTCCTTTATCTCTTATATACTAGCTTCATCCTTTCGAGTTCAATGACTGAAGATGTTACTAGAAATATAGAACCATCAATATCTTTATAATCAACAAGCTTTGCTTATTTTTTTGCAAACTTCATCTCAAATTCATTATCAACTGTGCATGCCTTTTGTTTGGTAACTATTCCTTGTGAGAGGAGTATATTAGTGCAGTGATGAAGCATACCTCTAATTCTTCTATCATCGGAACTGATGCTTATGTTAGGTGAAAGCGCTGCTATAGCATTCCTATTTATGTTATAAAGCATCTGTAATTTATTAGGTAATGAGGAAAAGTAAGATGAGTTGCATGTTTTCTTTCAGGAGAAAAATATGTTGGGAACTCCAGTTTTTTCAAATTTTGATTTATTAGGAAATGCTGATAATTCTTCCAGATCATACTTTTAATGATAAAGTCTTGTTACCATTTTAACTTAGTCCTTATTGATAAACATCAGATAAAAAATTGGGCAAGTATGAGTATGTTGACAGCATCTGGCCTCATGCTCCTTCATTGCTTGAGAAAAGGCTACTTTTTTTTTATTGCATTAAATTGGTGATTGTTTTCTCATATTTGATTGGGAAACTGTCTGTTTTCAAATAGTTTTTCGTTTTGCGCAGATCATGGAACCGCCATGGAAAGCCTATAACATTTTGAAAAAGATGGACTATCCTTATGAGGTTGGTATTGTGTCTTGTTATCAAGCTTTCTTTGATATATCAACTAATTGGGGTGTTGCATTTTTTAACTCTCAAATGAAAATGTCAAACTCTTATGAAAAAGGTGGATCTATGTGTTACAGTGTCTTTTATCTTCTATTTTGTTCATTTGTAGCCAATCGGTTAAAAATAAAAAACAAAAAAATAACGTCAAACCTTTCTGCACCTTGAGAGTTTAGTTCAATCATTTTAGTTTTGACAGTTTTAGTTGATATTCTCTCCAATTAGTTGCAATTTTATCCAATCAGTTAGAATTAAATAAAGAATTTGGTTACTTTGTAAAGAGAATTGTGAACTGCAGTTGAGTGTACAATTCAAGCGAAATTTTCTGTTATAACCTAGCCAATGTTTCATTCACGGCTCAAGTTTTCTGAAACATTTTGACTATTGAGACATATGATGCTGGTCCAGGAGGAGGCTTGGTTTCTGTCTTTTTTACTTTTCCTTTTATAGCCATAGAATGAGGACCTGTTCAATGGATCAAGGGGTTATTGGAGAAGTATACTTCATTTTATGAAAATCATTAACCGTGGAGTCTTTAAATTGTCTGGTTATGTTCTTGTACAATCAAGTTTCTTAACGGGGAAAAACGGTCGAAGGGCAGAATTTCGAATCAGTTCATATGCATTGTAGGAAGCTTCTACCGCATACTCCTATAAATGTGCTTCTTGGTTGACATTAGACTTGCTTTTCCTATCTACATGTATTTTGTATTTTTATTTGGACAACTGGACATCTAATCCCTAGTAGAATTGTTCTCTTTTGATTCTGGAAACCATCTTAAAGAGCAGTATGATTGCATGAACTGACCGTTGACATCATTCTGGTGGTTTTTATGGGTGTTCATAAATTACTTGTAATGGTCTTTTGGTTACTAAAATGATTCAAAAATATCTAAGATTTTACGATTTGGCAGAATTGGAACTGAAAATTGACTCAATATTGTATCTTTTGCTATTATCCTGTTTCTTGTTCATACTTTAATGCTACATTCTTTAAGTGAAAAAATCATGACTGGTATTTTCTATCTAGTGATCTAGTGAATCACAAAGCAATTTTAAGCCAGCAGTTTCACATTTTATATTTATACTAAATTCTCATGATTTTGTTGTGCTATTTCAGCATATAGTAGACAGCATGAAAGATCCAAGCATTGCTGCATTTTGGTTGTTCTCATTGCCTCAAATTGTGGGTGGATTCAACTATGATGACGATGTTAAGAAAAAGATTTGGTGGCAATACAAGGTTGATTCCATTTTGCTTCCTTTTCTCTGTTATGTCGTTCTATTTTCCACATTATCTTGTTGCAATAGTTGCATGAAAAGTTTGCTTCTTGTCATTATCTCAATTACTCTAGCCTGTGCTAAGTGAAGATTTGGTGATTTGCATTCATTTTACGTTTCATGGGGTATTTGGCAAGAGCTATATCTGGTGGAAGTTGGTGTGAATACAGGTCTTCACTTGTAATTGAATTTTGCCTTTTTCTTGATATTGAAGCTGACGTGGGAAATGAAACTGTAATTTGTTCTCTGAACTGTCATCCCATATATAAAATTATAAATTACTTGCAATTAATGATTTGTCTTGTTTAACAATTTCTGCAGACAATCAACCATGCAAAGTAATTGTTAATTTGGTGAAATCTTTCAATTATTTTACATGCCGTAAATGTTCTTCCTCATGGATTTTTAGCATTAATGGTCATGCATCTGAACAAAATTGACAAACAGGCTTTCATATATTGACTTAAATTGCTGTTTCTTTTTTTGAAGAAAAAATAAGTAGAAACCTCCTCAGCTGTAGTTGTAGTAAAAGGTTTAAAACATAGTATTTTAGAAATAGATCCTGACTTTTCAGTCAAATGGATACAAATTATGTTACCTTGAGATGTAACAACCATAAAACATAGTATTTTAGAAATAGATCCTGACTCTTCAGTCAAATGGATATAAATTATGTTACCTTCAGATGTAACAACCATGTAAATGACAATAAATCCATGCTGATCCTTAAGGGGTTAAAAAAAAGAGAGAAGGTTCAAATTTTGTTAACTTGAGTATTTGTAGATTTATGGTTTTTGCCTGGGTCTCATGGTAATTCCTTAAGTTTTTGCAGTACTTGATGCACAAAATTGACCTAATATAAATTTTTTAGCATGTCAATCCACAGATTGTATGCTATAAAACTCCATGTAAGGATCATCCAATTTTCACATAAAAGCATCATCGGACACAATGCCTTCATTTAACAATTTGATTTATGCTGATTTAGGAATCTATGCGGTATGATCAGCTGCGAGATATGGTATCAAAACGAAAACCTGGCTGGGAGAGCTTGCAGGAAGTAAGCAATGTCCTTGTCTGAATGTATTTATTTGAAAGTTGTTGACATATTTGGCATATGATTGGTAAAGCTTCACTATAGTGATATTTATGACCATAAACATATGACATTTCACCATGGCATTTAACAGCGAACATTATGATGGTAATGCTCTATTCATGGTCAAACAAATGTTTTCCTTAGACTAAAAACAGATAGAGAAGTATAATTTTTGAACTTTTAACCCTTGCTGCAATAGCTTTTAACTGGGAGATTTCTACTCTTTTAAAACAGCAAACTGTAATTGTGATTTTGACAATCTTTTGATTTCTGTTATCTCTATGGCCAGTTCTATGTGATTTGTCATTGCAAGGTTGTTTTTCTGATCTATTCTTAATTGTTTATATTATGTTTGCATTCAAATTTCTGTTAATCTATATGTATATAGTATTTGCATGTATATTTCTTTTCGCCAAAAGATTTTAACATTTGAATTTACTTGTCATTTAAAGGCCCTGATCTCCGTAGATCCTGCCCGTGCCAGGGAAGATCCTGTGATTGTGAAAAATATTCCATACTACAAGGCCAAAAAGACACTGGAGGCAGAAGTCATGAAGTTTGAGCCTCCACCTCGCCCACAAAATTGGGGTGTGAGTATTTTCTTGTCTTCCATCTGCCTACTGGTTCTTATACTGTGATGGTTATGTGCATTTCATCATGTTCATTGTCTGAAGTAATATTAAACATCTAACTAAACATTGACATCAGCACATGCCTCTTGT
This sequence comes from Mallotus nudiflorus, assembly GCA_947683625.1. Classification (NCBI taxonomy): domain Eukaryota; kingdom Viridiplantae; phylum Streptophyta; class Magnoliopsida; order Malpighiales; family Euphorbiaceae; genus Mallotus; species Mallotus nudiflorus. The sequence goes on along the minus strand of CANTUR010000159.1, from coordinate 2,791,062 downwards.
AGGTTCTATTTTCTGTTTCTTTAGAATGATTATTTTGGACAAGCTGAAAAAAGACACGATTTGGATCTGGATTGTAATGCTCTTTTTGTTGATTTGGATCTGGATTGTAATGCTATTTTTGTTGTCTGCCAGATCAAATCAAAACAAGAAGCGAAATTGTTCATATTTCCTAATCCATACTATTCCTACAATCTCTGCACGGATCATTTCTTGAGAACTCCTTTTATCTATTCTATGTAATATTCACATGGCTGAGATGTATATTTAAGATACTGAGGGGGGTAAAGAACAGTAAATTGGTGTTGGAATAAGCGGAGGTCCAAATTACTTTTCTTTGGGCATTGAGGGATTTGTTTTCATGCGTTTGATGCTGAATCTAACCTTAAAACCATTAAGTGTCTGGTTCATTCTTCATGTTATGTCCATCACTTAAATTTTGTCATTCCAATTCGGGATACTTTTCATTGTGCACTTCGTGCACAATTCGCACTGCAACAAATGCATGCCATCTGTGCCATAAAGAAAAGAGCTTAGTTTATCAAGAACAGGGCTAATACAATGGCTGCTTGATGTATGTCATTAAATAAAATAATTTAGCATTTGACAATCAATCACCTGCATCAAGTCCCCTGTTGCAGATAATGCTGTAAATTGTTTGGTGTGTATGTATACATGCTTTGGAGTCCGCAGCTTTTGTGGATGGTTTTGCTTGTTTCTGGTTGTACGGCTATGTAGCTAACTGCAGTGTGCTGAAAGGATTTGGAGCTTCCACTGAACGCGTCATCTTGGAGTGAGGAAGACCTTAAAAATCCAGAAAAATTCTATGAGATGACTGTCCTCCTGAATGCACAAAGAGAAATTGCCGACAAAATTCTGGATGCACAGTGGGAAACTAAATGGCGCCAAGAAAAGGTTGGTAAAGCTTGCATCTGCTTTACTGATTTTATTACCTGTACAGAGCTCTCAATACCAACATGCATCATACGCTTTGATTTACAAATTTCATATTTACTTTTCTTAACCATTATGATGTAGAATATTAATGTATTACTGTTATGTGCTGCATTTTGTAATGTTCTGTTCCCAAAAGTCCTTTTCGAAGAACTTAATGAAATATTTGAATAGTTGACATTGTAATTTGTGCCAAGTTAGAGACCATGTCTTTTGGAATACATACTGCTTTTGAGGTGGCATTTTCTTAATAAAATGACTTTGGAAGTTGAAACTGTTGGGAAATTTATATTTGATTTATTCTTGCACCTAACTTTGTGGCAATCATATTTTGTGTTTGGATCAGTAAAATAATAACTAAATTATGGGTATTGAAATTCTTTATTTTGGAGACATACGGGGCACTGATGTCACTACAAGTTCTATTTTGCCTATTCAAGGGAAAATGTATCTACATTGTCATTGAATTTGTTGTGTGATGTTAGTATCTTGGTCATCCCTGCTGCCATTTTCAGTGGCTTCTTGACAAAGCATGTTTTAGGAATAATTTTTTTTTTCTAGCTGATTACTTTATCCTCTTTTTCGAGAACAATGCTTGCTTGAAGGAATTGTCTGAAGATACTTTAATTAGCTTTTTCTCTAGTCTAATGCTGCGATGTGCGAGTGCCAAATGTCTTGAAGCATACTTGAAACAAGAGGTTAAATAGAAAATGAACTTAAAAAATTGCATTTTGCACTCGTCCCCATGAGCTTCCAAATTCTTTTATGCAAGGTTTTTGAAGGGGCTTTCCCGTGTGCAGCTGCTTTATATTTTCTTTCTTTCACTGAGGCTTTTTAATGCCCCATCAATCACCATAATTCTTTCGTTATATTAATTTTGCAGTTGAATGAACTTTTGGAGGAGAAGGTGCGTCCATTCATTCAGAACAGTAATACTAGTGTCCTTTCCCGGCCTATCATACTACAATCACAGCATGAGGATAAAAAGGTTTCACCCTTCTTCCCTTTTACGTTTCAGTTATTTTATATGTGTTGCAGTGAGCTTGAATTGTGTAAAAGTAGCAAGATTATCAAGTGGAATGTTACTATCAGTTGAACTTGTCTAATACAACTAAGTCATTCATGTAGCTAATTCTTGGAAGGTAATGTTCAGTACTTGGAAACTTTAGTTGTCAAATAATCAGTTCTGGCATTATTTGTGCAGTTAAAGACTCTGCAGTCTGCATCTCATTCTGTAGCATGTGCAAGCACATGGATGGTGGTTGAACATATCTAAAAATGTGTTTTTCCACTTTTGAGTAAGATAAAAAGTTTCTGTAGGTGTGAGTAAAGGCTTAATATGTAGGTCCTTGTGTATAATTCATAAAGGCTCACCTATGATGCATGGTGATGTTGCTGCATGGGCGTTTCACTGTTTCAGAAACATTAAGGATACTAAAACGCCAAAATCCGCCTACAAACGTTTCAGGCACGTTTATGCAATTTGCTGAAGTTGGAAATGTGTTTCCCTTCAATCAAAAAAAAAAAAAAAAAAAAAGATGCTATACAAAAACATTCTGAATACGTGCCCACAAGTGGTTCTTCAAAATCAGAAAATAGGAGAAGGAATTGCTTCCTTTATCAATTTTTTAATTTATTTTCTGATTGGATGCCTTGTGGAGTATTATGGCTGAGGAAGAAGAGGTTTCAGTTCATTATTCGTTATTCTTGATAAAAAGTAAAAAAGGAGATGTGCCAAAAATATTAAGTTAGTGGGCCACACCATATAGAAGGCGTGTTCGGGGAAAAAAGAAGTTAGTGGGCTGACTAAAAAGAATTTAATAAATTAGGAAAAAAGTACAATTGTGGTATTGAATAAATAAAGTTTTTAAAAATATTTATATTTAAAATTACAAGTATGTATTTTTACTACTTATATATGTACCTCTATATCTTTAATACTTTTCTTTTCTTATACATTTTTATGCTGCAAAAATATTATTTTTATGTTGCAAAAATGTTGCCATACCCGATTCCATGTTTATGTGTTCCCTGTTTCTGTTTTTGTGCTACATAGGCGCTCGCTATAAGCATACATGTGTTAGGCAAATTATGAAGGTTTATTCTTATATTGATGTATGGTCCATAAAGGCACACTACAAGCACATTTATGTTATTTGATGAGGTTTCATGTTTGTTTGTATTTCAATTCTCGTTCTGCTCAATAAAATGGTATACAATTGAAATTCTGAATGTATGCATAGTAATTTCAGTTGAGATTTTGGATATCTGATAGATTGATATTGGAATTATTGATCTATATTATTGAAAAGAGTAATTCTTTCATTTCTTATCATGGAGACGGAAAGGGGAATAGCAAAAGAGGTATTATTGAAAAGTACGTTAGAATAGCAAATTGAGGAATAAGAAATAAAAAGTAGTGCATGCATGTTTATATACGCACAAGAATAGCTTACAACTCTTTATGATCTTATGCATGTGCAATTCTACTCAAGTTACAGGTATAGTTGGGATTAGCATTATCAGGGTTTTTAAGAGGATATAGGCTTCTAGAATCTTATTTTACATTTTCACTTACCGCACAGGGTGGATACCAAATTTAGATTCCTGTGTTTTCCACTCAAATTGTTAGTCATTAATTGATTTCTTGGATTTAGTTGTGGAGAATGACACTTGCGGTCTAATCATGGTGGTAGCTTAACTTCTACAACTTGTGGTATTTTACAACTTCTGTTTGTATATTTTGTTGCAGAGGAGTCGTAGAAGGAGATGGTGGTTTTTCTGAAGTTGTTTTACCCATTCATTCTTGTATGCCGGCTGTGCCTTTTGACAAAGTTTTTGCAGTTTTCCGAAGTTCTTGCTCACGCTTTATCTGTAATGTACTGAGCTTTATGTTTGCTGGAAAAGGTTTTTGTTGTAGTTAGTTGTATCTGTTTTGAAGCTGCTATATGTTCGTAAGTATTTAATGAGCAACATTCTAATACTCTACTGATGCTCATCTATGATGGGAATAAACCGTTTTTGGTCCCTTGTATTTTATTTTTTATTTACATTGAGTCATTATGTTTATAATTGTATACATTAAATTCCTTTATTTATTTTTATTTACATTAACCCTTAAGTTAAAAATTGCAGATTATAAAATATCGAACTGTATCCTATATTTTTGAATTATGTCTTATCAAGTTCTAATTATAATTTTAGTTTTTAACCAATTGTATCTTTATATTTAATTTTTTTTTACTAGAGTGACCTCAACATAAATAACTAAAAATTTAAAAAGTTATACATTTGTTGTATCAATTTTTTATTTTTAATGTGATTACTAATCTTAATAATTAAAAAATATGTATAATTTTCTTTCAAAAAAAAGATATGTATAATTTTTAAAATATTTAATCAATAAATTTGAGATATGAAGTTATAATAAATATTTTTATTAAAATTAATAATTGTATATACTTAAAAATCTAATGTTTTTATTTCTTTTATAAAGTTAATTATTTAAAATTAATTTAAATGAAATTTAAAATATATTATTTTATTAAATGAGATGTGAATAGTTTTTTTTTTTTTTTTTTGATATAAAGCTGTGAATGGTTATTTACACAGTTTAGTAACCTCAAAATTATTATTACATATTGTACAAATTAATGTAATTACAAATAAAATTCTTAATTTGATTAAAATTAATAACAATATTGCATAATAATATTTAAAATTTCATGTATGTCAATTAATAGACAAATTTGATAAGTTTATTTGTCTTAATTATAAAGAATTATTGTAGCTTTAGAGGTGCATTAACTATGATATTTAGTTAGTACTTTCCAAAAAAATGTTTAATTAATAAAAATTCTTAATTTGGTTATTTTTATTTTTATTATTTATTAAGATGTTTAAATTTTAGTTAATAATAATTTAAAATTGTAATTTATCATATGTAAAAAATTGTATTGAGTACAAAATATTTTATTAGAATTTTAAATTAGTGAAATCACAAATACTATTAATTAGATACATAAATTTTAATAACTACTTTAAATTTTTTTGAATGAAAATAGAAAAAAAAAATTAAAAATTTATCATATAGATATATGCACATTTCTTTATTATTAGAGATAAATGATCTATATTTTAATTAAAAATAATATAATTTATGTATCTTATAATATTCATAATTTCAGTGAAGTCATATTAGTAAAAGATTTATTCAATTGTCCGTCAATAAAAAAGAAGAAGATTTATTTACTTGAATTTTTATTTTAAAAATTATATTTAATTAAGTTCTTATAATTTTAAGTTTTAGAAAAATTTAATCTATAAAAAAAATAAAAATACACAAAATTTAATATATACATATATGGATAAAATGTCTCAATGTGGAAAAAAAAAAACGCATAAGGAGACAAAAATGGTTTGATTCTCTATGATGTATGCATTTAGTTCTTGAAAGTCGGTCTCGTTGGAGCCTGTGTGCCCATGACCATGGCATTATCAAAAGAGAACTCTAATCCAAGGAGTGGAGGCACATTATTTTCATCAAAAGGAACAACGAAAATTACTACCAAAACATTTAGAGACAATTTTTACAATTTTAATTGTTTCAAAAGCATACTTTTTTCTTTTGTGGTTATCCTCAATTTCATGCTCCTTAATGAATTTTTTTTTTTTAACATTTTCATGTTCTGTTGCTTTTCAAATCCCATATTTGTTTATATTTCATTCATGAAGAAAAAAAAAAATCAACATTATAATAATAACAATAATAATAAAAGAACAGCTATAATCAGAACCCAAAAAGCTAATTAATAAGCTTGTATTATATAATTCACTTAAAAAAGAACACCCACAAGAATAAAATAAATTGCAACAACAGCAATAACCTGAAATACAAGAAACATTCTTCCAATGAAAAACCCAGAAATGCATATATGATCATCTACAAACAAATTGATAATCTGTATCAATGATAGTAATGATCATATAAATTCTTTTTTTTTTTTTCGTTTTTATCGTACATGAGTGTACCTATAACATTTAGTGATGACGGTGCATGCACGCTTGTAAGGGTTAGCCTTTTTACGTGTGCATGAGTAGTAAGATCGTCCACGATTCTGACATGGTGTTTGATTAGCCTTCAAAACTGCATAGCTAAGGAACCTTTTACCGGAAGCCAAGATCCTCCGGCTTGCCTCCGAATTTAACATCATCTCCTCCTCTTCCTTGATGTCATCACCAACGAACCCGCCAGTGTAGTTTCTGCCACCGCCGATGGTGGCTGTTGCATGCTGTGCCACCATGGCCATGGCCACAAGGAGGAACATTAACCAAAACTTAAGGGTCATTTTGTTTTTCCCTCTTTTTTTTCACTAATGGTCTCTCAACTTCTCTTTGTTAAAGAAAGAAGGGAATGGAGGAGGATTGCATGTAAACTTGTGGGTGCTTTTGTAGAAATAATGTGTGATTTTACGTGTTTTACGTTTAACCGTTTGTGATATATATAGGAAGATTGTTGCTTCTTCTTTCTTTCTTTCTTTGCTAGTGAGTTGTTTCTTTGGTTTAATGACTATGCATTGCTACAAATGGGACCATTAATTTATAAGAATTTTGTATGGACCTTCTTACTTTTATCCATTGATTTAAAAAAAAAATTTTTTTTTGCCAGTCAGATTTTTCATTTAATTAATCCAGATGCATTCTTGTACATATAACAAATGTAGTTTATATTTCTTTTTTCAAATATTGGTTTGAAAATCGTTATTTATTTTCTAAAATTTCATTTGAAAAAAAAAAGTTAGACCATGAAGAGGAAACATAAATATATATTTATTTATTATTGGGTAGAAAGGAAGGAAAAGTGACTGTAATTAGACAAATATAATAATTTTTTTGATAAGCAATTGGATTTAATTTTTTAAATTAAAATTGGGGGAAAATCTCCTCAAAAATTATCTTTGTTGATAAAAAAAAAAAAAATCATATAATAACTATAACTAATACATGAATAAGGTAAACAAGAGAATTTCTATCATAAAGAAAACACACCGACTTATAGGTTGATTTTATTTTATTTACTTTTTTTTTTCAATGAGATTAAGAAAATAATTATTTACTCTCTTTCCCCTAAGAAAGCTGGAAACTTAAACTTCGAACCCCCATTTAGTTGTAATTAGTTTCAGTTTGTTTGTTTGTTTTTATTTATTTCTCTACACATTCAAAACCCAACAATTTAACTGTCTATAGTTTTATAATAATAATATTGTTAAAACTAACACAATATTTATGTCAATAGATGATGAAAACATGTTGTAACATTTTCATGAACCAGATTGAATCCCAAATGATACCCCATATATACATATTCCTATTCTAATAAAGGTTTATTTTTCTATACATGGGTTATTTGCAGACGAAGAACGTTTGAATCAGATGAGAGAAGGATTCCTAATTAAAAAAATTCTTAGATAGGAAGAAACACTCTCCAAATAGACACAAGTCCTATATAAAAAAGAAATCTTATTTTTCTCAGGTTTAAGCATCACTATCTCTATAAATAGGACCATGTATCCCTCATTCTCATTCATTCTATTCTCTCATATGCTCTCCTTATCTCTATAAACTCTCTCCCTACATTCTTTGACTTAAACATCAGAGAGCTTCACCTTATCCTTTATTGATTCCTTGCAGGGTTTATACTTAAAGATTCTACAAGTAAGTTATCAAGTGATGCCGTCTGTGGAAACTCTTAAGTTAAAGCCATCGTTATCTACAGGGAAAAACATTTACATCATAACTTCCAGTCCACCATTAATCTCAACTCCAGATACTCAAATTAACCCTTTAGCCCCTATTCCTCTGATCAATCTATTAGCACCTATTCCCCTTATTCCCCAAATTAACGTGTTAGCACCTTTTCAGCATATTGGACCCTCATTATAAGCTCCCCTTGGATTATGCTTCTTTGCAATATAACAATAGACCTATGCCCTTGTCACGACCCAAAACAGGGGCCATGATCGGCGATAGGGAACGGGAATTCTTTCGAATCTGGAACCCGTAGCAAGCCTAAAAATAAAATAAAACATGCAATAGTAATAATAACAATATTTAATGCAGCAGAAATAAATCATAAATATAAAAATAATAATCCACCACCAGGGAATTTAAATCAAATTCTCATCTCATACATACGTAAACTCTTTAATACAAGTTTCCATTCAAATTCTCAAAATACATAACTCACACAAATATAATACAACATCTCTTTAATAGTTTAATGACTACTGCAGTGTTTAGATTATAAAAATAAAACTCAAGACTCAGATAAGCAGTTTACATAAAGAAGTCGGGGCGGAAGAAATCCGGTGTACAGGCTTGCTACTAAGGTCTGAAGACGATGATTCTCCTGAAAAAATAGTCAACGGAGGGGAGTCAGACCTCACTGAGTGAATTACTATAATATATATACATGCATACTAAATGACAATGCATACAATCAACAGTATATATCTAATATGTATATATACAGGCAAATACACACAGATGCAATAAAATCATTTTATATATATTTCATTGAAAATCATCGTTTATGAAGGACCAAATAGAACCCTAGAAAATAGCAACCTCAAAACAGTGTTAGACAACACTCTAGCCATACAGGCTCACTTATTCCAAATATATTCACTTATTCCATTTAGACAGTAGATTGGCCTCGAGACACTAAGTCAACCGAGCTTCAACAGTCTGACTGTCAGTGTGATTGGCCTCGAGATACCAGGTCAACCGAGCTCCAACAATCACACCCAAAATACATCACACATCAGATAAATCAATTCCAATCAATATCCTCAAACTGGTTAGTAATATAGCCTAAATGTTATAAGCGTACCGGTACGTACTCGGTCCTAGTGCTGCCCACTAGGTAGCACGTTCTATTGATATCCTTCATTAATAAATATAAAACATTCATTCACAAATAAATGATGCATGAATTTGAAGTAAATAGCAACATAAATCATATATATACTAGAAATATACCAAAAATAAGCCAGGTATATTTCGAGTATATATACGTCAAATAAATCCAATATAATCGTAAAATAAACTAAATATATATTTAAAAACATTTTAGATATAAATGTTTAATAAAGCATGCATATAATTTAAGATAGACCAAAATATACCAAATATAAACTTGTCACGACCCAAAACAGGGGCCATGACCGGCGTTAGGGAACGAGAATTCTTTCGAATCCGGAACCCGTAGCAAGCCTAAAAATAAAATAAAACATGCAATAATAACTATAACAGTAATATATATGCAGCGAAAATAAAAAATCATAAATATAATAATAACATTTCCATCAACTGGATTTAATTCATATCTCATCTCATCACATATATAAAATCTTTCAGTACAAATTCAGTTTCAATATAATACATCTCTTTAAATAAAATACATGAAATTCCACATTTTAATTCACAACTACTGCAGTGTCTAGATTATAAAAATAAGACTCAAGTAAATAGTTTACACAAAGAAGCCGGGGCGGAAGAAATCCGGCATACAGGCCTGCTACTGAGGTCTGAAGATGTTGACTCTCCTGAAAAATAGTCAACGGAGGGGAGTCAGACCTCACTGAGTGAATTACTATAATATATATACATGCATACTAAATGAAAATGCATACAGTCAATAATACATATCTAATATATATATATACAGGCAAATTCACACAGATGCAGTAAAATCATTTATATATATTTTATTGAAAATCACAGTTTATGAAGGATCACATAGAACCCTAGAATATCGTAACCTCGAAAATAGTGTTAGACAACACTCTAGCCACACAGGCTCACTTATTCCAAATATATCCACTTAATCCATTTAGACAGTAGACTGGCCCCGAGACACTAAGTCAACTGAGCTCCAACAGTCTGACTGCCAGTGTGATTGGCCCTGAGACACTTGGTCAACCGAGCTCCAGCAATCACACCCAAATCACATCTCACATATCACATAATCATATTCCATCAATATCCACAAATGGTTAGTAATATAGCCTAAATACTATAGGCGTACTGGTACGTACTCGGTCCTAGTGCTGCCCACTAGGTAGCACGTTCTATAGATATCCTTCATCATTAATAATATAAAACATTCATTCACAAAAATAAATGATGCATGAAGTTCAATAAAATATCAACATAAACCATATATATACTAGAAATATACCAAAAGCAAACCAGGTATAGTTCGAGCATATATATGTCAAATAAATCCAATCAAATTATAAATTAAGCTAGAAATATATTTAAAAACATTTTAAATATATTTTATTAACAAAACATGTGTACAATTTATTATATACCAAAAATAAACCAAAATAAACTAAATATAAACTTAAGAAATAATCAAATTATTTATGCATATTTAATCACATAAAACATGCATTTCTAAATCATGCATCCTAAGCATATATATATAGTATAGTAACTCACCTAGTACGCTCCACGAGACGGGTCCGACGGGCCTAGTCCACTAGCCCTCGATCTCGGCGCAACTAAACAAACAATAAATAACCGACATTAGAATAAACCTAATAGAAATCCTAGAATTCGATCTAGAGTATTAAATACGGAAACAGAATTAGGGTTCGACCGGATATCACGTTTTACGAGAATTCTATCAAAAATTCGGCAGAACCTCCCCTGTAAAATGGACATCTCTCTACTCAAAAGAGTAGAGCCGACCCTGCAAAGAAATACACTTCGAAAAATAAGCTCAACACTCAACCATAACCCCTCGGTCGGACTCCAAAATACAGTCCACCGACCGGGGTCCACAAACACAGAACAATTCAGAAATACCAAAAATATCCTTAAAACCTAAAAATACATTTTATAGGTAGAAATTACATAATTAACCTTAAAATACTGTAAAAACCGATAAAAACTCATTTTATTTGAAAAACCGTATATTATATATATAATTGAAAATAATTCACGAAAAATAGTTTTAATTAGTTAAAAATACTAAATAATTTGTAGAAATCATTTTTATACCTCAAATAACTATTAAAATCAATTAAATTACATTTTTAGCCAATTTAGGGTAAAATTACCAAAATGCCCTTATATATATAAATATACTTAAATTACTTCAAAAATTCACCAAAAATTATAAAATTATCCAAAATTAATTTTATCAACATATTTATCAATAATATAAATAATTAAACTCAATTACCCAATTAAATTCAAATAAAAACACATTTAACCCTAATTTTCCAAAATTCCATAAACTTCAATAATTCAAAATAAATACTTAGAAATTCATAAAAATTCTAAATAAATTCCTATAATTCATTTCAACACCTAATTTAACCATAAACCCCAATTTCATAATTTAAATAATTAATTTCCGAAAATTAGAAAATAATATTAAAATATTCAAAAATACCCAAAAATCCAAAAAATATCCAAAAATTCTACAAAAATTCATAAATGTAGATTAAGCTACTATGAACAACATTTGTGAAGGTATTTTTCATGAATCAATCAATTTGAAGCTCAAAAAAATCAAAAACCCTAATGTGACCGAAATTGAAAATTCGAAACCTAAGCAATTCTAGACCATTTTAGCTCAAACCAAAGCTAGAATCACACTCACCGGAGCTCAAGGAGAAGAAAGAGACCGACGGTGTCGAAAATGGTGGCCGAAAGAGGGAGAACGGTGTGTAGCTCGACTTTCGGCCTCTCAAGCTATTTCCGGCCAAACTCGACGGGAAAGGGAGCTGCTGGAGGCGGGGAATGACTGGGGACGAAGGTGGCTCACCGAGAGGCACTTTGAACGGCGGCGAACGGAAGTTACAGACGGTGGAGGTGGGGGTCGCATCCGGAGAAGAAGAAGAGAAGGGAGGGGCAGTTTTGTAAATACGTTAAACTTTATTATTTTGATAATTTTTAATGTATATATGTATATATATATACTTTACACTACATATTAAAATAATATAAAATTGCACACATTAAATATACACCACACACTTAAAATTTAATATTTTAATAATTTAATAATAAATAAAATAATTAAATAACAATAAATTAATAAACAAATAATAAAATATTAGGGTAATATATTAAACCCTAATTAAATAAATATACACACACATAGGCTTTATTTAGTAATTTAAAAATACGCATGAGTTCATGCGAGTCCGAAAATATATTTAGAATAATTAATAATAAATTATTTACGTGAAAATTTCTCCGAAAATGCAAGTCCCGGGAAAATTTTATGTAAAGTACTGTAAATAATACACAATAATTAAAATAGGTTTTAAATACATAACAACTCATAAAAATATCGTAATATATATTCAAAAATTATTAACACTGTATATTCCGGTATAGTGTAAAAAATATTTTAAAAACACGGGATATTACAAAACTAAAGATAAACTTAAATACCAAATGAATTATTTATGCATAATTAATCAAAATAACATACATTTCTAAATCATGCATCCTAAACATATATATATATATATAAAATAGTAACTCACACTTAGTGCGCTCCTCGAGATAGGTCCGACGGGCCTGGTCCACTAGCCCTCGGTCTCGGCGCAACTAAACAAATAATAAATAACAGAAATCAGAATAAACCTAATAGAAAATCCTAGAAACTCGATCTAGAATATTAGACACAGAAACAGAATTAGGGTTTGACCGGACATCACGTTTTACGAGAATTCTAGCGAAATTCGACAGAACCTCCCCTGTAAAACGAACATCTCTCTACTCAAAGAGTAGCACCGGCCCTGCAAAGAAACACACTTCGAAAAACAGGCTCAACAACTCATCCACAACCCCTCGGTCGGACTCCAAACTATAGTCTACTGACCGGGGTCCACAATCACATAATAATTATAAAAATACCAAAAATACCCTTATATCACAGAAATACATTTAATAAGTAGAAATTACGTAATTAACCCTAAAACACATTAAAAACCGATAAAAACTCATTTTATTAGAAAAATCGTATATTATATATATAATTGAAAATAATTCATGAAAAATAGTTTTAATTAGTTAAAAATACTAAATAATTTGTAGAAATCATTTTTATACCTTAAATAACTATTAAAACCAATTAAATTATATTTTTAGCCAATTTTGTGTAAAATTACCAAAATACCCCTATCTATATAAATATACTAAAATTACTCCAAAAATTCACCAAAAAAAATATAATTATTCAAAATTAATTTTCTCAACATATTTATCAATAATATCAATAATTAAACTCAATTAACTAATTAATTTCAATTAAAAACACAATTAACCTAATTTTCCAAAATTACATAAACCTAAATAAATTCAAAATAAATTCATAAAAATTCCAAATAAATTTATATAATTCATTTCAACACCTATATTTATCATAAAACACAATTTCATAATTTAATTAATTAATTTTCGAAAATTAGAAAATAATATTAAAATATTCAAAAATACCCAAAAATCAAAATAATCTCCAAAAATTCTACAAAAATTCACACATGTAGATTAAGCTAAGGAGAACAACATTTGTGAAGGGATTTTTCACGAATCAATCAAATTGAGGTTCAAAAAATCAAGAACCCTAAAATGGCCGAATTCAAAAAATCAAAACCTAAGCAAATCAAGACCATTTTAAGTGAAAAAAAGCTTGGAATCACACTCATCGGAGCTCAAGGTGAAGAAATAGACTGGCGGTGTCAAAAACGGTGGTCGAAAACGTCGTGAACGATGTTGCTCCCACTTTTGGCTTCTTCGGCCAAAAATGACTTCCAGACACTGGAAACAGCTGCAGCAGGTGGCGGGGAAGGCTGGGGAAGAAGGTGGCACGCCGGATGGCACACCAACGGCAAGGAAACGGTGGTAGCAGCGACGGACGGTGATGGGGAACGGTCAGGAGGGAGAAGGAAGTTCGGGTGGTAAAGTTGTAATTAATCCAAACTTTAATTTTTGTTAAATATTAAATGTATATATGTATATATATATATACTTTATACTATATATTAAAATAATATTAAATTACACACATTAAATATACACCACACACATATAATTTAATATTTTAAAATTTAATAATAAATAAAAATAATTAAATAACAGTAAAACTAATAAATAAATAATAAAATATTAGGGTAATTAATTAAACCCTAATTAATTAAATAAATACACATATATACGTTATTTAGTATTTTAAAAATATATATGAGTTCATGCAAGTCCGTAAATCTATTTAAAATAATTAATAGTAAATTATTTACGTGAGAATTTCCCTGAAAATGCAAGTCCCGAAAAAATTTTATGTAAAGCAATTAAAATAATAATAAACAATTAAAATTAACTTTAATTAAATAACAAAATCATAAACATTTCATATATATATATATATACATAAATTATTAACACTTCATATCCCGATGCAGTACTAAAATATTTAAAAACATGAGATATTACAGCCCTCTATACATTTCCTAAGTTTGCCAGAAACCCCTTCCATAAACACACCAAACTTGAACACAATAACACATATACTCAACTTATCTCCATCAAGCAAAAAAGCAATGATAAAAAATCCAAACTCAGATGCTTCTGATGTAACAACAGCTGAATGCCTTGATTTAAGGCAGTAATCCCAGAATAGCTCATTTGGAGAATAATGTAGCAACAATACCAGTAGCAACTCCTAGTGTACCTGGTGAAAATAAGGAAGGTCAGAAAGCCCCGAAGGGGAATCTAGCATAACAATCCCAACCTTGGATGACTCAAAGATAGCCCAAAAAGTTAAAAAGGTTATGTAAAAGGCTCGTACTGGACCCTGAAAGGAAGACGAATGCATTTTGAAAGAAAAGATACCCTTTATAAGCAAAACAATTAGGACGAAGATACCATTTAAATTCAAAATGCCTCAATTAGACTAATTTAATAGAATCGGGGATCCAATTAACCACATATCCAATTCAAAACTAGAATGTTGCTTCATAATGTAAATAATAGAATCATATGTAGAGACTTTCCTGGCACACTTACTAAGAATGCTAAAAAATAGTTCCATTATCTTCTTAAGAATTCTATTTCATCCTTTAAAGAATTAGCTGAGAATTTTTGGACTCGGTTATTCCAACGTGCTTCCTGCCAAAAATATTAATGATCTTCAGATGTGCAAACAAGAGGCTACAAAATCATTGAGAGGCTAGTTGGATAGATTTAATAAAGTGGTAATGTAGATAAAGAACTTAATTGCTGAAGTAGCCATAGAAGCCTTGAAGAATAGAACTTGGTTGGAAAAGCTCAAAGATAAGATTATGACCAAAGAACCTGACACTTTTGCTGAAGTAATGGCCATGACAATAAAAATGATAAAGATAGACGAAGATAGAAGGATGCGCCGAGATGACGAGAAGACACCTCTCAGAAAAGAAGAAAGGTCAGAATTAAGAAGGCCTAGATTTAAATGATCAAACTTTAGAAGCCCGGTGGAAGGACCTAGAAGGGAAATTAAGAGATACACATCACTAAACACCTATAGATAAAAAATCCTTATATGGATCAAATAACGTGGAATAGATATAACACCAGCTAGAAGTTTAAGTCCTACTGGAAAGGTCAAGCAGGATAGGAGGTTCTATTGTTAATACCATCGGGATTATGGGCATAAGACTAACACATGTCGAGAATTGAAGAATGCTATAGAAAGGTTGATACAAAATGAAAAACTCAAAAACTTCACTAACACAACTAGAAGAACCCGTGAGCTGGAGGATTAGGACAGAGATAAGCCAGAATAAAAGAAAGCTCAAAATGAAATAGTTGGAGTCATCAACATGATATCAAAGGGGAAGTGACTGAAAGGAAGCCCAAGAGAACTTGGAAGGAGGAAAGTCTCGTCTTAGAAAAAAAATGGACCATCACATTTAGTCCAAAAGAAGGTAGGCATGTTCAATATCCACATAATGATGCCTTAGTGGTAAGTGCATTCATCAATAATTACTTAGTAAAAAGATTGATAATTGATGATGGAAGCATTGTCAATGCACTCTCTTGGGATGCTTACAAGGCAATCGGGGGGTCTATAATTGATTTAAAAGCCATTCAGAACCTCATCATAAGTTTTTATGGAGGACCTATATAGCCAATGATACTGGTGGAATTAATAGTAGAATTTGGCAATCGAGAAACTGAAGATGTGAAAGCTGTCAAAGCTCTATTTAATATAGTAGACCTTGTTCTCACATATAATGGCATCATAGACCAGCCAATCATCTATGAAATTGATGTAGCCATAAGCATTAGGCATTTGACAATGAAGAACCCTCTTGAAAATCAAGTGATAACAATCCATGAATATCAAACCATGGCTAAACAATGCTATCAACTGACTATCAAATCCTAGATGGAAACATTCCCTCTAGAATCCTTGGAGATTGAGAAATAAGGAGCCAAATTGGAGCCAGTTGATTAGGTCCAGATTTTATAAATTACTAAAGAAAAGATAGTCATAATTGGCAACGAGCTCGATGATGAAATCAAAAGAGGAATAAGCAACATCCTTATCAAGCATTTAAGTAGCTTTGCCTCTAAAGGATCTACCCCAACGTCCTCATTAGGGTCAATCCTTGGATTGCCTCATATAGTCTAAACATTAACCAGGAGTAAAACCTGTAGTTTAGAAAAAGAGAAACTTCGCAAATGAAGGGTAGCAAGTGATCGCCGAAGAAATAAAGAAATTGCTAGAGGTCGAATTCATCATAGAAGTCACACACCTAGAATGGGTAGCTAACGTGGTGCTAGTTAGAAAGTCAAATGGAAAGTATAGAATGTGTGTTGACTATATCGAATGCCAAAAAGATAACTATTCGCTAACAACAATTGGTCAGCTGATAGACTCAATTGCTTATCACAACTTGTATAGCTTTGTGTACGTTGCTTACAGGTATTATCAAATTCTAATGAGGAAGGAAGATCATTAGATCCTTTGAAGTTATAAAATTCTCTAAGTAAAATTAGTGTCAGTAATATATATATATATATATATATATATATATATATATATATATATATATATATATATTTGTTCTAAAAGTTATAAATGGGGGAATAATGATATTCAATTGAATAATATTACATATTTATTTATGTGATATATAATTTGATTAAAATAAGAAAAGACATGGATTTATTTAAATATTTAGTATTTAAATCCATTGGAACAATAAAATATAAAGTTAATTAGAGAAAAATGGATAAATGATTAATTACTAAATACATTAAATTAAAATAAAGAAAAGTAATTAATTAATATAATAAAAATTAATAAATAAATAATTTAATTATTTATATAATTAGTAGAAATAAAAATGAATATATTTGAATATAATGAGACAAATAAAATTTATAATAATATAATAAAATATAAGAAAATTACAAACCCTTAAAAAATAAGTGTACAAATATTCAAATTAAATTATATTTAATCCCAAACTGATTAAAAATAAAAATGAAATTTTTTCTTGAAAATCAATTAGAAAAAATTATCTGTTTATAAAACTATTTATATATGCTAACTTACTATATAACAAAAGTAAAATGTAATATAATCAATTATCTATATATATCTACTTAGTAATAAAAAATTAATACAAAATTCTCATCTAATTAAAGAAAAAATATGCATTAATTAAAATAATACACTAATAGATAAAATATACATTAATAAGATAATTTATTTATGCAAATTTATATTTAAATGCATATAAGATAACAAATGTAATGCTTGTGTTTAAAAAAATTTATAATTTATGAAATATAATTCTTCTTGTATTATAGATAAATTTTAATATATATTGAATTTACGGTAAAGCATACCAATATAAATATATTATATACGTATAATGGATTTACCATCATGATTTTGATTATTTAAAGTTGTACAATTTACATTTTACCAATGGAAAATCTATTTTTCTTTTCTGATGTTCAAAAAAAAAAAATCTATATTTCTTTTCAAAAATATTAAAATAAAGCTATTAATTAAAACTTAACGTTATTGGGAGGTCCATTGAATCATTACATATGCTCCACAACTTGTATTCAAATTCTTGCTTGAGGTGTGTGGGACTATTTGAATGATTGAATATTCAAATTAATTTTACTAATTTTAAAACTAATAATAATTCTCAACCTCAAAATTTTTAGTTGAGCAATTAATTAATAGAAATTTCTTGATGGTTGAAGTTGACTAAATTACATTTTAGTTCAGGGGATTTGCTTTTTATTACAAAACAATCCCATTAATTATGGGTCTAAATTAATAACGTGGTCACGTCTATTCGTGATGATTCAGCATGTGTTCTACTTTCAGAAAGTGAGATATCTTGTATTTTAGTGTCTAGTTACTTTTGTTATCATGAAACTTGTCTAAATTATTCAAATCCATAGAGTGGAGGACCAAAAGTTTATCCATTTAAAACTTGAAAAGACTTTTACAATTGAAAAATAATTCTTTAAAAGTGAATTTATAATTTATAATTGTGAGTAAAAATGTTATTGGTGAAATATTTATCTATTATCTTTAAAAATTGGTCCTTTTAAATGAAGCAACAACAAATTGAATGTCTGATTTTTTTTAAATGGATAATCATATTAAAATAATTTTATAATAATGTTAATACATTCACAATATTTTACATTTAATATCTTTATTAGTTTGTCTATTTAATGTATAAAATGATTATTTATTTAATTTATTTTACAAAATTTAAAATAAAACTTACCAAAAGCATTACATCATATCGTTTGAAATGTTCAGAAAATGATTTTTATTAACTGAAATAAAATTATTTAAATATTTAAAATTGCTAAAAAAAATTTTAAATCATGCTTGTAATAAAATCGATCATCAATATACTCATTTTATAAATTAAAAAGTAAACCCGTAAAATTTGTTAAATTTTAAAAAATTATAGATATATTAATCAATCCAAAAAATTGAGTAATAAAATATTTTTTTTATATTATTAACAACCGTATAGTATCAATAATACTTTATATTAAGGTTTTTTACTCTAAATTGTTATTCAAATAAAGTTATTTATGTTCATATGTTAATAAAGTTATTTATGTTCATATGTTAATTTTTTTTAAGCACAAGATATCCTGAAAAAATCTTAATTGTAAGGGTCGTTTTTAAACCTGTAATACACTCAGCAAACGCCATGTGGTCATTAAAGTGTAATGGCAAGTCTTTCATCTAATAATGTTCTGTGCTTTTTTATGCAGAGCATTGGATTGGGATCACAAGTCTTTAGTCAATTCTCATTTCACACATTACAAATCTTATCCAATATTTCTGCCGACAGAGCTAATAGTTCTACTCATGATAGTGAAAAAAACAGACGTTATCCTTGAATTTAAAATTACTGTGTACTTTTCTTGGTGCATGGTCATTTAATTAATTTATCCTACAGCTTTTTAACAGTTTTCGTAATAATAATAATAATAATAATAATAATAATATATCATTTAAACTATTTTAGAGTTTAGTTTTTAATTGGAATTAAAGTCAATTCAGTTTCTCAACTTTTTGTCTCGAATCAAATTAAGCCTTTTATACCTTTTCAAATCAATTTAGTACTGAAATTTATAAAAAAAAAAAAAATCAAATTAGTTCTCAAATATTACAATTAAGTCTTTATTTCTTGACAAAAAGATAACAAACTCTCTAAAACATTTACAAAATACCTTCCTAATATTTTAAATAATTAACAAATTAGTCCTTATATTATTTAAAAGTTCTTAATTGAAAATTTTAATTTTTAAAATTATATTTAAAATATAACTTAACTTTAACTGTAAAATTTCAAATTTTAATAATATAGATTATATTCATTTATTAATTTAGTTATTCACTAGTAATTTGAGTAGTTTTAAGATATTAAATATTTATTTATAAATTAATTTTATTTTTCAAAATTATACATGATACTCAAATTTTTTTGTAGTTTGAAAGTATAAATGCATAATTTAGTATGTATATATATATACGTATGAAAAAGTGTACTGTTGTAACTTACTTTTTACATAATTAATATAATCTCACATTTTATTTCATGGCATCAAAGCTTGAAAGTTATTTTCTTTTATTGTTTGTTGCATTTCTCAAGAAATAAGTATCAAACTATCACGACTTAAATCGGGGGTCATGATCGACGCTAGAAATCGAGAATTCTTTCGAATCCGAAACCCGTAGCAAACCTTAAAAGAATAAAACATGCAATAAAATAAAATAAAATAAATAAATATAAATATGACAGAATTAAAATCTTCAATCATTATATGTAAAAAAAAAAATAAATCCTTCTATCATATCATAGCAAAATATTTAATACAATATTCAAAGACAGAACTCTAATACAAGATACATGCAACTAATGTATAAATACAACTACTACCGATACAAAATATGACTACTGCAGTTTTCTAAAGTACAATAAAAATCAAGTACGTAGTTTACATAAACAAACTGGGGCAGAAGAAGTCCAGCGAATTGGCCTACTACTGAGATCTGAGGAAAAAGACTCTCCTACAAAGATATCAACTGAGGGGAGTCAGACCTCACTGAGTGAATTATTATAATATATATACATGCATCCTAATATCAAATGCAAACAGTCAACATTATATATAATAAATATATATACATGCATAGTCACATAGATGTGGAAATCACTTTATAGATATATGCAAAAAATCATTTAATTATTTGTGAAGGATCAATAGAACCCTAATTAAAATGTAAACCTCAATCAAATATACATCTAGCCATATAAGCTCGCTTAATTCCAAACGGATCACTTATTTCATTTTAGACAGTAGACTGACCTCGAGATACTAAGTCAATCGAGCTCTAACAGTTTAATTGTCAATGTGATTGGCCCCAAGATACTAATTCAACCGACCTCCCACAATCAAACTCCTCAATCACATCAATATCAAAAGATAATCAGTCAAATGACACCTCAAATAAGTTAGTATATCAACCTTAAAATCTATTGCACTGGTACGTACTCGATCATAGTGTTGTCTACTAGGTAACACGTTCTATCGAAATCCTTCAAATAAAATCATGCATATATTAAAGATAATAAAATGCATCACTTAAAATAAAGTAGCATTCAATGTACAAGGATATAATAAAAATATATTAAAAGTATACAACATGCATATATAAAAAATATACCAAAAATAAACCAAAAGTATACTAAATTATTTGATGAATTAAATCATTTAAAACACATATTAAAATGAAAAACCCTAAAATCATGTGTTCTAATGCGAGGCATATATATATACTATAATAACTCACAATGTTGTGCTCCTCGAGATTGGCTCGACTGACTTGGTTCACTAGACCTCGGTCTCGGTGCAACTAGAAAATAAAATAACGATAACTAATCAGAATAAATCTAATTTATACTTCTAAAGAGACTCAATTTAGGAATATAAAAAATTAGACAAAAACATGGAATTTTAGGATCAACCAGACGTCACGTTTTACGAGAATTCTATCAAAAATTTGGTAGAGCCTCCTTTGTAAAACGAACATCTCTCTACTAAAAAGTAGAGTCGGTCCTAGAAGAAAAACACACTTCTAAAATCGGAATATTCAACACCCTCGGTTGGAACCTCAAATTACACAATTCCCCAACCGAGGTTCACAAATCCACTGTAAATATAAATAAAATAATAAATATATTAAAAATCAATAAATTCCACAATTATCCTTGAAATATTAAAATTTAATTTATTTAAATATTAAAACACCAAAAATACTTATTTCACAATAATTAATTAAAAATCCTAAATAATAATATAATATTATTAAAAATCCAATTTTTCAATAATTACACATAAAATAATAATAATTCATTTTATAAATCCAAATTACTTAATTAACCCAAATATATAACAAAAAGTTACAAAAACCCATTTTATTACCAAAATAATATATAATATATTATTTGAAAATAATTTTTAAAAATTGGTATTAATTAGTTAAAAATAGTAAATAATTTGTAAAAAATCATTTTAATACCTTAAATAATTCTAAAACCAATTAAACATATTATTTAACTATAATTAACACAAAATTATATAATTAACCCTATAATACTAAATACACATACTATATCTAATATACCATAAAAATTATATAAATGCATAAAAATTATTTTATCAACAAATATAATTAAACGCTAATTCCAACAAAAAATAAACTTTAACCTAATTTTCTAATATTGACATAATATAAAAATATTTATAAAAATTACATAAAAATCAGAAAAATTATTATCTCAACACTAAAATAAATAACAATTTATAATAACACCAAATATACCAAATTCATAATTTAAATAATTTATTTACTAAAATTAATTAAATAATATTAAAATAATCAAAAATTAACAAAAATACAAATAAATTCTAAAAATCAAAATCAAAATATGTAGAGGTAGATTAAGCTTCCAGGAACAACTTAGAGGTAGATTAAGCTTTCAGGAACAACTTTTGTTAAGGTGGATTTCCGAATCATTCAAGATCAACCTAAAAAAAAAATTAGAAAACCCTAAAGCTTAAAACTAAAAATCAAGAAAACTTATAAATAAATAAGTTAGAGCAAAAACCAAGCTTAGATTCAAGATCACCAAAACTAGAGGAGTTGATAGACATAAAAAACGTGTGAAGAGGCGGTCGGAGGAGGAAGGAGGCGACAGTGAGCGGAGGAGGAAGGCTTGGCTTTGGGTGGTTTTTTTTTTTTACAGTGTATGTGTTTATATGTTTATGTGTGTGTATGTGTTTATGGGTATATGTTTGTGTGTTTTGTTTTGTGTTTAAGTGTTTGTGTGTATGTATATGTGTCCACATCTATGTGTTGATTTGTGTATATGGGTTTGTGTGTTTTGTTTGTATGTGTGTGTGTATATAAATATATATTATAATATTATAATATAAAGTTTCATTAAAAACATATGGTCAAAATATAACTTAGTCAACATATATATAAAATACACTCTATATAATATATAATAGACACACACACATATACAATTATACACACATATTTAACCATATATATACACATATAAATAATTACACAAACCCTATTAATTTATCACAATAATACATAAAATAACCTTGAAAAATAATGATAAAAATAAACAATATTTATTCAATAATTAAATAATAAAAATAATACTCAAAATCATGTCAATTAATAAAATAATATTAGTACTTAAAATAATATCATTAAAATAATACTTTTAAAAAATAACATTAATAGTAGAAACCTTAATATTAAATTAATAACTTCTAAAATACATATTTACATAAAATATATACTGTAATACCCTATATTTTAATTTAAATAGAGAAATTTTTGAATTTGCAGTATTAATAAATAATTTTAAATTATATTATATAATTATTAAGTATCTAGCTATTTTATTATGTTAGGGTTTTTATTATTTTATGTGGGTGTTATCTTTTTATTAGGTATTATATATATATGTAGGTGTGTATTTGTGTTTATATATATATATGAGTATATATATACATGCATGTGTGTGTATTTTAATATATGTTATATAAGTATATAATATAAGTTATTATATATATATGTATATACTTTGGTACCAAAACACAACAAAATATCAAACCAAAACCGAAGAAAGCAACAAAACAAGATACAACAACGCAACCTCTCCACTGTGCTGTCCCTTCTTCCCCGTCACTACCTCCGTCGCGTCCCTTTCTTCTCCGACGTACATCAACCACCTCAACCTCCATCTCTGTCGCAGCACGCCACCAATAACCTCCCTCTTCTCTTCTTCCCTTCGGCGTCTCCCTTGCTCTCTCTCTTGGTTCAAGCTCCTATGTCACTGTCCGAACCAGATCGACATCGTCCGTTGCTCCCTCGGCCTACATTGCCTCCTTAGGCGATGGTCTACACCTTGCCTCGCTGCTGTAACCATTTATGATGACGGAAATAGAGGTAGGCAGCTTGTTATTTTGAGTTGTTTTTAGGTCGTTTTTAGTTTGTTTAGGTTGATTTAGGTGTTAAATTTTAATTATCACAAGTTAATTGGTTAATTATGCTAGTTAGTTGTTTAAATCTAATTTTGGTATATTATTTTGATTTTTTTTTCATTTTACAGAATTTTATTTTATTTTATTTGAGTTTAATTAGTAAATTGGAGTAATTATTGTTATTTATTTTTAGTATATTTATTTTATTTATGATTATAGAAAATTATTGTGTTAATTGTGAATTTTGTGGATTTTGGATATTTTATTAATATTTTATTAACTTCTGAAAATTAATTGTTAAAAATTATGAAATTGTGATAATTGGTATTGTCATTAAATGTTATTAATTTTAGAACTTAATTTATAGTTTTTGTGATTTTTATATTATTTTCATAATTATTTTAAGTTTATGTCAAATGTGGATAATTAGGTTAAATTTATATTTTGGAAGAAATTATTAGTTAATTATATGTTTTTATTGATATTAAGAAATTTTATGTTGAGAAAATAATTTTTATGTATTTATATAATTTTTATAGAATTTTTGAGTAATATGGATATATTATGTGTCTTTTTCTATTATATGGATAAATATGTAATTTTATGCTAATTATAGTTAACAATATATTTTAGTTGGTTTTATTAATATTTAAGAGGTTTAGAGGATTTTTATAAATTAATTGGTATTTTTAATTAAGTAATGTTAATTTTGAATATTGTTTCCAAATATTATATATATATATATATATGTATAATATATTATTTTGGTAACAAAAATATATATATGGTTATATTTAACATATTTGGTATAATGGTTTTAATTAAGGTATTTGTTGATAGTTATATTAATTATGGATTATATATGCATATTTTAAGAATAATATATATTATTGGAAATTATGGGTTTTTATATATTTATTATGTCTAAATAAATTTAATTAAGTGCTATGTTATATTTTAAGTATGATTTTAATGTTTATTCATGAAAGTAATATTTTCATGAATTTTACTACTTAGAATTAAGTTATGTTTCGTTGAATTGTAAACTCGGTCGGACTAATACTGTGTTGGAGAGCCGACCCGAGTGTAGATTGTGTGTGAATTTTTAGAAGTGCGTTTTCTGTGCAGGAATGGATCTACCTATGGTAGAGAAATGTTTGTTTTACAGAGGAGACTCTATCGAAATTTTGGTAGATTTTCTCGTAAAATGTGACATCTTCCATAAATTCTTAGCGTTAATTAGGGTTTTTCCCTATCTATTGAGTCTTATCCAGTCTTCCTTGAGTCAGTCTAGAATTTTGCTATTTCTGTCAATTTTCAATTTTAATTCCATAGACGTGTTGTTAAAATAGGTCTGTTATTTTTTTCTAGAGAGTACCGGAGCGGGAGCTTTTGGATCAAGGTAGATGCGCGGTTGTCAGCCTTCTCGTTTGTCCTATAAGTTGATAAATTGATCTGTGCATGTGTCTTATTTAAAGATGCGTGCGCTCATATTTTTAGTATTTATTATATGATTTATTTAATTTAAATTCTGCTATTTAAGATATAAGTGCATTTTATTTATTTAAAATTAGTTTTGAAAAATTTTGGTAAAACAGACTACCTCGTGGGTTTTACCAGGACCGTGTGCACATGGTAGAGATTGAGAGATGGATTCAATGTATGTATGACTTATGGATATAAACTGGGACGGGTGCCTTGGTGGAAGCCTTTGCTCTCGGGGACCACTAGTGATTGGAATGTTAATAATGGACTGGGATGGGTGCTTCGGTGGATGCCTTAGCTCTTGGGGACCGCCAGTGCCATGTATTTGGATTAAGTGGATGACTGCGACTTGGTGCCTCAGTTGATGCCTTTGCTCTCGGGGACCGACAGTCTATGTGGATTAAGTGGGCCCAGTTGGCCATTTAGAAATTTGGGTTTAGGGTTCTACCGAGATTTTTTTTTTCAAAAGCTATATATATATATATAAATTATTTTTACTATATGTATACAGTTTTCAAAAAGGTTTTCAAACCGTACAACTCTTTTTATTAACTTACTTAGTAAGGTCTGATTCCTCTCAATCTATTTTTTTTAGAAGCTTGGGAGTTTGACCTCAGAGCGCCTCTATGCCTGATTTCTTCATCACTAGCTATATTATGTCGGTCATTATGAGTTGTATTGTAGTAGTAACTTTAGAATACTGCAGTAGTGTTTGTACTAATGAGTTTGTAAAACTTAAATATACTTATGTATTGCATTTTAATGAACCACGCTTATGTATAATGTTTTAAGATTGATTTATGATATTTGATGATGGAGAATATTTTATGTTGCGCATGATTATATTTTTTTTTTTTGAAAAATCAATTTGATAATGTGTTCTTTTATGAAATAAGTTTTAAATTTGAAGATTTTATTTTTCTTTTCTTTAAGGCTTACTACGGGTTTTGAGGGCCTTATGCCTACCCATTCCCTAGTGTCAGTCACGTGCCCTCGGGTTTGGATCGTGACAAAGTTGGAATCAAAGCATAAGTTTGATTAATTATCTATGTCTGTCTTTCTGTGTAACTACTGTAGTGATTAGGTTGATAATTGTCTTTGTGATATTCTTGTTTCTAATTCTGCATTACATTAAATACTCTTATCTTGTTTTGAATTCAATTTTTCTCTATCTTTTTCAGAATGAGGCGTGTGCGAACAGACCCCGTTGTTGATCCGACTTTTGGACTTGATGAGCAGTCTATGCATAATGAGGCTCTTCCTCCTACTCCATGTTGTAGGGGTAGAGGTAGAGGTAGAGGTCGAGATAGGGTAGCTGCAACTGAGATTCCTGATCAGCAGCCAGTTGGGCCTGAAGCTCCAGCCGCATACCCTATAATTTTTACAACTGGACTAGTAGGAATTAATCAAGGTCTTGCAGCTTTGAATCAGGCGATGCCCCTTGTACAGCAGATGTTATAGCAGAGGAATCAGGAGATGTCAAATACTGATGCAACACTCCTCTACTCCTGGATTGGTAGAGTTTCCTTTGATGGTACGGGTGATGCTTTGGACTTTATTAATGTGATTGTGGCGCGTACTAGGACAGGACACATGGACTACCAGCAGATAATGATTGTGGAGTTATCAGTCCAAGCGACAACTCAAGACTAATTCATGCAGTCGATTTAGCCGTCCATGCATGAGTTGACTTGGCTAGAGTTTAAGGATCGCTTCCTGAGATTCTTCTGTCCTCCAGCCACCAGAGATGCTTACAGGTCATAGTTGCTTCACATCACCAGAGGGGATAGGTCAGTGGAGGACTACACTAGGGAGTTTAACAGGCTATCCTGATATACAAAGGACATCAGGAGAGATCCTTACAAAGCAGTAGAGTTCTATGTCACTAGTTTAGGGCCAGCTTTCATGGGTATACTTACTGAGGATCGCACCCTGGAGAGTGTTATAGAGGAGGCTTATCTGATTGAGAGGCAACACATCCGCTAGGGCACCATGTTAGATCCCTACATGGTTGGTGGTAGTGGATATGGTGTAGCTCATGGGTACCAGCAGCCAACATTTCATTTTGGTAGTACGAGTCAACAGGCTGTGGGTAGTTCGCAACATGGTGGTAGAAGGTCTAGGACTCACCAAGTTGGTCGACATGGTTATGCCATGAACAGGAGAAGTGGCAGAGGTCACAGATTTAATAATGGAGTCTGCAGTAGTAGCAGTGGGCAGAGCTTCAGACAGGGTAGTTTTGGTCTGGAGCCAGTGCATGTGCGAATTATGGTCGATTCCATCAGGGCCCGTGTCATTTGTTATCAGGCGCTTGCTTTAGATGTGGACAAGTTGGTCATCTTGCCAGAGCTTGTCCTCACATTGGATATTAGCTAAAGTATGCTCAGGGTTCATCTTCATAGTGGCTCAACCTTACTATCAGATACCATAGTAATACAGAGCACCAGTACAGCCACAATAGAGACCGCCACAGCTTATGGGCCAATAGGGCCGAGGTTTAATTGGTAGGCCTAGTAGTCGTGGGTTTATGCAACCTTTGACATCTCAACAGGTAGGTTATGGCCAAGCACAAGTTTTCACTCTGACACTGCAGGATGCTCAGACTTCTAATGCAGTAGTAGCAGGTATTCTCTTAGTCTGTGCATGTGATACTAGAGTATTGTTTGATCCCAGTACTTCGCATTCATTCATTTCTCCCGTGTTTGCTTCGAGAATCGAGTGGTAGCCTTCCAGGTTATCCTTTCCTCTATCTGTATCAACTCCTCTTAGTGACGAGTTGGAGACAAATATCTTCTTTCCTTTATGTTCTGTGTCAATTTATAGTAGAGAATTATTAGCAAACTTAGTGTTGCTTGATGTGTTGGAATTCGATGTCATCTTGGGTATGGATTAGTTGTCGAGGTATTATGCTTCGGTGAATTATCGAGAGAAAGAAGTGGTGTTCAGTATTTTGAATGAAGTAGAGTTCTATTTTAAAGGTGAAAAGAGCTTCATGCCTCGTAATCTCATTTCTGCCATTACAGCCCAGAAGATGCTTAGAAGGAGTTGTCAAGGTTACTTGGTAGTAGGAAGAGATGTTGAAATAGAGAATGGGGAAATTGAATAAGTGCTAGTGGTGCGTGAATTTATAAATGTCTTTCCTGAAGAATTACCGAGATTACCACCAGACAGAGAGATAGAGTTTTGTATCGATGTCATACCTGGTACAAATCCTATTTCTATGCCACCCTATATAATGGCATCGATTGAATTACAAAAGCTGAAAGAGTAGTTACAAGATTTGTTCGATAAGGGTTTCATAAGGCCCAATACATCACCTTAGGGTGCTCTGGTATTATTTGTGAAGAAGAAGGATGGTAGCCTTTGACTCTATATTGATTACAGGCAATTGAACAAGGTCACCATCAAGAACAAGTATCCACTTCCAAGGATCGATGACTTATTCGATCAGCTTCAAGGTACTATATGCTTCTCTAAGATAGACTTGAGATCTGGGTATCACCAGTTGAGGATCAGAAGTGGTGATGAGCCTAAGATAGCATTTCAAATGAGATATGGCCATTATGAGTTCCTAGTAATGTACTTTGGGTTGACTAATGCGCCAGTAGCCTTTTTGGACTTGATGAATCTAGTGTTTAGGCCATACTTAGACCAGTTTATAATAGTCTTCATTGATGACATCTTAGTTTATTCCAAGAGTGAAGCTGAGCATGTTATGCATCTGAGAAGGGTGCTTCAGACTTTAAGGGAGCATAGGTTGTATGCCAAGTTTTTGAAGTGTGAGTTCTGGTTGAATCAAGTGGCATTTTTAGGCCATGTGGTTTCTAAGGATGGCATACAAGTGGACCCTAAGAAGATAGAAGCTATTACAGAGTGGTCGAGGCTAACAACAGTCAGAGAAGTACGGAGTTTCCTCGGTCTAGTAGGCTACTACAAGAGATTTATGAAGGACTTCTCTAAAATTATTGCACCTTTGACAAGGTTGACCCAGAAGAGTACTAAGTTTGTATGGATAGATAGATGTGAAGAGCACTTCTAGTTATTGAAGGATTTATTGATGTCAGCTCCAATTCTGACTTTGCCTTCTGGCAATGAAGGGTATACGGTGTATTGTAATGCTTCTAGAATAGGACTGGGCTGTGTGTTGATGCAAAATGGCTAAGTAATTGATTATGCTTCAAGGTAGCTGAAGAAGTACGAGTAAAACTATCCTACTCATGACTTGGAGATGGCAACAGTTGTGTTTGCTTTGAAGATATGGAGGCATTACTTGTATGGGGTTACATATGAGATATACACCGATTATAAGAGCTTGAAGCATATCTTCCAGCAAAGGGGCTTGAACTTGAGGCAAAGAAGATGGATGAAACTTCTCAAGGACTATGATTGTTCCATTTTGTACCATCCAAGCAAGGCGAATGTTATTGTTGATGCCTTGAGTAGGAAGTTAGCGAGCAGTCTTGCCCACATCAGCTAAGAAAGGAGGCCCATTATTAAGAAGTTGCACGAATTGATTGATCAAGGGTTGCAGTTAAAAGTTACTAGAAAGTGCCTTTTAGCTCAATTCAAGCTACGATAAGTATACTTGGATCGAGTTAAGGCAGCTCATAATAGAGACTCGTAGTTGTAGAGGATTATGTATGAAGAGCAACAAGGGAAATCAAGAGACTTTGTGGTTGGCAGAGAAGGTGTATTGCGGTTGGGCATTAGGATTTATGTGTTGGATGTTGACGACTTGAGGAAGGAAATTATGGAAGAGGCACATTTTTCTGCTTATAGTATTCATCTAGGTTCTACTAAGATGTATCATGACTTGAAAGATACATATTGGTGGGATGGAATGAAAAAGGATATTGTAAAGTTTGTGTCTAGATGCTTGACTTATTAGCAAGTGAAGCTTGAACATTAGAGACCCTCGAGATTGTTGCAACCTATGCCAATTCTCGAATGGAAATAGGACATGATAGCTGTGGACTTTGTGACTGGATTACCTCAGACTACATGAGGCTATGATGCTATTTGGGTGATTGTTGACAGGCTAACCAAGTCAACACACTTTCTACCAATAAAGAAGACATACTCTACTAATAGACTGGCGAGAGTTTGTATTAACAGGATTGTTTATCTACATGGAGTACTAGTAAGTATGGTGTCGGACAGAGGAGCCACATTCACCTCAGTCTTTTGGCAAGAATTACACAAGGGTTTGGGCACCAGATTGGATTTCAATACAGCCTTCCATCCTCAGACTGATGGTCAGTTAGAAAGGACCATCCAGACGTTAAAAGATATATTGAGGATGTGTGTGATTGACTTTGGAGGATAGTGGGATTCACACTTGCCATTGATTAAATTTGCTTACAATAATAACTATCATGCTAGCATTGAAATGGCTCCGGATGAGGCATTGTACGGTAGGAAGTGCGGATCACCATTATGTTGAGAGATTGGTGAAAGACAGCTAACAAGTCTATAGTTGGTGCAGGTGACTTCAGATAAAGTCCCCGTCATACAGCAGAGATTGAAGATAGCCTTTAGCAGATAGAAGAGCTATGCTGACCCTAGGAGGAAGGATGTATTTTTTATGGTTGGAGACATGGTGTTCCTGAAGGTGTCTCTAATGAAAGGAGTCATGAGATTTGGCAAGAAGGGTAAGCTAGCTCCTAGATACATTGGACCGTTTGAGATTCGATCAAGAGTGGGTGAAGTGGCATATAGATTGGTGTTACCACCAGAATTGTCGAGGATCTACCCTTTATTCTATGTATCTATGCTGAGGAAATACATTCCTGACCCATCTCACGTTCTACAACCTCAAGCTGTAGAGCTTAGTGATGCTCTGACCTACGAGGAGTATCCAGTGGCGATTGTGGATCGCCAAATTCGATAGTTGCGGACTAAGGAGATACCAATAGTGAAGGTGCTATGGGGTAACCATTTTGCTGAGGATTGCACTTAGGAGACTGAAGCTTAGATGTTATCCGCGTATCCCTATCTCTTTTCTTAGTGTACCTTGTTAACCTCCCCTTTCCTTTGAAATTTGAGGACAAATTTATTTAAAGGGGGAAGACTGTAATACCCTATATTTTAATTTAAATAAAGTAATTTTTGAATTTGTAGTATTAATAAATAATTTTAAATTATATTTTATAATTTTTAAGTATCTAGCTATTTTATTATGTTAGGGTTTTTATTATTTTATGTGGGTGTTATCTTTTTATTAGGTATTATATATATATGTAGGTGTTCATTTGTGTATATATATATAAGTATATATGTATATGCATGTGTGTGTATTTTAATATATGTTGTATAAGTATATAATATAAGTTATTATATATATATATATATATATATATATATATATATATATTTATTTATATATATATATATTTTGGTACCAAAACATAATAAAATATCAGACCAAAACCAAAGAAAGCAATAGAATAAGACACAACAACGCAACCTCCCCACTGTGTTGTCCCTTCTTCCCCGTCACTGCCTCCGTTGCGTCCCTTTCTTCTTCGACGTACATTAACCACCTCAACCTCCATCTCTATCGTAGCATGCCACCAACAACCTCCCTCCTCTCTTCTTCCCTCCGAAGTCTTCCTTGCTCTCTCTCTCTCGGTTCAAGCTTCTCTGTCACTGTCCGAACCAGATCGACGCTGTCCGTTGCTCCTTTCGCCTGCATTGCCTCCTTAGGCGACGGTTGACACCTTGGCTCGTTGTTGCAACCATTTCCGATGATGAAAATAGAGGTAGGCAACTTGTTGTTTTGAGTTGTTTTTAGGTCGTTTGTAGGTTGTTTAGGTTGATTTAGGTGTTAAACTTTAATTATCCCAAGTTAATTGGTTAATTATGCTAGTTAGTTGTTTAAATCTAATTTGGGTATATTATTTTGATTTTTTTATTTTACAAAATTTTACTTTATTTTTATTTTTATTTTATTTGAGTTTAACTAGTAAATTGGAGTAATTATTATTATTTATTTTTAGTATATTGATTTTATTTAAGATTATAGAAAATTATT
The DNA here is from genome assembly GCA_947683625.1 of Mallotus nudiflorus. Taxonomy (NCBI): domain Eukaryota; kingdom Viridiplantae; phylum Streptophyta; class Magnoliopsida; order Malpighiales; family Euphorbiaceae; genus Mallotus; species Mallotus nudiflorus. Next base: position 2,758,445 of record CANTUR010000159.1, on the reverse strand, counting down.
GTGTTAATTGTGAATTTTGTGGATTTTGGATATTTTATTATTATTTTATTAACTTCTGAAAATTATTTGTTAAAAATTATGAAATTGTGATAATTGGTATTATCATTAAATGTTATTAATTTTAGAAGTTAATCTATAATTTTTGTGATTTTTATACTATTTTTATAATTATTTTAAGTTTATGTCAAATGTGGATAGTTAGGTTAAATTTATATTTTGGAAGAAATTATTAGTTAATTATATGTTTTTATTGATATTAAGAAATTTTATGTTGAGAAAATAATTTTTATGTATTTATATAATTTTTATAGAATTTTTGAGTAATATGGATATATTATGTATCTTTTTCTATTATATGGATAAATATGTAATTTTATGCTAATTATAGTTAAAAATATATTTTAGTTGGTTTTATTAATATTTAAGAGGTTTAGAGGATTTTTATAAATTAATTGGTATTTTTAATTAAGTAATGTTAATTTTGAATATTGTTTCCAAATATTATATATATATGTATTGTAATACCCTATATATTTATTTAAATAAATGGATTTTAAATAGTATTATTAATAATTACTTATGCATTATATTATATGTATGTTAATATTATTTAGGGTTATTAATACATGTGAGTATTACTTACTTATTGTCTAGGATTTCATTGTCTATTATTATCATTATTATTATTATTATTTTTATTGCTATTTTAAATTATATTAAATTTTATGTCTATATGTGTGCCTATATATATATATATATATATATATGTGTGTGTGTGTGTGTGTGTGTGTGTGTGTGTGTGTGTGTGTATAGATATATTTAAGTAGGATTTAAATTGTTATAAGTGTATGTATATTGGTAGGTTGTATAATACATATATATATGTATGTATATGTGTATATATAAATATATATATATATATATATATATATATATATGTACCAACAAACACCAAAACAGAAAAAAAAAAAAAAGAGAAAGCAAGAGAGAAAATAGAAACTTCCCGAGTCTGTACCCTCCTTCCAGTATGTCACCCTGCCATTCTCCGTCCCTCACTGTGCCGCCTTCTCCCTTGCTGGAGAACTCCATTTCCACCGTGCTTCAGAAGCTTCTAGGTCTGGCAGCTGCTGCTCTTTTTCTTTCCCCCGTCAGACAGCAAGCTTCCTCTCTCCCTGCGCGTGCGACATCACCCTCCTACCAGCTTGATCCTCTGCTTGCCATTGTTGTCCACCTCGCCTGTGCTACTCAATCTTCTCCATTTTTCCCGGCGACAGCAAGCTCTTCCTCCTCTTCTCCCTCGTCCTGCTGACAGTAAGTAACACTCACTTGATCCCTCCTTCCTTCCTTCAATTTTTTTGCTTGACTTTGATAGATCCTAGGTTAGTTAGGGTTGTTTAGTATGTATTGAAGTTGGTTTTATTTTTTTTTGAAATTTTTGGTAAATTAGTTGAATTTCCAGAATTTATTTGATATTTATTTGGTTTTATTTGATATTTATTTGGGTATAAATAATAATTAGGGTGGTTGTTGATAATTATTTTTGAGTGAATCAAATTTTATTGAAATTTTTAGGAATTATTGTAAATTTGGTAGAATTTTTGAAAATGTTAGTAATATTTTGTTAATTTTCGAAAATTATGGTTAAAAATTTATGAAATTTTGATAATTGAGGTTATTAGTGAATGTTATTAATTTTAGAACTCAAATTATAATTTTTGAGATTTTTATACTATTTTATAAATATTTTTGAGTTTATGCCATATTTGATTTTTAGGTTAAATAATATATATTTGGAAAAAAATTTTAGTTGATTAAATATTTTAATTATATTAGGGAAGTTTATTTTGAGAAAATGAATTTTTGGCATGATTAAATAATTTTAAGGGATTATTTTTAGTATTAATAACACATTATGTAATTTATGTATTTTAGGGGTAAAAATGTAATTTTAGGCTAAACATAGTTATATATATATTTTAATTTTTTTAATTGAATTTATTAACATTTAAAAAGGTTTGCACAAGTTTTATAAATTAATTGGTATTTTTACCTAAGTAGTGTAAATTTTAAATATTAAATTCCAAATATTATATATATATATATATATATATATATATATATATATATATATATATAATACATTATAATGGTTTTATATTTTGATAATGATATGCAAATTTAGTTGTTAATTTTAAATGATTTAGATTTTATATATTTTTTTCTATCTTTAGTATATGTGTATATGAAATATAAATTTTTAGAAATAAATGTTATTAATTCTCGGTATTTTATTGAATTATGATCTCGATCGGGACAAATTGTAGTTTTGGAAGCCCGACTCGAGTGTGGGTGTTTGTGGTTATTAGGAGTGCATTTTCTATGCAGGTCTGGCTCTACCTTTGGTAGAGAGATGTCCGTTTTACAGAGGAGACTCTGCCAAAATTTTGGTAGATTTTCTCGTAAAACGTGATACTCGTAAAATTTCTACTGTTAGTTAGGTTAAATCCTATCTATCGAGTCTTGTCTGATTTTCCTCAAGTCAGTCTAGAATTTCATTATTTTGTTGATTGTTGGTTCCGATTCCATTGTCATATTTTAAAGGCCGATTTGTTATTGTTTCTTTTAGAGCATTTCGGAGCGAAAGCCGTGAGATCGAGGCAGACGCGTGGTCGTCAGCCTTCGCATTCATCTTGTAAGTCGATAGAATGATCTGTGCGTGTGTTTTAATTAACAAATGCGTGCGCTCCTATTTTAATATTGATTATATGGTTTATTTAATTTAATGATGTTATTTAAGATTTAAATGCATTTTATTTATTTAAAAGTCGATTTTGAGAAATTTTGGTAGAACGGGCTACCTGGTGGGCTTCACCAGGACTATGTGCACATGGTAGAGATTGAGAGATGGATCTGTGATATATATATGATTAATGAATGTTAAACTAGGACGGGTGCCTCGGTGGAAGCCTTTGCTCTCGGGGACCGCCAATGATTGTAAGGATAATAACAGACTGGGTTGGGTGCCTCGGTCGATGCCTTTGCTCTCGAGGACTACCAGTGCCATATATTTGGATTAAGTGGATGACTACGGCTTGGTGCCTCGGTTGATGCCTTTGCTCTCGGGGATCGGTAGTCTAGTTAGAATAAGTGGGCCCAGCTGGCCATTTAGATTTTGGGTTTAGGGTTCTACCGAGATTTTTTTTCAAAAGCTATAAATATATATATTGTAAATTATTTTCACTATAAGCGTATATAGTTTTCAAAAGGCTTTCAAACCGTACAGCTCTTTTGTCGACTTACTCAATGAGGTCTGATTCCTCTCAATTTATTTTTTTCAAGAGTTTGGGAGTTTGACCTCAGACTACCTCCATGCCGGGTTTCATCTTCACCGGCTATTTTATGTAGGTCATTGTAAGTTGTACTGTGTGTTAATCTAGGTTGCTGCAGTAGTAAATGTACTAAGAATTGTATGGTTTAAGTATATTTATGTAATTTATTTGTATAAACCATGCCTATGTATAAAGATTTGAGTTGATATATAATATGAGACGTTGAAACACATTTTATTTAAGCAGTTGAATTTGTGTATTTTGAGAAAAATCAGTTTGATAATATGTCTCGTTATGAATTAAATTTTAAATATGAATGGTTTTATTTTCTTTTCCTTTAGGCTTACTACGGGTTTTGGGGGCCTTATGCCTACCCATTTCCTAGTGCCGGTCACGTGCCCTCAAGTTCGAGTCGTGACAAAGTTGGTATCAGAGCATAAGTTCAATTAATTGTCTATGTTTGTCTTTCTGTGTAACTACTGTAGCTTTAGGATTGATAATTGTCTTTAAGATATTTTTGTTTCTAATTCCGCATTGCGTTAAATATTCTTACTCCGTTTTGAATATAATTTTTTCCTTGTTTTCTTTTCCAGAATGAGGCGTGTGCGTATCGACCCCGATGTTGATCCGACCCTTAGATTTGATGAGCAGTCTGTGCACGATGAGGCTCCCCTTCTTGCTCCACGTCATAGGGGCAAAGGTAGAGGTAGAGGTCGAGCCAGGGTAGCTGTAGCTGAGATTCCTGATCAGCAGCCAGTCGAGCCTGAAGCCCTAGTTGTTGACCCTACAACCTTTACAGCTGGACTAGCAGGGATTAATCAGGGTCTAGCAGCATTGAATCAGGCGATGCCCCTTGTACAATAGATGCTTCAGTAGAGGAATCAGGGGATGACAGATACTGAAGCAGCTCTTCTGTACTCTCAGATCGGTAGAGTTTCTTTTGACGGCACGGGTGATGCCTTAGACTTCATTAATGTGATTGAGGCACGTACCAGGACGGGACACACGGATTATCAAAGGATTATGATTGTGGAGTTGTCGGTATAGGCAACCGCTTAGGATTGGTTTATGCAGTCAATTTAGCCATCAATGCACAAGCTGACTTGGCCAGAGTTTAAGGACTACTTCTTGAGATTTTTCTGTCCTCCAGCCACCAGAGATGCTTACAGGTGGCAGTTGCTCCACATCACTAGAGGTGATAGGTCAGTGGAGGACTACACCAGAGAGTTTAATAAGCTATCCCGACATGCAGAGGATATCAGGAGGGACCCTTACAGAGCAGTGGAGCTGTATGTTATTGGATTGGGACCCATTTTTATTGGTATGCGTACCAAGGACCGCACCTTAGAGAGTGTGATTGAGGAGGCCCGTTTGATAGAGAGGCGACATATCCACCAGGGCACCATGATAGATCCTTATATGGTCGGGGGCAGTGGATATGGTGTAGCTCCCGGGTATCAGCAGCCAGCATTTCACATCGATAGTTCGAGTCAGCAAGCTACGGGTAGTTCTTAGCAGAGTGGTAGGAGGTCCAGGACTCACCGAGTTGGCTGACATGGATATGCCTCAAATAGAAGGAGTGGTAGGGGTTACAGATTCGGTGCAGGAGTTAGAAGCAGTAGTAGTGGGCAGAGTTCAGGGCATAGTAGTTCTGGGTCTGGAGCCAGTGCTTGTGCGAGTTATGGATGATTTCATCAGGGCCCGTGTCATATGTTGACGGGCGCTTGCTTCAGATGTGGGCAGGTTGGACATCTTGCCAGAGCTTGTCCCTACTCTGGATACCAGCCACAGTACGTTCAGGGTTCATCTTCATCAGTGGCTCAGCCCTACTATCCGATGCCTTAGTAGTATCGAGCACCCATACAGCCACAGCAGAGACCGCCTCAGCCTATGAGTCAACAGGGTCGAGGTTCAGTTGGTAAACCTAGCGGACGTGGTTTTGCGTAACCTTCGACTTCTCAGCAGGCAGGTCGTGGTTAGGCTCGAGTGTTCACTTTAACACCACAGGATGCTCAGACTTCGAATGCAGTGGTAGCAGGTATTCTCTCAGTCTGTGCATGTGATGCTAGAGTGTTGTTTGATCTCGGTGCTTCACATTCCTTCATTTCTCCTGTGTTCGCTTCGAGAATCGCATGGCAGCCTTCTAGGTTGTCCTTTCCTCTATCTGTTTTGACTCCTCTTAGTGATGAGTTGGAGACAGATGTCTTCTTTCCTTCGTGCCCAGTGATAGTTGATGGTAGAGAACTATGGGCGGACGTAGTATTGCTTGACGTACTGGAATTCGATGTCATTTTAGGCATGGATTGGTTGTCGAGGTATTATGCTTCAGTGAATTGTAGAGAGAAAGAAGTGGTGTTCAGAATTTCAGATGAAAAAGAATTTTGTTTCAAGGGTGAAAAGAGCTTTATGCCTCATAATCTCATTTCTGCCATTACAGCCCGAAAGATGCTTAAAAGGGGTTGTCAGGGTTATTTGGCAGTGGTAAGAGATGTTGAGAAGGAGCATGTGGCAATTGAGCAGGTGCCAGTGGTGTGTGAATTTCTAGATGTCTTTCCTAAAGAATTACCAGGATTACCACCAGACAGAGAGATAGAGTTCTGTATCGATGTCATACCTGGTACGGATCCTATTTCTATGCCACCCTACATAATGACACCAGCTGAACTACAGGAGCTGAAAGAGTAGTTACAGGAGTTGCTTGATAAGGGTTTTATCAGACCCAGTACATTGCCTTGGGGTGCTTCGGTGTTGTTCGTGAAGAAGAAAGATGGTAGCCTTTGACTTTATATCGACTACAGGCAGTTGAATAAGGTCACCATCAAGAACAAGTACCCACTTCTGAGGATTGTTGATCTGTTTGATCAACTTCAAGGTGCTACATGCTTCTCTAAGATAGATCTGAGATCTGGGTATCATCAGTTGAGAATCAGAAGAGGTGATGAGCCCATGACAGCCTTTCGAATAAGATATGGTCATTATGAGTTTTTAGTAATGTCCTTTGGGTTGACTAATGCTCCAGCAACCTTTATGGACTTGATGAATCGGGTGTTCAGGCCATACTTGGACCAGTTTGTGATAGTTTTCATTGATGATATCTGGTTTATTCCAAGAGTGAGGCTGAGCATGTGATGCATCTGAGAAGGGTACTTCAAACTTTAAGGGAGCACAGGTTGTATGCCAAATTCTCAAAGTGCGAGTTCTGGTTGCATCAAGTGGCATTTCTAGGCCACGTGGTTTCTCGAGATGGCATACAGGTGGACCCTAAGAAGATAGACGCTATTACAGAGTGGCTAAGGCTGACTACAGTTAGGGAAGTATGGAGTTTCCTGGGTCTAGCAGGCTATTACAGAAGATTTGTGAAGGACTTCTCTAGAATTGCTGCACCTTTGACAAGGTTGACCCAGAAGAGTGCTAAGTTTGTATGGACAGACAAATGCGAAGAGCACTTTCAGTTATTGAAGGACTTATTGACGTCAGCCCCAATTCTAACTTTACCCTCTGGGAATGAAGGTTATACAATTTTAAATTAGGGTATAATTAAATTTTGACAAAGGAATACAAATTTAGTTGTTAATTTTGAATAATTGAGATTTTATATATTTTTGTCTATTTTTTTTAGTATATGTGGATGTGAAATATGTGTTTTGAGAAAAAATGTTAATAATTCTCGATATTTTATTGAGTTGTGATCTCGATCGGGGCAAAAATGTAATTTTGGGAGCCCGACTCGAGTGTGGGTGTCTGTGATTATTAGAAGTGCATTTTCTATGCAGGTCTGGCTCTACCTTTGGTAGAGAGATGTCCGTTTTATAGGGGAGACTCTACCAAAATTTGGGTAGATTTTTTCATAAAATGTGATATTCGTAAAATTTCTACCGTTAGTTAGGTTATATCCTGTCTGTCGAATCTTGCTCGATCTTCCTCGAGTCAGCCTGAAATTTCATTATTTTTTTGATTATTGATTTTGATTTCTTAGTCATGTTTTAAAAGTCGATTTGTTATTTTTTTCCTTTTAGAGCATTTCGGAGCAGAAGCTATGAGACCGAGGCAGACGCGTGGTCATCAGCCTTCACATTCATCTTGTAAGCCAATAGAATGATATGTGCGTGTATTTATTTAAAGAATGCATGTGCTCATATTTTTATTATATTGATTATATGATTTATTTACTTTAATGCTGTTATTTAAGATTTAAACGCATTTTATTTATTTAGAAATCGATTTTGAGAAATTTTGGTAGAACGGGCTACTTGGTGGGCTTCACCAGGACTATGTGCACATGGTAGAGATTGAGAGATGGATCCGTAATATATATGATTGGTGAATGCTAAACTGGGACGGGTGCCTTGGTAGAAGCCTTTGCTCTCGGGGACCGCTAGTGATTGCAAGGTCGATAATGGACTGGAATGGGTGCCTCGATCGATGCCTTTGCTCTCAGGGACTGCCAGTACCATATGTTTGGATTAAGTGAATGACTACGGCTTGGTGCCTCGGTTGATGCCTTTACTCTCGGGGACTGATAATCTAGTTGGAATAAGTGGGCCCGGTTGGCCATTTAGATTTTGGGTTTAGGGTTCCACCGAGATTTTTTTTCAAAAGCTATATTTATACATTATAAATTATTTTCACTGCAAATATATATAGTTTTCAAAAAGGCTTTCAAATTGTACAGCTCTTTTTATTGACTTACTCAGTGAGGTCTGATTCCCCTCAATTTTTTTTTCAGGAGCTTGGGAGTTCGACCTCAGACTTACTCCACGCCGGGTTTCTTCTTCATCGGCTATTTTATATAGGTCATTGTAAGCTGTACTGCATGATAATCTAGGTTGCTGTAGTAGTATATGTACTAAGGATTTGTATGGTTTAAATATAATCGTGTAATTTATTTGTGTAAACCACACTTATGTATAAGATTTAAATTTGATTTATAATATGAGACATTGAAGCACATTTTATTTAAGCAGTTGAATTTGTGTATTTTGAGAAAAATCAGTTTGATAATGTGTTCCATTTTAAAATAAAGTTTTAAATTGTAAGGAGTTGTTTATCTTTTCTTTTAGGCTTACTACGGGTTTCGGGGGCCTTATGCCTACCCATTCCCTAGTGCCAATCACATGCCCTCGGGTTCGGGTCATGAAAAAGTTGGTATCAGAGCATAAGTTCGATTAATTGTCCATGTCTGTCTTTCTATGTAACTACTGCAACTCTAGGATTAATAATTGTCTTTGTGATGTTCTTGTTTCTAATTCCGCATTGCGTTAAATATTCTTACCCCATTTTGAATTCAATTTTCCTTGTCTTCTTTTCAGAATGAGGCGTGTGTGTACCGACCCCGATGTTGATCTGACTCTTAGACTTAATGGGCAGTCTGTGCACGATGAGGCTCCCCTTCCTGCTCCACGTCATAGGGGTAGAGGTAGAGGTAGAGGTCGAGCTAGGGTAGCTACAGCTGAGATTCCTTATCAGTAGCCAGTTGAGCTTGAAGCCCCAGCTGTTGACCACATAGCCTTTACAGCTGGACTAGCAAGGATTAATCAGGGTCTAGCAGCATTGAATCAGGCAATGCCCCTTGTACAGCAGATGCTTCAGCAGAGGAATCAGGGGATGTCAGATACTGAAGTAGCTCTTCTTTACTCTCGGATCGGTAGAGTTTCTTTTGACGGTACGGGTGATGCCTTAGACTTCATTAATGCGATTGAGGCACGTACTAGGATGGGACGCATGAATTATCAGAGGATTATAATTATGGAGTTATTGGTTCAAGCGGCCGCTCAGGACTGGTTTATGCAGTCAATTCAGCCATCGATGCATGAGCTGACTTGGCCAGAGTTTGAGGACCGCTTTTTGAGATTTTTCTATCCTCCAGCCACCAGATATGCTTACAGGTGGCAGTTACTCCACATTACTAGAGGGGATAGATCAGTGGAGGACTATACCAGAGAGTTTAATAGGTTGTCCCGACATGCAGAGGATATCAAGAGGGACCCTTACAAAGCAGTGGAGCTATATGTTACTAGATTGGGACCCACTTTTATTGGTATGCGTACCAAGGACTGCACTTTAGAGAGTGTGATTAAGGAGGCCCGTTTGATTAAGAGGCGACATATCTGCCAGGGCACCATGGTAGATCCTTATATGGTCGGGGGCAGTAGATATGAAGTAGCTCCTGGGTACTAGCAGCCAGTATTTCACATTAGTAGTTTGAGTCAGCAGATTGCAGGTAGTTCATAATAGAGTGGTAAGAGGTCCAGGACCCACCGAGTTGGTCACCATGGTTATGCCACGAACAGAAGGAGTGGTAGAGGTCCCAGATTCAGTACTGGAGTTAGCAGTAGTAGTAGTGGGCAGAGCTCCGGATAGAGTAGTTCTGGGTTTGGAGCCAGTGCTTGCGTGAGTTGTGGATGATTTCATTAGGGCCCGTGTCATATGTTGACGGGCACTTATTTCAGATGTAGGCAGATTGGACATCTTGCAGAGCTTGTCCTCACTCCGGATACCAGCCACAGTACGTGCAGGGTTCATCTTCATCAGTGGCTCAACCCTATTATTCGATGCCTCAGCAGTATCGAGTACCAGTACAGCCACAACAGAGATCGCCTCAGCTTATGAGTCAGCAGGGTCGAGGATCAATTGGTAGACCTAGCGGTCATGGATTTGCACAGCTTTCGACTTCCCAGCAGGCAGGACGTAGTCAGGCTCAAGTGTTCACTTTGACACCACAAGATGCTTAGACGTCGAATGCAGTGGTAGCAGGTATTCTCTCAGTCTGTGCATGTGATGCTAGAGTGTTTTTTGACCCCGGTGCTTCACATTCCTTCATTTCTCCTGTGTTCACTTTGAGAATCGAGTGGTAGCCTTCTAGGTTATCCTTTCCTCTATCTGTGTCAACTCCTCTTAGTGACGAGTTGGAGACAGATGTCTTCTTTCCTTCATGTCCGGTAATAGTTGATGGTAGAGAACTATTAGCGGACTTAGTATTGCTTGATGTGCTGGAATTCGACGTCATTTTGGGTATGGATTGGTTGTCGAGGTATTATGCCATTGTGAATTGCCGAGAGAAAGAAGCGATGTTCAAAATTCCAAATGAAGAAGAATTTTATTTCGAAGGTAAAAGGAGCTCCATGCCTCGTAATCTCATTTCTGCCATTACAGCCTGGAAGATGCTTAGAAGGGGTTGTTAGGGTTACTTGGTAGTGGTAAGAGATGTTGAGAAGGAGAATGTGGCAATTGAGCAGGTGTCAGTGGTGTGTGAATTTCTGGATGTCTTTCCTGAAGAATTACCAGGGTTACCACCAAACAGAGAGATAGAATTCTGTATCGATGTCATACTTGGTACGGATCTTATTTTTATGCCACCCTACAGAATGGCACCAGCTGAATTACAGGAGGTGAAAGAGCAGTTGCAGGAGTTGCTAGATAAGGGTTTTATTAGACCCAGTACATCGCCTTGGGGTGCTCCGTTGTTGTTCGTGAAGAAGAAGGATGGTAGCCTTCGACTTTGTATTGATTACAAGCAGTTGAATAAGGTCACCATCAAGAATAAGTATCCACTTCCGAGGATCGATGACCTGTTTGATCAACTTCAAGGTGCTACATGCTTCTCTAAAATAGATTTGAGATCTGGGTATCACCAGTTGAGGATCAGAAGAGGTGATGAGCCCACGACAGGCTTTTGAACAAGATATGGCCATTATGAATTCTTAGTAATGTCCTTTGGGTTGACTAATGCTCCAGCAGCCTTTATGGACTTGATGAATCGGGTGTTTAGGCCATACTTGGACTGGTTTGTGATAGTTTTCATTGATGATATCTTGGTTTATTCCAAGAGCGAGGCCGAGCATGTTATGCATCTGAGAAAGGTGCTTCAGACCTTAAGGGAGCACATGTTTTATGCCAAATTTTTGAAGTGCGAGTTTTAGTTGCATCAAGTGGCATTTCTAGGCCATGTGGTTTCTCGAGATGGCATATAAGTGGGCCCTAAAAAGATAGAGGCTATTACAGAGTGGCTAAGGCTGACTACAGTTAGGGAAGTACAGAGTTTCCTGGGTCTAGCAGGCTATTACAGAAGGTTTGTGAAAGACTTCTCTAAAATTGCTGCACCTTTGACAAGGTTGACCTAGAAGAGTGCTAAGTTTGTATGGACGGACAAATGCGAAGAGCATTTTCAGATATTGAAAGACTTATTGACGTTGGCTCCAATTCTAACTTTGCCCTTTGGAAATGAAGGGTATACAGTGTATTGTGATGCTTCCAGAGTAGGATTGGGCTGTGTGTTAATGCAAAATGGCCAAGTGATTGCTTATGCTTTGAGGCAGTTGAAGAAGCTCGAGCAAAACTATCCTACTCACGACTTGGAGATGGCAGCTGTGGTGTTTGCTTTAAAAATATGGAGGCATTACTTGTATGGGGTGACATATGAGATATACACTAATCACAAGAGCTTGAAATATATTTTCCAGCAGAGGGACTTGAATCTAAGGCAAATGAGATGGATGGAACTCCTTAAGGATTATGATTGTTCCATTTTATACCATCCAGGCAAGGCGAATGTTGTTGCGGATGCCTTGAGTAGAAAATCAGCAGGCAACCTTGCCCATATTAGCACAGAGAGAAGGCCCATTATCAAGGAGTTGCATGGGTTGATTGATCAGGGGTTGCAGATGAAAGTTACCCGAAAGTGCCTTTTAGCTCAATTCAGTGTACGATCAGTATACTTGGATCGGGTTAAGGCAGCTCAGAGTAGAGACCCACAGTTGTAGAGGATTATGTATGAAGTGCAACAAGGGCAGTCACGGGACTTTATGATTGACAGAGAAGGTGTGTTGTAGTTAGGCACTAGGATTTGTGTGCTAGATGTTGATGACTTGAGGAAGGAGATTATAGAAGAAGCATATTTTTCTGCATATAGTGTTCACCCAGGTTCTGCCAAGATGTATCATAATCTGAAGGATACATATTGGTGGAATAGGATGAAGAAGGACATTGCAGAGTTTATATCCAGGTGCCTGACTTGCCAATAAGTAAAGCTTGAACATCGGAGACCCTCGGGACTATTGCAGCCCATGCCAATTCCTAAGTGGAAATGGGATATGATAGCCATGGATTTCATGACTGGGCTACCTCGGACTACTGGAGGTTATGATGCTATTTGGGTGATTGTTGACAGGTTAACTAAGTCAGCACACTTTCTACCTATAAAGAAGATGTACTCTACTGATAGACTGGCAAAACTTTATGTCAATAGGATTGTTTATCTACATGGAGTACCTGTGAGCATAGTATCGGATAGAGGAGCCACCTTTACCTCAGTCTTTTGGCAAGAATTACAAAAGGCCTTGGGTACCAGATTGGATTTCAGTATGGCCTTCCACCCTCAAACAGATGGTCAGTCAGAGAGGACCATCCAGACGTTAGAAGATATGCTGAGGATGTGTGTAATGGATTTTGGAGGACAATGGGATTCACACTTGCCATTGATTGAGTTTGCATATAATAACGGCTATCATGCTAGCATCGAGATGGCTCCGTATGAGGCACTATATGGTAGGAAGTGTAGATCACCGTTGTGTTGGGAGATTGGTGAAAGGCAGTTAACGGGACTAGAGTTGGTGCAGATCACTTCAGAGAAAGTCCCCATTATACAGCAGTGATTGAAGACAGCCTTTAGCAGACAGAAGAGCTATGCTGACCCTAGGAGGAAGGATGTATCCTTCATGGTTGGAGACATGGTGTTCCTGAAGGTGTCTCCAATGAAAGGAGTTATGAGATTTGGCAAGAAGGGTAAGCTAGCTCCCAGATACATTAGACCGTTTGAGATTCGGTCTAGAGTGGGTGAAGTGGCATATAGGCTGGTGTTACCACCAGAACTGTCGAGAATCCATCCTATATTTCATGTATCCATGCTGAGGAAATACATCCCTGATCCATCTCACATGTTGCAACCTCAAGCCGTAGAGCTTAGCGACAATCTGACTTACGAGGAATACCCTGTGGCGATTGTGGATCGCCAAATCCGACAGCTGCGGACTAAAGAGATACAGATGGTGAAGGTGCTATGGAGTAACCATTCTGCTAAGGATTGCACTTGGGAAACTGAAGTTGAGATGCGAATTTCTTTCCCGTATCTCTTTCTTTCTTAGCCTTGTAATTCTTCTTTTCTTTCTTTTCTTGAATTCGAGGACGAATTCATATAAGAAGGGAAGACTGTAATACCCTATATATTTAAATAAAGGGATATTTTTTTCAAATACTATTATTAAAAAAAAATTACTTATGCATTATATTATATGTATGTTAATATTATTTAGGGTTATTAGTATGTGTGAGTATTATTTACCTAATGTCTAGAAATTTCATTTGTCTATTATTATCATTATTATTATTAGTGCTATTTTAAACTATATTAAATTTTATGGTTAATTATGTGCCACTATAAACATGCATATATATATATATATATATATATTTAGGGTTAAATATTATTTAAGATGTGTGTATATTAAAATGACTTGTATTTATATAAGTGCATGTAGTGTATGTATATATATATATATATATATATATATATATGTATATAGGTGAGATTGGAAAGGAAAACCCCGAATCCCTCATCTTACTGTCTTCTTCCTTTCCTCCCCCTCTCGCCATCCTCACAACCCACCCACCTCTGTGCTGCTGCCTCCATCGTCAGGGACCTCATCTCCGCTGTGGACAAGTGCTCATGGGTTGCTGGAGCTGCAGTCCTTCTTCTTCTTCTTCTCTTCCTGCCTGGCAGCTAACTCCCCTTTCCTCATGCAGTAGCTGCTCTTCCAGCTCCGCTCTGTACCAGTTCCCCACTTTCGATGCTGCCTTTTTGCTGCAACTTGCTGCCTCCTCAGCCTCCATCTCCGATGATAGTGAGCTCCCTCCTTTTTCCTTTATTTTCGCAGCAGTTTGGAGGTGAGTAATGCTCACCCGATTTCCTTCTTTCCTTCCTTGATCTTGAGCATTTTTGATAGATTATCTAGTTAATTGGTGTTGTTAGAGTATAATGAGGTTGGTGTTGTTCATTTAGTATTTTTGGGGAATTATTTGATTTTTTCCATAATTTTATTTGAATTTTTGTCATTTTAATTACTTGATTCTCTTCTATTCTTAAATGTTATTAGTGATTAGAGTAAGTATAGTTAATTGTTTTTGAGTTTATTAATTTTATTTAAGGTTTTACAATTTTTTTTTGTGTGTTAATTAGAGGATAATGTAAATTTTAGGTATTTAATTAGCAATTATGTTAATTTTCAAAAATTATGGTTAACAATTATGAGATTTTAATAATTGAGGTTATTAGTGAATGTTATTAATTTTAGAACTCAAATTATAATTTTTGTGATTTTTATACTATTTTTATAAATATTTTTGAGTTTATGCCAAATTTGATTTGTAGGTTAAATAATATTTTTGGGAGAAAATTTGTTGGTTGATTAAATGTTTTAATTATGTTAGGAAGATTTATTTTGAGAAAATGAATTTTTGGCATGATTAAATAATTTTAAGGAATTATTTTTAGTATTAATAGCACATTATGTAATTTATGTATTTTAGGGGGGTAAAAATGTAATTTTATGCTAAACAGAGTTATATATATATATATATATATATATTTTTTTTTTAATTAGATTTATTAATATTTAAAGGGTTTAGACAATTTTTATAAATTTATTGGTATTTTTACCTAAGTAGTGTAAATTTTAAATATTAAATTCCAAATATTATATATATATATATATATATATATATATATATATATATATATATATATATATATATATACATTATAATGGTTTTAAATTAGGGTATAATTATATTTTGACGAAGGAATACAAATTTAGTTGTTAATTTTGAATAATTGAGATTTTATATATTTTTGTCTATTTTTTTAGTATATGTGTATGTGAAATATGTGTTTTGAGAAAAAATGTTAATAATTCTCGATATTTTATTGAGTTGTGATCTCGGTCGGGGCAAAAATGTAGTTTTGGGAGCCCGACTCGAGTGTGGGTGTCTGTGATTATTAAAAGTGCATTTTCTATGCAGGTCTGGCTCTACTTTTGGTAGAGAGATGTCCGTTTTACAGGGGAGACTCTGCCGAAATTTCGATAGATTTTCTCATAAAACGTGATATTCGTAAAATTTCTACCATTAGTTAGGTTATATCCTGTCTGTTGAATCTTGTCCGATCTTCCTCGAGTCAGGCTGGAATTTCATTGTTTTGTTGATTGTTGATTTCGATTTCTTAGTCATGTTTTAAAAGTCGATTTGTTATTTTTTTCCTTTTAGAGCATTTCGGAGCAGAAGTTGTGAGACCGAGGCAGACGCATGGTCGTCAGCCTTCACATTCATCTTGTAAGTCAATAGAATGATATGTGCGTGTATTTATTTAAAGAATGCATGCGCTCATATTTTTATTATATTGATTATATGATTTATTTACTTTAATGCTATTATTTAAGATTTAAACGCATTTTATTTATTTAAAAATCGATTTTGAGAAATTTTGGTAGAACGGGCTACCTGGTGGGCTTCACCAGGACTATGTGCACATGGTAGAGATTGAGAGATGGATATGTAATATATATGATTGGTGAATGCTAAACTGGGACGGGTGCCTCGGTAGAAGCCTTTGCTCTCGGGGACCGCTAGTGATTGCAAGGTCGATAATGGACTGAGATGGGTGCCTCGGTCAATGCCTTTGCTCTCGGGGACTGCCAGTGCCATACGTTTGGATTAAGTGAATGACTACGGCTTGGTGCCTCGGTTGATGCCTTTGCTCTCGGGGACCGGTAGTCTAGTTGGAATAAGCGGGCCTGGTTGGCCATTTAGATTTTGGGTTTAGGGTTCTTCTGAGATTTTTTTTCAAAAGCTATATTTATACATTATAAATTATTTTCACTACAAATATGTATAGTTTTCAAAAAGGTTTTGAAATCGTACAGCTCTTTTTATTGACTTACTCAGTGAGGTCTGATTCCCCTCAATTTTTTTTTCAGGAGCTTAGGAGTTCGACCTCAGACTTCCTCCACGCCGAGTTTCTTCTTCACCGGCTATTTATGTATGTCATTGTAAGCTGTACTTCGTGATAATCTAGGTTGCTGCAGTAGTATATGTACTAAGGATTTATATGGTTTAAATATAATCGTGTAATTTATTTGTGTAAACCACACTTATGTATAAGATTTAAATTTGATTTATAATATGAGACGTTGAAGCACATTTTATTTAAGCAGTTGAATTTGTGTATTTTGAGAAAAATCAGTTTAATAATGTGTTCCATTTTAAAATAAAGTTTTAATTTGTAAGGAGTTGTTTATCTTTTCTTTTAGGTTTACTACGGGTTTCGAGGGCCTTATGCCTACCCATTCCCTAGTGCTGGTCATGTGCCCTCAGGTTCGGGTCGTGACAGGGTGCCTCGGTGGAAGCCTTTGCTCTCAGGGACTATCAATGATTGGAAAGTTAATAATGGACTGGGATGGGTGCCTCGGTGGATGCCTTAGCTCTCGAGGACTGCCAGTGCCATGTATTTGGATTAAATGGATGACTACAGTTTAGTGTCTCGGTTGTTGCCTTTGCTCTCGGGGATCGGCAGTCTATGTGGATTAAGTGGACCCAGTTGGCCATTTAGAAATTTGGGTTTAGGGTTCTACCGAGATTTTTTTTCCAAAGCTATATATATATGATATAAATTATTTTTACTGTATGTATACAGTTTTCAAAAAGGTTTTCAAACCGTACAACTATTTTTTATTAACTTACTCAGTGAGGTCTGATTCCCTTCAATCTATTTTTTTTTCAGTAGCTTGGGAGTTTGACCTCAGACCATCTCTACACCGGATTTCTTCATCACCGATTATATTATGTAGGTCATTATGAGTTGTATTGTAGCAGTAACTTTAGAATACTACAGTAGTGTTTGTACTATGAGTTTGTAAAACTTAAGTATACTTATGTATTGCATTTTAATGAACCACGCTTATGTATAATGTTTTAAGATTGATTTATGATATTTGATGATGGAGAATATTTTATGTTGTGCACGATTATGTTTTTTTTTTTTGAAAAATTAGTTTGATAATGTATTCTTTCATGAAATAAATTTTAAATTTGAAGGTTTTATTTTTCTTTTCTTTAAGGCTTACTATAGGTTTCGAGGGCCTTATGCCTATCCATTCTCTAGTGTCGGTCACGTGCCCTCGGGTTCGGCTCGTGACATATACTTTAACATAAAATGATAATTAATAATCACAAATAATGAAAATAAATAAATGAAATTTTCAAATTTTATTAACACTGCACATCTCAAATGTAATATCCCGTAATTTTTAAATATTTTAATACTGTACCGGGATATGCAGTGTTAATAATTTTTATATATATTACGATATTTTCATGAGTTGATATGTATTTAAAACCTATTTTAATTATTGTGTATTATTTACAGTGCTTTACGTAAAATTTTCCCGGGACTTGCATTTTCGGGGAAATTTTCACATAAATAATTTATTATTAATTATTTTAAATATATTTTCGGACTTGCATGAACTCATATGTATTTTTTAAAAATACTAAACACCGTGTATATGTGTACCTATTTATTTAATTAGGGTTTAGTATTTTACCCTAATATTTTATTAATTAATTATTTGTTTTATTGTTATTTAATTATTTTTAATTAATATTAAATTTTAAAATATTAAATATTAAGTGTGTGGATGTGATTTTTTTCAAATATTTTATTAAAATTATTTTTTTATTATTTTTCTTTTTTTTCTTTTTCTTTTTCTTTTTATTTTCTTTTTCTTTCCTTTTCTTTTTCTTTTCTTCTCTTCTTCTCCTTCCTTCTTCCTTTCCCGTGCCTGACCACTTCCTCACCACCAACCACCGTTTGTCACGTCGTTCCCCTACCGTCGGTGTGCCTCTCGGCTTGCCACCTTCGTCCTCAGCCGTTCCCCGCCGCCAGCAGCCTTCTTCTCCGGTGCCGGCTACCCCATTTTCTTCATTTGGCCGAAACTTCCTCTCCTCGCCGTCGACCACGATTCCGGCCACCATTTTCAACACCGCCAGTCTCTTTCTTCTCCTTGAGCTCCGATGAGTGTGATTCTAGCTTTGGTTTGAGCTTAAATGGTCTTGATTTGTTTAGGTTTCGAATTTTCCATTTCGGCCATATTAGGGTTTTTAATTTTTTTGAGCTTCGAATTGATTTATTCATGAAAACTCCCTTCACAAATGTTGATCCTAGTAGCTTAATCTACATGTATGAATGTTTTTGGAATTTTTGGAGATTATTTGGATTTTTGGGTATTTTTGAATATTTTAATATTATTTTCTAATTTTCGGAAATTAATTATTTAAATTATGAAATTGTGTTTTATGGTTAAATTAGGTGTTTAAATGAATTATAGGAATTTATTTGGAATTTTTATGAATTCATAAGTATTTATTTTGAATTATTGAAGTTTATGTAATTTTGGGAAATTAGGGTTAATTATGTTTTTAATTGAAATTAATTATTTAATTGAGTTTAATTATTAATATTATTGATAAATATGTTGATAAAATTAATTTTGGATAATTATACTATTTTTGGTGAATTTTTGAAGTAATTTTAGTATATTTATATATATAAGGGCATTTTGTTAATTTTACATGAAATTGACTAAAAATGTAATTTAATTGGTTTTAATGGTTATTTAAGGTATACAAATGATTTCCACAAATTATTTGGTATTTTTAACTAATTAAAACTATTTTTCGTAAATTATTTTCAATTATATATATAATATACGATTTTTCTAATAAAATGAGTTTTTATCGATTTTTAATGTGTTTAAAGGTTAATTATGTAATTTCTATGTATAAAATGAATTTCTATGTTATAAGGGTATTTTTGGTATTTCTAAATTGTTCTGTGTTTATGGACCCCGGTCGGTAAATTGTAGTTTGGAGTCCGACCGAGGGGTTGTGGATTTGTTGTTGTGCCTATATTTTGAAGTGTGTTTCTTTGCAGGGTCGGCTCTACTCTTTGAGTAGAGAGATGTCCGTTTTACAAGGGACGTTCTGCCGAATTTTCGATAGAATTCTCATAAAACGTGATGTCCGGTCGATCCCTAATTCTGTTTCTGTGTTTAATACTCTAGATCGAATTCTAGGATTTTCTGTTAGGTTTATTCTAATGTCGGTTATTTATTATTTGTTTAGTTGCGCCGAGACCGAGGGCTAGTGGACCAGGCCTGTCGGACCCATCTCGTGGAGCGCACTAGGGTGAGTTGCTATTTTATATATATATATGCTTTAGGATACATGATTTTAGAAATACATGTTTCATTTTGACTAAATATGCATAAATAATGTGATTTGTATTTAAGTATATTTTTGGTATATATTAAATTATATGCATGTTTTATTAATGAACTATATTTAAAATGTTTTCAAATATATCTCTAGTTTATTTTGTAATTTAACTGGATTTATTTGACGTATATATACTTGAAATATACCTGGTTTACTTTTGGTATATTTCCAGTATATATATGGTTTATGTTGTTATTTTATTTAAATTCATGCATCATTTATTTATGAATGAATGTTTTATATTTATTAATGAAGGATATCAATAGAACGTGCTACCTAGTGGGCAGCACTAGGACCGAGTACGTACCGGTACGCCTACAGTATTTAGGCTATATTACTAACCTATTTATGGATATTGATTGATTATGATTATTGATGTGTGAGATGTGATTTGGGTGTGATTGCTGGAGCTCGGTTGACCAAGTGTCTCGGGGCTAATCACACTGACAGTCAGACTGCTTGAGCTCGGTTGACTTAGTGTCTCGGGACCAGTCTACTATCTAAATGGATTAAGTGGATATATTTGGATTAAGTGAGCCTGTATAGCTAGAGTGTTGTCTAACACTGATTGAGGTTTCGATATCATAGGGTTCTATGTGATCCTTCATAAAAGATGATTTTCAATAAAATATATATAAAAATGATTTTACTGCATCTGTGTGAATTTGCCTGTATATATACATATTATATATAGTGTTGACTGTATGCATTGTCATTTAGTGTGTATGTATATATATTATAGTAATTCACTCAGTGAGGTCTGACTCCCCTTCGTTGACTATTTTTCAGGAGAGTCAACATCTTCAGACCTCAGTAGCAGGCCTGTACGCCGGATTTCTTCCGCCCCGGCTTCCTTGTGTAAACTGCTTACTTGAGTCTTATTTTTATAATCTAGACACTGCAGTAGTTGTAAAAAAAAAGTTTATGGGATTTTATGTATTTTATTTATGTGAGACATTGTATTATTGAACTGGATTTGTATTAAAAGATTTATATATATATGAGATGAGATTTGATTTAAATCCAGTTGGTGAAAATACTATTGTGATATTTATGATTTTCATTTCCACTGCATTTGATATTGTTATTATTATTATTGCATGTTTTATTTTATTTTTAGGCTTGCTACGGGTTCCGAATTTGAAAGAATTCCCGTTCCCTAGCGACGGTCATGGCCCCTATTTTGGGTCGTGACAAAGTTGGTATCAGAGCGGGGTTCTGTGTCAGGGCTTAGTTTTATGAGTTGTGGCCCTAGTTTTCAAGTTGTGTTTTCTGTTGAACTACTGCAGTGAATTAGATTTGAGTATGTCTTGATAAGTATTCCTTGATTTAGTTTTCTGCGTTATTCCTCCGTTGTCTGTTTTGTCTAAATCTTTCCATTTGTCTTTTCAGTATGAGGAGGCGAGCGTGTGTCGCTCCATCGGTCATTGAGGCTGAGGATGATGAATCTTTTCAGGACGAGGTTTTACCTCCTGAGCAGCCAGTTAGACGTAGAGGTCGTGGCAGAGGTAGACCTCAAGGAGCGGCAGGTCGTCGTAGGCAGAGAGAGTTACAGGACGAGGAGCCTGTTGAGCTTGAATTTGATGTTCCTGTTCCTCCAGTTGTTCAGCCTATTTAGCCTGCCTATCAGCAGGGTATGTCTGACCCTGAGGCAGCTTTGTTCTATGCCCGAGTTGGCAGGATTGCATTTGATGGTACTTCCGATCTGTTAGACTTTCTGCACGCGATTGAGACTCGGACTCGGACTGCTCATACCGAGTACCAGCGGATCATGATCGTCGAGTTTTCTGTCGAGGGACCAGCCTTAGATTGGTTTATTCAGATGATCCAGCCTTATATGATGACAATGACCTGGGCTCAGTTTTGAGAGTGATTTATGAGGAGATTCTGTCCAGAGCCTCTCCGTATGAGCTATCATCTTCGACTGACCAGTATTTCTTGTGGAGATCGATCTGTAGAGGAGTACACTCGAGAGTTTCTTCGGCTGGGTAGATATGCAGAGGGTCTGATGCGAGACCAGTATTTTACGGTCACTACATACGTTACTGGTTTGGGTTCAGCTTTTCCTGGTATACCTACAGCAGGCCTTACTCTGGAATCTGTGATTGAGTTAGCCAAGGAGATTGAGCTGAGGCTAGTTAGGCAGGGAGCGATGCCTGATTATTACCAACTGGGAGTTCAGTCAAGTGGATTGCAGGCTACTCCATACTCTAGTTTTCATGTTGGTTCGAGTAGTCAGTAGCGAGGTCCAACTCAGTAGAGTCAGAGATAGCAGCAGTGAGTGCATCGGAGCAGTAGACATGGCCGTGGAGGTCAGCGTAGATCATTCAGATTTGGGTAAGGTGCTTTGAGCAGCAGCAGTGGTCGTAGTTCTGGATCAGCGGCCAGTGTTTGCCAAACTTGTGGTAGAGTCCATCAGGGATCATGTTATCTGACACCACTGACATGCTTTAGATGTGGGCAGACAGGACATTTTGCTAGATCATGTCCTTACTCTGGGTATCAGCAGCAGCAGATTCCGCGATTCCTACAGCAGTCGATTGCTAGTGCTGCACCCGTTCCATTTCAGTTACCACCAGCCCAGCATTAGAGTTCCACTCAGCTTGTTCCACAGTAGAGACGTGGTAGAGGTACTAGAGGAGGTGCCAGAGGTATTGGTCAAGCTTCTACCAGTCAGCAGGGAGGTCGAGGTCAAGCCAGAGTTTTCCATCTTACTCAGCAGGATGCTCAGGCATCTAATGCAGTCATGGCAGGTATTGCTTCTGTTTGTTACCTAGATGCTTGGGTTTTGTTTGATCCGAGTGCCACGCATTCATTTGTTTCTTCTATTTTTGCTTCTAAATCTTGTTGGCAAGCTTCGAGGATGGCTTTTCCTTTGTCTGTTGCCACTCCTCTGAGCGATTCCTTGGACACCGATATTGTTCTTTCTGGTTGTCCAGTTCTTGTGGGAGATAGAGAATTACCCGCTGATTTGATTTTGTTGGATGTGATGGAGTTTGATGTTATTTTGGGAATGGATTGGTTATCTCAGCACTATGTCGTGGTAGATTGCAGGAATAAAGAGGTGACTTTCAGAATTCCTAATGAAGGAGATTTTAAGTTTGTGGGTGATAGGAGTTCAGCACCTCAGAATCTTATTTCTGCTATTACGGCTAGGAAGTTATTAAGGAAAGGTTGTCAGGGATATTTGGCATTGATCAGGGATACTTCAGTGAAGAAGTTATCACTCATAGATGTTCCTGTTGCTTGTGAGTTTCCTGATGTTTTTCCTGAGGAGTTGCCAGGTTTGCCACCTCACAGAGAGATTGAGTTCTGTATAGATGTGGTTCCAGGTACTACTCCTATATCTATGCCACCCTACAGAATGGCTCCTGCAGAGTTGAAGGAGTTGAAGGAGCAGTTGCAAGAGTTGTTGGATAAAGGTTTCATCAGACCTAGTGTTTCTCCTTGGGGTGCACCAGTCCTGTTTATGAAGAAGAAGGATGGTACCCTGAGATTGTGCATTGACTACAGAGAATTGAATAAGGTGACAGTGAAGAACAAGTATCCTCTCCCGAGGATAGATGATTTGTTTGACCAGCTACAGGGTGCACAGTTCTTTTCTAAGGTTGACTTGAGGTCGGGTTATCATCAACTGTGGATCAGTGAAGTCGATATTCCTAAGATGGCATTCCGCACTCGATATGGCCATTATGAGTTTCTGGTGATGTCTTTTGGTTTGACTAATGCACCAACAACTTTTATGGACCTGATGAACAGGGTATTCAAACCATATGTGGATCAGTTTGTAGTAGTCTTCATTGATGATATACTGGTATATTCGAGGAATATGGAGGAGCATGTATATCATTTGAGGATTGTACTACAGACATTGAGAGATCATCAGCTTTATGCTAAATTCTCGAAGTGTGATTTCTGGATGGAGAGTGTTTCTTTTCTTGGACACGTAGTGTCTAAAGAAGGTATTCAGGTTGATCCACAGAAGGTTGAGGCAGTGTCTGAGTGGCCTAGACCTACTTCTGTCACTGAGATTGGGAGTTTTCTAGGTTTAGCCGGGTATTATAGGCGGTTTGTGTAGGATTTTTCCAGAATAGCAGCTCCTATGACTCGCTTGACTCAGAAGAATGTTAGGTTCGAGTGGTCAGAAGCTTATGAGAATAGTTTTCAGTTGTTGAAGGAGAAGTTAACCACAGCACCAGTGTTAGCTTTGCCTAATAGTGTGGACAAGTTCACAGTTTACTGTGATGCCTCTCGAATTGGTCTTGGTTGTGTGTTGATGCATAATGGAAGGGTGATAGCCTATGCTTCGAGGCAGTTGAAGAAGCATGAGCAGAATTATCCTACACATGACCTTGAGATGGCTACAATGATCTTTGCTTTGAAGATTTAGAGACATTATCTGTACAGGGTGACTTGTGAGATATTTACTGATCACAAGAGCCTTAAGTACATTTTCCAGCAGAGAGATCTGAATCTGAGGCAGTGGAGATGGTTGGAATTGTTGAAGGATTATGATTGTGAGATTCTATATTATCCGGGTAAAGCTAATGTGGTAGCAGATGCCTTGAGTAGAAAGTCCTCAGGTAGTCTTGCTCACATCAGTGTTGAGAGGAGACCATTGATCCAGGAATTGCATCTGTTGGGGGATCAAGGTCTGATGATGAAGATTAGTAGATCAGGTGGACTGCTATCTCAGTTTAAAGTGCAATATGTACTGAGGGATAAGATTAAAGCAGCTCAGAGCCGAGATCCTATTATGGAAGAGCTTGCAGAGAATGTTTGAGCAGGGAAGTTCACTAATTTCACACTTGATGATGATGGTGTGTTGTGGATCAGTGGTAGATTGTGTGTTCCTGACGTGGATGATTTGAGAGAGGAGATTTTAGAGGAAGCACACTCTACAGCTTACAACGTTCATCCGGGTGTCACTAAGATGTACCACAGTATCAGAGATCTATACTGGTGGGACAGATTGAAGAAGGATGTCGCTGATTATATTGCTAAGTGTCTGATGTGTTAGCAAGTGAAAGCTGAACATCAGAAGCCTTCTGGGAAGCTTCAGCCTCTTCTTATTCCTGAGTGGAAGTGGGAAAGGATAGTTATGGATTTTATGGTCGGTTTACCTCGTTCGAAGGATGGATACGATTCCATCTGGGTGATTGTAGACAGATTGATGAAGTCTGCACATTTCTTACCTGTGAAAGCCACATATTCAGTTGCTAGATTGGCGAAGTTGTACGTGAAGCATATCATATGCTTTCATGGAGTACCTGTGTCCATTGTGTTATATAGGGGTTCGGTGTTTACTTCTCATTTTTGGCAGAAGTTGCAGGAAGCGATGGGCACTAGGTTGGATTTCAGTACTGCTTTCCATCCTCAGACAGATGGTCAGTCTGAGAGGACGATCCAGACATTGGAAGATATGTTGAGGATGTGTGTCTTGGATTTGGGTGGTAGTTGGGATGATCATTTGTCACTTATTGAGTTTGCATATAATAACAGCTACCATAGCAGTATTGGCATGGCACCATACGAGGCGTTGTATGGAAGGAAGTGTAAATCCCCTTTGAGTTAGGATGAGATTGGTGAGAGAGCTTTGATTGGACCTGAGATGGTTCAGGATGCTGCAGAGAAATTTGCCGTGATTAAACGAAGATTAGAGACCGGAGTTAGCAGACAGAAGAGTTATGCGGATCCTAGGCACAGAGATGTGGAGTTTCAAGTTAGAGATTTCATTTTTCTGAAGGTATCTCTGATGAAGGGTGTGATGAGATTTGGCAGGAAGGGTAAGTTAGCACCGAGATATATTGGACCGTTTGAGATTCTGGAGAGAGTTGGCACTGTTGCATATCGGTTGGGTTTGCCTCTGAGTATGTCACAGGTGCATCCAGTGTTTCATATCTCGATGTTGAGGAAGTATGTCTCAGACCCTTCTCACGTGTTGCAGCCTGACAGTGTAGAAGTGAGTGAAGATTTGACGTTTGTAGAAGAACCTGTGGCGATCATTGATTATCAAGTTCGACAGTTGCGTTCGAAGCAGATTCCGATGGTCAAAGTTCTGTGGCGTAGCGACAGAGTTGAGGAGCATACATGGGAGACTGAAGCTAAGATGCGAGCTTCTTACCCGTATCTCTTTCCTTCCTGATCCTGTAATCTTTTCTTTATGGAATTCGGGGATGAATTCTTGTAAGGGGGGAAGACTGTAATATCCCGTAATTTTTAAATATTTTAATACTGTACCGGGATATGCAGTGTTAATAATTTTTGTATATATTACGATATTTTCATGAGTTGATATGTATTTAAAACCTATTTTAATTATTGTGTATTATTTACAGTGCTTTACGTAAAATTTTCCCGGGACTTGCATTTTCGGGGAAATTTTCACGTAAATAATTTATTATTAATTATTTTAAATATATTTTTGGACTTGCATGAACTCATACGTATTTTTTAAAAATACTAAACACCGTGTATATGTGTACCTATTTATTTAATTAGGGTTTAGTATTTTACCCTAATATTTTATTAATTAATTAATTATTTTATTGTTATTTAATTATTTTTAATTAATATTAAATTTTAAAATATTAAATATTAAATGTGTGGATGTGATTTTTTTCAAATATTTTATTAAAATTATTTTTTTATTATTTTTCTTTTTTTCTTTTTCTTTTCTTTTTCTTTCCTTTTCTTTTTCTTTTCTTCTCTTATTCTCCTTCCTTCTTCCTTCCCTGTGCCCGACCACTTCCTCACCACCAACCACTGTCTGTCATGCCATTCCCCTACCGTCGATGTACCTCTCGGCTTGCCACCTTCGTCCTCAGCCGTTCCTTGCCGCCAGCAGCCTTCTTCTCCGGCGCCAGCTACCCCATTTTCTTCATTTGGCCGAAACTTCCTCTCCTCGCCGTCGACCACGATTCCGGCCACTATTTTCAACACCGCTAGTCTCTTTATTCTCCTTGAGCTTCGGTGAGTGTGATTCTAGCTTTGGTTTGAGCTTAAATGGTCTTAATTTGCTTAGGTTTTGAATTTTCCATTTCGGCCATATTAGGATTTTTGATTTTTTTGAGCTTCAAATTGATTGATTCATGAAAACTCCCTTCACAAATGTTGATCCTAGTAGCTTAATCTACATGTATGAATTTTTATGGAATTTTTGGAGATTATTTGGATTTTTGGGTATTTTTGAATATTTTAATGTTATTTTCTAAATTTCGGAAATTAATTATTTAAATTATGAAATTGTGTTTTATGGTTAAATTAGGTGTTGAAATGAATTATAGGAATTTATTTGGAATTTTTATGAATTCCTAAGTATTTATTTTGAATTATTGAAGTTTATGTAATTTTGGGAAATTAGGGTTAATCATGTTTTTAATTGAAATTAATTAGTTAATTGAGTTTAATTATTAATATTATTGATAAATATGTTGAGAAAATTAATTTTGGATAATTATACTATTTTTGGTGAATTTTTGAAGTAATTTTAGTATATTTATATATATAAGGGCATTTTGGTAATTTTACATGAAATTGACTAAAAATGTAATTTAATTGGTTTTAATGGTTATTTAAGGTATAAAAATGATTTCCATAAATTATTTGGTATTTTTAACTAATTAAAACTATTTTTCGTAAATTATTTTCAATTATATATATAATATACGATTTTTCTAATAAAATGTGTTTTTATCGGTTTTTAATGTGTTTAAAGGTTAATTATGTAATTTCTATGTATAAAATGAATTTCTATGTTATAAGGGTATTTTTGGTATTTCTAAATTGTTCTGTGTTTGTGGACCCCGGTCGGTAAATTGTAGTTTGGAGTCCGACCGAGGGGTTGTGGATTTGTTGTTGTGCCTATATTTCAAAGTGTGTTTCTTTGCAGGGTTGGCTCTACTCTTTGAGTAGAGAGATGTCAGTTTTACAGGGGAGGTTCTGTCGAATTTTCGATAGAATTCTCGTAAAACGTGATGTCCGGTCGATCCCTAATTCTGTTTCTGTGTTTAATACTCTAGATCGAATTCTAGGATTTTTTGTTAGGTTTATTCTAATGTCGGTTATTTATTATTTGTTTAGTTGCGCCGAGACCGAGGGCTAGTGGACCAGGCCCATCGGACCCATCTCGTGGAGCGCACTAGGGTGAGTTGCTATTTTATATATATATGCTTTAGGATACATGATTTTAGAAATACATGTTTCATTTTGACTAAATATGCATAAATAATGTGATTTGTATTTAAGTATATTTTTGGTTTATTTTTGGTATATATTAAATTATATGCATGTTTTATTAATGAACTGTATTTAAACTGTTTTCAAATATATCTCTAGTTTATTTTGTAATTTAACTGGATTTATTTGACGTATATATACTTGAAATATACCTGGTTTACTTTTGGTATATTTCCAGTATATATATGGTTTATGTTGTTATTTTATTTAAATTCATGCATCAATTATTTGTGAATGAATGTTTTATATTTATTAATGAAGGATATCAATAGAACGTGCTACCTAGTGGGCAGCACTAGGACCGAGTACGTACTGGTACGCCTATAGTATTTAGGCTATATTACTAACCTATTTATGGATATTGATTGATTATGATTATTGATGTGTGAGATGTGATTTGGGTGTGATTGCTGGAGCTCGGTTGACCAAGTGTCTCAGGGCCAATCACACTGACAATCAGATTGCTGGAGCTCGGTTGACTTAGTGTCTCGAGGCCAGTCTACTGTCTAAATGGATTAAGTGGATATATTTGGATTAAGTGAGCCTGTATGGCTAGAGTATTGTCTAACACTGATTGAGGTTTCGATATCATAGGGTTCTATGTGATCCTTCATAAAAGATGATTTTCAATAAAAAATATATAAAAGTGATTTTACTGCATCTGTGTGAATTTGCCTGTATATATACATATTATATATAGTGTTGACTGTATGCATTGTCATTTAGTGTGTATGTATATATATTATAGTAATTCACTCAGTGAGGTCTGACTCCCCTCCGTTGACTATTTTTCAGGAGAGTCAACATCTTCAGACCTTAGTAGCAGGCCTGTACGCCGAATTTCTTCCGCCTCGGCTTCCTTGTGTAAACTGCTTACTTGAGTCTTATTTTTATAATCTAGACACTGCAGTAGTTGTAAAAAAAAAGTTTGTGGGATTTTATGTATTTTATTTATGTGAGACATTGTATTATTGAACTGGATTTGCATTAAAAGATTTATATATATATGAGATGAGATTTGATTTAAATCCAGTTGGTGAAAATACTATTGTGATATTTATGATTTTCATTTCCGTTGCATTTGATATTGTTATTATTATTATTGCATGTTTTATTTTATTTTTAGGCTTGCTACGGGTTCCGGATTCGAAAGAATTCCCGTTCCCTAGCACCGGTCATGGCCCCTGTTTTGGGTCGTGACATCAAATAATATTTAATAATTTAAAAATACAGGTCATAACATGAACCTTATTTGGCCAAATGTATAGTTTCACCCCTGAATTTTACACAATTAACCTCTAACACTCCACAACTTTTATTATGTTCTATTCAACTTTTAAACTTTTATTTTGAACCTATCTAATCCCTATAATACATAAAATTGAAGTATTTTATTAATCAATATTGATATGGGCATAAGCAAAACTTATTTAAACTAAAATAATGTTTAATGAAAGAGAGAATATAATTAAAAATAAAAATTTTCTAACTTTTTGTTATAACTCGAATTATTTTTAATTAATTATTAAATTAAGTGTGGGATTATTTTGTGTTAATTATTATTTAATTATTTATGAGATTATTATTATTTGTATAATTATATTAAATTTTGATTAATTGTTAAGTGTATAAATATTTTGGGAGAAATTTAGATTTTTAAAATATTAGAGTATTATTATTATTTTAAAAGTTATTATTATTTTGTATAATTATTATTCTTAAAAAAGTACAAAATGAATATTTTCTTTTTCTCATTCCTTCATTCATTCTTTCTTTTCTAGCTTTCTTTCTTTCTTCTTCCCTACACACATTGATAACCCAACACCACCATTGCCACCACGTCACCGCTACCTCCACCTGTTAGCACCGCCTGTAGCATCAGCTACTCCACCTTCCCCCGGCAACATCTCTCTCTTTCTTTCTCTCTTTTTCTCTTGGTTGTAGGATTGTTGTGAGCTTGCTGGCGACAATTTTGGTCACTCTAGTTGCCACTGTCGGTCTTAATCAGAAGCTCTTCCTCTGAGCTTCGTTTCCCCATACTCAATTCATCCAAGCAACTCCGGTAACGACCCTAATTTTGAGAAATTGTTTTTAGGTTAATTTTGTGTATTTTGTTAAATTGAGTTAGAATTTGATTTAATTAGATATAGTTGCTTTGAGATTATATGTAATTTGGATTGTGATCTTATTAATGGTGATTTTTAATTATTTTTATAATTGTTCAAATTTTTGGGTTTGAGTTACTGTTCATGTAACTATTCCGGCCTGGAAAATTTTATATTTTTAATAAATTCTACTAATTATGTAGAGTAAACTTTGTTAAGAAAGTTTTATGAAATTATGCATGGAAATTTAAATATGAAATTTTAAACATTATGGATATATATGTATTTTTGGAAAAATATTAGAAATTGGTGAATTATTTGATTTTAAATAAAATTATTGTTAATTATTATGTTTTAGACTATTTTGATTGATAAAAGCATAAAAATAATTTTTATAATTATTTTCCAATTATTAATTAATTAGTAGTTATTTTGGGAAATATGTGAAAAATAAATTTATTTATTATTTTTGAGCCTAAATGAGCATTTTATTTTTTTTATGACATTAATAAGTGATTTTAATAATTATTTACAATTTATGCTAATTTAATTGTAAAATTGAAATTTTAAACTATTAATGGATTTTATTAGCAAAATATTATTTAATAACTAGAATTTTATTATTTATTTGGAAAATAAATTTCTTTAATGTTTTTAAGATATATTTGATGATTTGAGAAATTATTTTATTTTATTTTATTTTATAATTTGTGATGTTGGTTCTTGGTTAGGTGTGTATTGAAGTCCGAGAGCCCAACTCAAGATGTTAAGCTTTGAGAGTATTTTAAATGTGTTTTCATATAGGAATGACTCTACTTTTAGTAGAGAGATGTTCATTTTACAAAAGAGACTAGACTGAATTTTTGGTAGATTTATTGTAAAACGTGACATCAATTTGTTTTAAATTTTAAGTCTTTCATTAGAGTCGAGTGTTAGATCAAATTTTCTCTAGAAATCTAGAATATATAAGATTAGGATTTTATCCTAATTATTTTATTATTATTTTTTTATAGTTGCACCGAAACCGAGGTCTACAGGACTGGGCCATTCGAGTCATTTTAGAAGAGCATACTCTACCTATGAATTATTATTATATGTATACACTGCATGTAGAAAAATTATTGGCATTCATATTTTCAATAAATATGAATTTATTTATGCTATGTTGTATTAAGTGTTAATTATTATTATTGTTAATATATATATGTTTGCATCTATATAAGGGTGAATATTTATGTAATAACCTAGTTTTTAAATTATTTTAATATAAAACAAGATATACAGTATTAATAAATTTAAGATTTATATTTAATTATTTTACTATTTAGTGATTAATCATTATTATTTTATGTTTAATTATATTTTTCTACGTAAATATTTATTTTGAAACCTATTATTTTGAACATTTGATTTGCATTGTTTATATTTACTATTTTCGGATAGTATTATTTTAATAATATTTAATTTAGTGCATTATTATTTCTATTATGATTTTATCAAATTTTATTATTTATTTTATTATAATTATCATTATTAATTATTGTTAATTGTATATATATTAATGTATGTGTACATGTGTGTGTGTGTGTGTGTGTGTGTGTGTGTGTGTATATATATATATATATATATATATATATATATATATACCAAAAACGGGAAGAACAAAGAAAACACAGTGCACAACCTTCCTTCCCCGCGCAAGTCTAATCATCCCCTGTTACTGTGCCTCCATCACTTCCGGCCGACCACCACCTTCTTCCCCATCCTTCCCATCACTGTCTGCATGTCGAAACAGTGCCAAAGAGGGCGAAAACGGCAGCAACAAGGGACTTCTCCTTGCAGTTGGTCATTTTTTTGACCACCTCTTCACGTGTTTCCAATGTCTATCAACTTCTCTAGCTCCGGTGAGCATGCATCTAGCTTTGGTTTTAGCACTAATTCTTCGTTTCTTGGTTTTTTCTTGATTTTTAGTTTTGCGCTTTAGGGTTTTACAATTTTTTTTAGGTTGATCTTGAATGATTTGGTTAATCCACCTTAACAAATGTTGTTCTTAGATATTTAATCTATATGAAAATATTTTTTTTATTTTTACAATTTATTTGAATTTTTGTGAATTTTTTATTATTTTATTATTATTTATTTAATTTTTGTAAATTAATTTATTTAATTATAAAATTGGTTGATTTGGTGTTATATTATGTTTTTATTAATTTTAGAGTAAAGAAAATGATTTTTGGGATTTTTATATAATTTTTAGAAATATTTTTAAGTTTATGTAAATATTGAAATATTAAGTTAAATATTTATTTTTATTGAAATTATTGTTTAATAATGTGTTTTAGTTAATATTTGTGTTATATATGTTGGTAGAATATTTTTAATGATTTTATATGATTTTTATAAAATTTTTGAGTAACATTAGTATTATTATGGATATTTTGAATTATTAGGGTAATTGTGTAATTTTGTTAAAATTATAGTTAAATATTGTGTTTTAGATTGTTTTAGAATTATTTAGGGTATTAAAATGATTTTTATAAATTAATTACTATTTTTAACTAATTAATACTTATTTTTGAAAATTATTTTCAAATAATATATTATTTACTAAATTGGTAATTAAATGGGTTTTTAATTACTTTTAATATGTATTTAGGCTATTTATGTTATTTGAATATATAAAATAAATTTGTACGAATTAATATTGAATTATCAAGAAATTTGATTTTTAATAATGTTATATTATTATTTCGGGATTTTATATAATTATTGTGAAAATAATTATATTTAGTGTTTTATTAGTAAATATGTGATATTTTGAGGATATTTGTGAAATTTATTGATTTTTAGTATATTTATTGTATTATTTGATTTTTGGTGGAGTTGTAAACTTCGGTTGGGAAATTGTGTAGTTCAGGGTCCTAACCGAAGGTGTTGTGTTTTCTGAGTTAGAAGTGCATTTTCTTGCAGGACCAACTCTACTTTTTAGTAGAGAGATATCCGTTTTATAGAGGAGACTCTGCCGAATTTTTGGTAGAATTCCTGTAAAATGTGACATCGGGTCGATCCTGAAATTCTATGTCTGTTTGTGTTCTGTATTCTTTGATTGAGTCTCTCTAGAAGCTTAAGTTAGATTTATTCTAATTTTTGTATTTATTTTATTGTTTAGTTACGCCAAGACCGAGGCCTAGTGGACCAGACCCGTCAAACCAGTCTCTAGCAGCGCAAACTTATGTGTTGTTATTTTATATATACATCACACTTAGGTTGCATGTTTTAGAACATACATGTTTTGAATTGTATTTATTCATAAATAGTCTTATTGAATGTTTAGTATACTTTAGGTATATTTTTTGTATATTTTATGTATATTTCTAAATAAATGCATGTTATACTATTGATTTATACTTAAATTGTTTTAAAGTATATAATTGGTTTATTTTTGGTATATTTTATGGTTGATTTGAATTTATTTGACATATATGTACTTGAAATATACTTGGTTTATTTTAGGTATATTTCTGGTATATATATAGTTTATTTTGTTATTATGAATGACATTATGCATTATTTATTTTCTCCTACGAATGTTTTATTTTAAATGAAGGATATCGATAGAACGTGCTACCTAGTGGGTAGCACTGGGACCGTCTACGTACCGGTGTAATAGATTTAGTGTTGAGTGAGAAGTACTTGTGGTAAATTATGATTTAATTGAGACTGATTGATGATTGATTTGAGATGTGATATGATTCATAGTGTGGTTGCTGAAGCTCGGTTCATTTAGTGTCTCGAGGCCTGTCTACAGTCCATATGGAATAAGTGAATTTATTTGGAATTAAGTGAGCCTGTATGGCTAGAGTGATTGTCACAACCCGAACCCGAGGGCACGTGATCGGCACTAGGGAATGGGAAGGCATAAGGCCCCCGAAACCCGTAGTAAGCCTTAAAGAAAAAGTAAACAACTCTTTTCAATTTAAAACTTTAATTTAAAATAGAACACATTATCAAACTGATTTTTCTCAAATTATACAAATTCAACTGTTTAAATAATAATGTGTTTCAACATCTCATATTATAAATCGAATTTGAATCTTATACATAAGCGTGGTTTACACAAATAAATTACACAATTATGTTTAAACCATACAAATCTTTAATACATATACTACTACAGCAACCTAGATTAACACA
Source organism: Mallotus nudiflorus (assembly GCA_947683625.1). Classification (NCBI taxonomy): domain Eukaryota; kingdom Viridiplantae; phylum Streptophyta; class Magnoliopsida; order Malpighiales; family Euphorbiaceae; genus Mallotus; species Mallotus nudiflorus. Next base: position 2,724,196 of record CANTUR010000159.1, on the reverse strand, counting down.
CAGTACAACTTACAATGACCTACATAAAATAGCCGGTGAAGAAGAAACCCGGTGTGGAGGTAGTCTGAGGTCGAACTCCCAAGCTCTTGAAAAAAAATAAATTGAGGGGAATCAGACCTCACTGAGTAAGTCAATAAAAAGAGCTGTACGGTTTGAAAACCTTTTTGAAAACTATATGTTTATTGTAAAAATAATTTGTAGTATATATTTATAGCTTTTGAAAAAAAATCTCAGTAGAACCCTAAACCCAAAAATCTACATGGCCAACTGGGCCCACTTATTCCAACTAGACTACCGGTCCCCGAGAGCAAAGGCATCAACCGAGGCACCAAGTCATAGTCATTCACTTAATCCAAATATATGGCACTGGCGGTCCTCGAGAGCAAAGGCATCGACCGAGGCACCCATCCTAGTCCATTAATAACCTTACAATCACTGGCGGTCCCCGAGAGCAAAGGCTTCCACCGAGGCACCCGTCCCAGTTTAACATTCACCAATCATATATATAACAGATCCATCTCTCAATCTCTACCATGTGCACATAGTCCTGGTGAAGCCCACCAGGTAGCTCGTTCTACTAAAATTTCTCAAAATCGATTTTTAATAAATAAAATGCATTTAAATCTTAAATAGCAACATTGAATTAAATAAACCATATAATCAATATTAAAATATGAGCACATGCATTTGTTAATTAAAACACACGCACAGATCATTCTATCGACTTACAGGATGAATGCGAAGGCTGACGACCACGCGTCTGCCTCGGTCTCACAGCTTCTGCTCCGATATGCTCTAAAAGAAAAAATAATGAATCGACTTTTTAAAACATGACTAAGGAATCGAAATCAGAAATCAACAGAATAATGAAATTTCAGACTGACTCGAGGAAAATCAGACAAGACTAGACAGACAGGATTTAACCTAACTGACGATAGAAATTTTACGAATATCACGTTTTACGAGAAAATCTATCAAAATTTTGGCAGAGTCTCCTCTATAAAACGAACATCTCTCTACCGAAGGTAGAGCTAGACTTGCATAGAAAATGCACTTCTAATAGCCACAACCACCCACACTCGAGTTGGGCTTTCAAAGCTACAATTTGCCCCGACCGAGATCACAGCTCAAATAAATATCCAGAATTAATAATATTTATTTCTCAATATATATATATATATATATATATATATATATATATATATTTTACATACACATATACTAAAAATAAATAAACATATTTAAAATCTTAATTATTCAAAATTAAACAATTAAATTTGTATTCCATCACCAACAATATAAATATAATTATTATCCAAATTAAAACCTTGGTAATGTATTATATGAATATATATATATATATATATATATATATATATATATATATATATATATATATATATATATATATATATATATATATATATATATATATATATATATATATATACATATATATATTGGGAATTTGGTATTTAAAATTTACACTACTTAGATAGAAATATCAATTAATTTTATAGAAATTGTCTAAACCCCTATAAATATTAATAAAACTAATTAAAATATATCTTTATCATATTTAGTGTAAAATTATATTTTTACCCCCCTAAAATACTCAAATTACATAATGTGCTATTAATACTAAAATAATTCCTTAAAATTATTTTAATCATCCCAAAATTATTTTTCTCAAAATAAATCCTCCTAATATAATTAAAACATTTTATCAACCAAAAATTTCTCCCAAAAAATATTATTTAACCTAAAAATCACATTTTACATAACCAAAAAATATATTTATAAAAATAGTAATAAAATCTCAAAAATTATAATTCGAGTTCTAAAATTTATAACATTCACTAATAACCTCATTTATCAAAATTTCACAATTTTTAATTATAATTTTTGAAATTAAATAAAAGAAATATTAATTAATACCTAAATTAACAAACTTATAATTAACATCAAGATTCCTAAAACCTAAAAAAAAAACAATCAATACATAAAAATTAACCGTAATTATTCTAATTATTAATTGAGCTAAAATAACAACCAATTAAACTAACTAATTATTAAATAATTTCAATACAATTTATACATAAATTCAATAATCCACCAAAATCCCATAAAAAAAATCAAGACCATCACAATCATCAACAACAACTACTGTAAGACCATGATCTACCGAAATGTCAAGGAAATCAAGAAGAAAAAGGGAAGAATGAGGGCTGACACTCACCATGCTGCTGGATAGAACAGAGGGAGGGGAAGGAGACATGCTGCCACCGAAAAATGGGGAAGATGGAGCAGCTCAGGCGAGGCAGAAAGCAGCGATAGACCGAGGAATGAAGCTAGGCAGGCGGACTGAGGCAGGGCTGTCGCGCGAGGGAGAAGAAATGTTGTCTGCCAGGCGAGAAAGGAAGGAACACTGCCACGCGAGGAAGAAGAAAGTAGCAGCTGCAACCTGGCAGCTTCAACTCGCGGCAACAATGGAGTTTCGGCGATGGGAGAGAGCTGCACAGGGAGAGGAAGTGCAGTGATGGTGACGGAGGAGGAGGGTGGTCATTTGGGTTTTTGGTGTTTTGATGGGTATGTATATATATATATATATATATATATATATATATATATATATATATATATATATACTTTATACTATAACATATAAAGATATACATGTATAAATATATATACATATATAGACATATACATACATACATATATATTATTCAACCTACCAATATACATACACATATAATAATTAACCCTACTTATATATATATATATATATATATATATATATATATTATATATATATATCTATAAATACACATATATATATTTATCTATAGGCACACATGCATAGCCATAAAATTTAATATCATTTAAAATAGCAATAAAGATAATAATAATAATAATAATAATAATAATAATAATAATAATAATAATAATAATAATAATAATCATAATAATCATAATAATCATAGACAATGTAACCCTAGATAATAAGTAAATAATAATACTCACATATATTAATACTCTAAATATTAACATACATATAATATAATAAGATGAAGGAAATTAATTATTAATAATATGATTTGATAAAAATACCCCTTATTATTTAAGTAATTATATAGGGTATTACAGTCTCCCCTCCTTATACGATTTCGTCCTCGAATTCAAGAAAAGAAAGAAAAGAGGAATTACAAGGCTAAGAAGGAAAGAGATATGGGAATGAAACTCGCATCTCAGCTTCAGTTTCCCAGGTGTAATCCTCTGTGGAATGGTTACTCCATAGCACCTTCACCATCGATATCTCCTTAGTCCACAGCTGTCGGGTTTGGCGATCTACAATCGCCATCGGGTACTCTTCGTAAGTCAAACCGTCGCTAAGCTCTACGGCTTGAGGTTGCAACACTTGAGATAGATTAGGGACGTATTTTCTCAATATGGAAACATGAAATATAGGATGGATTCTCGATAGTTCTAGTGGTAACACCAACCTATACGCCACTTCACCCACACTAGACCGAATCTCAAACGGTCCAATGTATCTGGGAGCTAGCTTACCCTTCTTGCCAAATCTCATAACTCCTTTCATTGGAGACACCTTCAGGAACACCATGTCTCCAACCATGAAGGATACATCCTTCCTCCTAGGGTCAGTATAGCTCTTTTGTCTACTGAAGGCTGTCTTCAATCGCTGTTGAATAATGGGGACTTTCTCTGAAGTGATCTGCACCAACTCTGGCCCCGTTAACTGCCTTTCACCAATCTCCCAACACAAAGGTGATCTACACTTCCTACCATATAGTGCCTCATACGGAGCCATCTCGATCCTAGCATGATAGCTATTATTATAAGCAAACTCAATCAATGGCAAGTGTGAATCCCATTGTCCTCCAAAATCCATTACTCACATCCTCAGCATATCTTCTAACGTCTGGATGGTCCTCTCTGATTGACCATCTGTCTGAGGGTGGAAGGTCATACTAAAATCCAATCTGGTACCCAAGGCCTTGTGTAATTCTTGCCAAAAGACTGAGGTAAAGGTGGCTCCTCTATCTGACACTATGCTCATAGGTACTCCATGTAGACAGACAATCCTATTGATATAAAGTCTTACCTGTCTATCAGTAGAGTACATCTTCTTTATAGGTAGAAAGTGTGCTGACTTAGCTAACCTATCAACAATCACCCAGATAGCGTTATAACCTCTAGTAGTTCGAGGTAGCCCAGTCACGAAATCCATGGCTATCATATCCCATTTCCATTCAGGAATCGGCATGGGTTGTAACAGTCCCGAGGGTCTCTGATGTTCAAGCTTTACTTGCTGGCAAGTCAAGCACCTGGATACAAACTCTGCAATGTCCTTCTTCATTCTGTTCCACCAATATGTATCCTTCAGATTATGATACATCTTGGTAGAACCTGGATGAACACTATATGCAGAAAAATATGCTTCTTCCATAATCTCCTTTCTCAAGTCATCAACATCTGGCACACAAATCCTAGTGCCCAATCGCAATACACCTTCACTGTCAATCATAAAGTCCCGTGACTGCCCTCGTTGTACTTCATACATGATTCTCTGCAATTGGGGGTTTCTACTCTGAGCTGCTTTAACCCGATCCAAGTATACTAATCGTACACTGAATTGGGCCAAAAGGCACTTTCGAGTAACTTTCATCTGCAACCCCTGATCGATTAACCCATGCAACTCTTTGATAATGGGCCTTCTCTCTGTGCTAATATGGGCAAGGTTGCTTGCTGATTTTCTACTCAAGGCATCCGTAACAACATTAGCCTTGCCTGGATGATATAAAATTGAGCAATCATAATCCTTAAGGAGTTCCATCCATCTCCTCTGCCTCAGATTCAACTCCCTCTGCTGGAAAATATATTTCAAGCTCTTATGATCTGTGTATATCTCACACGTCACTCCGTACAAGTAATGCCTCCATATTTTCAAAGCAAACACCACGGTTGCCATCTCTAAGTCATGAGTAGGATAGTTCTGCTCGTGCTTCTTCAACTGCCTCGAAGCATAAGCAATCACTTGGCCATTTTGCATCAACACACAGCCCAATCCTACTCTGGAAGCATCACAATACACTGTATAACCTTCATTCCCATAGGGTAAATTTAGAATTGGAGCGGACGTCAGCAAGTCCTTCAATAACTGAAAATGCTCATCACATTTGTTTGTCCATACAAACTTAACATTCTTCTGGGTCAACCTTGTCAAAGGTGCAGCAATTCTAGAGAATTCCTTCACAAATCTTCTGTAATAGCCTGCTAGACCCAGAAAACTCCATACTTCCCTAACTGTAGTCAGCCTTGACCACTCTGTAATAGCCTCTATCTTCTTAGGGTCCACCTGTATGCCATCTCAAGAAACCACGTGGCCTAGAAATGCCACTTGATGCAACCAGAACTCGCACTTTGAAAATTTGGCATACAACCTGTGCTCCCTTAAAGTCTGAAGTACCCTCCTCAGATGCATCACACGCTCAGCCTCACTCTTGGAATAAACCAAGATATCGTCAATGAAAAGTATCATAAACCGATCCAAGTATGGCCTGAATACCCGATTCATCAAGTCCATAAAGCCTGCTGGAGCATTAGTCAACCCAAAGGACATTACTAAAAACTCATAATGGCCATATCTTGTTCGAAAGGTTGTCTTGGGCTCATCACTTCTTCTGATTCTCAACTGATGATACCCAGATCTCAGGTCTATTTTAGAGAAGCATATAGCACCTTGAAGTTTATCAAACAGATCATCGATCCTCGGAAGTGGGTACTTGTTCTTGATGGTGACCTTATTCAACTGCCTGTAGTTGATACAAAGGCGAAGGCTACCATCCTTCTTCTTCACGAACAACACCGGAGCACCCCAAGGCGATGTACTGGATCTGATGAAACCCTTATCAAGAAACTCCTGCAACTGCTCTTTTAGCTCCTGCAGTTCAGCTGGTGCCATTCTGTAAGGTGGTATAGAAATAGGATCCATACCAGGTATGACATCGATACAGAACTCTATCTCTCTGTCTTGTGGTAATCCTGGTAATTCTTCAGGAAAGACATCCAGAAATTCACACACCACTGGCATTTGCTCAATTGCCATATTCTCCTTCTCAACATCTTTTACCACTGCCAAGTAACCCTGACAACCCCTTCTAAGCATCTTTCGGGCTGTAATGGTAGAAATGAGATTATGAGGCATGGAGCTCTTTTCACCCTTGAAACAGAATTCATCTTCACCTGGAATTCTGAACACCACTTCTTTCTCTCTACAATTCATCGAAGCATAATTCCTCGATAACCAATCCATGCCTAAAATGACATCGAATTCCAGTACGTCGAGTAATACTAAGTCCGCCTATAGTTCTCTACCATCAACCATCACTGGACACGAAGGAAAGAAGACATCTGTCTCCAACTCTTCACTAAGAGGAGTCAACACAGATAGAGGAAAGGACAACCTAGAAGGCTGCCATGCGATTCTCGAAGCGAACATAGGAGAAATGAAGGAATGTGAAGCACCGGGATTAAACAACACTCTAGCATCGCATGCATAGACTGAGAGAATACCTGCTACCACTGCATTCGAAGTCTGAGCATCCTGTGGTGTCAAAGTGAACACTTAAGTCTAACCATGACCTGCCTACTAAGAAGTCAAAGGCTACGCAAAACCACATCCGCTAGGTCTACCAGCTGAACCTCGACCCTGTTGACTCATAGGCTGAGGCGGTCTCTGTTGTGGCTGTATGGGTGCTCGATACTGCTGAGGTATCAGATAGTAGGGCTGAGCCACTGACGAAGATGAACCCTGAACGTACTGTGGCTGGTATCCGAAGTGGGGACAAGCTCTGGCAAGATGTCCAACTTGCCAACATCTGAAGCAAGCGCCCGACAACATATGACACGGGCCCTGATGAAATTGTCCATAACTCGCACAAGCATTGGCTCCAGACCCAGAACTACTCTGCCCACTACTACTGCTACTAACTCCTGTACCGAATATATGACTCCTACTAGTTCTCCTGTTTGAGGCATATCCATGTTGGCCAACTCGGTGAGTCCTGGACCTCCTACCACTCTACTGAGAACTACTCGCAGCCTGCTGACTCGAACTGCCAATGTGAAATGCTGGCTACTGGTACCCAGGAGCTACACCATATCCACTGCCCCGACCATATAAGGATCTATCATGGTGCCCTGGCGGATATATCACCTTTTAATCAAACGGGCCTCCTCAATCACACTCTCTAGGGTGTGATCCTTGGTACACATACCAATAAAAGTGGGTCCCAATCCAGTAACATACAGCTCCACTGCTCTATATGGGTCCCTCCTGATATCCTCTGCATGTTGGGACAACTTGTTATACTCTCTGGTATAGTCCTCCACTGACTTATCGCCTCTAGTGATGTGGAGTAGCTGCCACCTGTAGGCATCTCTGGTGGCTGGAGGATAGAAAAATCTCAAAAAGCGATCCTTAAATTCTGGCCAAGTTAGCTCGTGCATCGATGGCTGAATCGACTGCATAAACCAATCCTGAGCAGCTGCCTGAACCGATAACTCCACAATCATAATCCTCTGATAATTCATATGTCCCATCCTGGTGCGTGCCTCAATCGCATTAATAAAGTCTAAAGCATCCCCCATACCGTCGAAAGAAACTCTACCGATCCGAGAGTAAAGAAGTGCTACTTCAGTGTCTGACATCCCCTGATTTCTTTGCTGAAGCATCTGTTGAATAAGGGGCATCGCTTGATTCAATGCTGTTAGACCCTGATTAATCCCTGCCAGTCCAGCTGCAAAGGCTGTGGGGTCAACGGTTGGGGCTTCAGGCTCGACTAGCTGTTGATCTGGAATCTCAGCTGTAGCTACCCTGGCTCAACCTCTACCTCTACCTCTGCCCCTACAACGTGGAGCAGGAAGGGGAGCCTCATCATGCACAAACTGCTCATCAAGTCTAAGGGTTGGATCAACATCGGGGTCGGTACGTACACTCCTCATTTTGAAAAGAAGACAAGGAAAAATTGAATTTAAAACAAGGTAAGAGTATTTAAAGCAATGCAGAATTAGAAACAAGAACATCTCAAAGACAATTATCAACCCTAAAGTTGCAGTAGTTACATAGAAAGACAGATATAGATAATTAATCAAACTTAAGCTCTGATACCAACTTTTTCACGACCCGAACCCGAGGGCACGTGACCGGCACTAGGGAATGGGAAGGCATAAGGCCCCCGAAACCCGTAGTAAGCCTTAAAGAAAAAGTAAACAACTCTTTTCAATTTAAAACTTTAATTTAAAATAGAACACATTATCAATCTGATTTTTCTCAAATTATACAAATTTAACTGTTTAAATAATAATGTGTTTCAACATCTCATATTATAAATCAAATTTGAATCTTATACATAAGCGTGGTTTACACAAATAAATTACACAATTATGTTTAAACCATACAAATCTTTAATGCATATACTACTACAGCAACCTAGATTAACACACAGTACAACTTACAATGACCTACATAAAATAGTCGGTGAAGAAGAAACCCGACATGGAGGTAGTCTGAGGTCGAACTCCCAAGCTCTTGAAAAAAAATAAATTGAGGGGAATCAGACCTCACTGAGTAAGTCAATAAAAAGAGCTGTACAGTTTGAAAACCTTTTTGAAAACTATATGTTTATAGTAAAAATAATTTGTAGTATATATTTATAGCTTTTGAAAAAAAATCTCGGTAGAACCCTAAACCCAAAAATCTACATGGCCAATTGGGCCCACTTATTCCAACTAGACTACCGGTCCCCGAGAGCAAAGGCATCAATCGAGGCACCAAGTCATAGTCATTCACTTAATCCAAATATATGGCACTGGCGGTCCTCGAGAGCAAAGGCATCAATCGAGGCACCCATCCCAGTCCATTAATAACCTTACAATCACTGGCGGTCCCCGAGAGCAAAGGCTTCCACCGAGGCACCCGTCCCAGTTTAACATTCACCAATCATATATATAACAGATCCATCTCTCAATCTCTACCATGTGCACATAGTCCTGGCGAAGCCCACCAGGTAGCTCGTTCTACCAAAATTTCTCAAAATCGATTTTTAATAAATAAAATGCATTTAAATCTTAAATAGCAACATTGAATTAAATAAACCATATAATCAATATTAAAATATGAGCGCACACATTTGTTAATTAAAACACACGCACAGATAATTCTATCGACTTACAGGATAAATGCGAAGGCTGACGACCACGCGTCTGCCTCGGTCTTATAGCTTCTGCTCCGATATGCTCTAAAAGAAAAAATAATGAATCGAATTTTTAAAACATGACTAAGGAATCGAAATCAGAAATCAACAGAATAATGAAATTCCAGACTGACTCGAGGAAAATCGGACAAGACTCGACAGACAGGATTTAACCTAACTAACGGTAGAAATTTTACGAATATCACGTTTTATGAGAAAATCTACCGAAATTTCGGCAGAGTCTCCTCTGTAAAACGGACATCTCTCTACCGAAGGTAGAGTCAGACTTGCATAGAAAATGCACTTATAATAGCCACAACCACCCACACTCGAGTCGGGCTTTCAAAGCTACAATTTGCCCTGACCGAGATCACAGCTCAAATAAATATCCAGAATTAATAATATTTATTTCTCAATATATATATATATATATATATATATATATTTTACATACACATATAATAAAAATAAATAAACATATTTAAAATCTTAATTATTCAAAAGTAAATAATTAAATTTGTATTCCATCACCAACAATATAAATATAATTATTATCCAAATTAAAACCTTGGTAATATATATATTATATATATATATATATATATATATATATATATATATATATATATATGTTGGGAATTTGGTATTTAAAATTTACACTACTTAGATAGAAATATCAATTAATTTTATAGAAATTGTCTAAACCCCTATAAACATTAATAAAACTAATTAAAATATATCTTTATCATATTTAGTGTAAAATTACATTTTTACCCCCCTAAAATACTCAAATTACATAATGTGCTATTAATACTAAAATAATTCCTTAAAATTATTTTAATCATCCCAAAATTATTTTTCTCAAAATAAATCCTCCTAATATAATTAAAACATTTTATCAACCAAAAATTTCTCCCAAAAAATATTATTTAACCTAAAAATCACATTTTACATAACCAAAAAATATATTTATAAAAATAGTAATAAAATCTCAAAAATTATAATTCGAGTTCTAAAATTTATAACATTCACTAATAACCTCATTTATCAAAATTTCACAATTTTTAATTATAATTTTTGAAATTAAATAAAAGAAATATTAATTAATACCTAAATTAACAAACTTATAATTAACATCAAGATTCCTAAAACCTAAAAAAAAAAAACAATCAATACATAAAAATTAACCTTATTTATTCTAATTATTAATTGAGCTAAAATAACAACCAATTAAACTAACTAATTATCAAATAATTTCAATACAATTTATACATAAATTCAATAATCCACCAAAATCCCATAAAAAAAATCAAGACCATCACAATCATTAACAACAACTACTGCAAGACCATGATCTATCAAAATGTCAAGGAAATCAAGAAGAAAAAGGGAAGAATGAGGGCTGACACTCACCACGCTGCTGGACAGAACAGAGGGAAGGGAAGGAGACATGCTGCCATAGGAAAATGGGGAAGATGGAGCAGCTCAGGCGAGGCAGAAAGCAGCGATAGACCGAGGAACGAAGCTAGGCAGGCGGATTGAGGCAGGGCTGTCGCGCGAGGGAGAAGAAATGTTGTCTGCTAGGTGAGAAGGGAAGGAACACTGCCACGCGAGGAAGAAGAAAGCAGTAGCTGCAACTTGGCAGCTTCAACTCGCGGCAGCAATGGAGTCTCAGCGGTGGGAGAGAGCTGCACAGGGAGAGGAAGTGCGATGATGGTGACAGAGGAGGAGGGTGGTCATTGGGGTTTTTGGTGTTTTGATGGGTATATATATATATATATATATATATATATATATATATATATATATATATATATATATATATATATATACATATATATAGACATATACATACATACATATATATTATTCAACCTACCAATATACATACACATATAATAATTAACCCTACTTATATATATATATATATACATATCTATAAATATACACATATATATATTTATCTATAGGCACACATGCATAGCCATAAAATTTAATATCATTTAAAATAGCAATAAAGATAATAATAATAATAATAATAATAATAATAATAATAATAATAATAATAATAATAATAATAATAATAATAATAATAATCATAGACAATGTAATCCTAGATAATAAGTAAATAATAATACTCACACATATTAATACTCTAAATATTAACATACATATAATATAATACGATGAAGGAAAGTAATTATTAATAATATGATTTGATAAAAATACCCCTTATTATTTAAGTAATTATATAGGGTATTACAGTGATGTTATTGTTGATTGAGGTTGTGATTTAATAGGGTTCTATTTGATCCTTCATAAACTTATGTTTTTTAGTATTTATATATAAAGTGATTTTTAACATTTGTGTGAAATGCTTGCATATATATGTATTATATACAAATGATTGATTGCATTTGACATTAGGAAATGCATGTATATATATTATAACAATTCACTCAGTGAGGTCTGACTTCCCTCAGTTGATTTTTCAAAAAACTCTTCTTCCTCAGACCTCAGCAATAGACTCATTCGCCAGATTTCTTCAGTCCCGGCTTGTTTATGTAAATTATCTACTTGACTTTATTTGTATTTTAGAAAACTGCAATAGTGAGTTGTATTTTGTACTTATTGTATGTTGGTTGTGAATTCAGAGGCCTTTCTCTGAATATTGTATTATATATTTTATCTTATGATATGATAGAGTTATTATTATATTGGTTTGAGATTTTAATTCTGGTGCATTTTTTATTTTTTTTAAGGCTTGCTACAGGTTCCGGATTCGATAGAATTCCCATTCCCTAGCACCGATCATGACTCCCGGTTTGGGTCGTGATAATTTATTTGTATAAATTGGATGTTGTTCATATTTAATATATGATATTATTATTTTATTTATGAAATGTTATTTTGGAGGATAGCAGTAGAACGTGCTATCTAGTGAGCTACACTAGGATTGTTGTGCAGCAATACGCTAGATGGTAGGCTATAATTTTTATTGATTATTGATATTTGTGGTGAGTGAGTTGTATCACTACGGAAGCTCGGTTGACTGAATGTTTCAAGGCCAATTATGCCAGTAGTGAGATTGTGGGAGTTCGGTTGACTTAGTGTCTCAGGGCCAGTTTATTGTCAAAAAATTAAGAAGAGAAATATTTTAGGGTTCTGCTCCGGTCCTCCACCAAATGTGAAATGTGATTTTGAGCATTTGTATGAAATGCATGTATAAAATAAATAAATATAAATATATAAATATTATTATATTGATGCTTGAATATTTGTGTTCTTAGATTGCATACATATATATAATAATTATTCGCTCAGTGAGGTCTAACCTCCCTCAATTATTTTTTAGGATGCTTCTCCTCAAACCTCTCATAGTAGTTCCCTTTGCTGGACCATTTCTTCTCCGGTTGATTTATGTAAAGTTTAAATTATCCTTTCCTTGTATTGTTAGACGCTGCAATAGTATTACATATTTGTTGTATTTTCTGGTTATTATTATTGGCGGTTATATATTTTAAATATTGTAAATATTTTATTAAGATATTATTTATAGAGATTCTTTTTCATTATTAAAAGTTTTAATTATGAGCATATTTATGGTTATATTTTATTGAGTTTATATTTTAAGGCTTGCTATGGGTTTTGAATTCTCGTGAATTCCTGTTCTCTAACGCCGATTATGACTCATGGGTTTGAGTCATGATACTTTTATAATATTAGTTTTTAATTCTATTTATATTGTTTTGAAAATAATTTTAGCATTTTTTGTGTTTAAAATCATTTGAAATTAAATTTTTATCCGTTTTGATATTTTATGAGTTATATAGAATTAAAAAGTACAAATTGAAAGATGAAAAATATTCAAAATAACAATTTAAAAGTTGAACAGAAAATAATAATAATTGAGGAGTATCATAGGTTAATCGGGTAAAGTTCAGTGATGAAATTATGCATTTAGCCAACCCTATTTCTTAACTTTAATGTATAGCTGATTTGGTTACGTCATCTTGTTCCTCCTTCCCTCTTGATTCTTGTTCTTTTATCATTTTTCTTTAAATCTTTCTTACTTTTTATAGATATGAGATTGATATTTTCAAAGTTCTTAAAAATTATTACAGTTTCTTCTCCTAAATCAATTATTGAATGGTCTGTTATTGATAATCCTTCATCACCATTCTTCGGTTACCATTTAGAGAATAATTCTTTTGATTAGTCATTCCATAACTAACTTTTGCAATTTATTTTTCTTGAAAATGGCATTTTCTTCTCACTATTTCAATTTGAAATAAGTGTGGGTTTCTTATAGGTGCAATCCCTAAACCGAAAGGTGACGATCCAAAGTTTTTATTATGGACTCATTACAATGATTTACTTATTACATGACTACTTTGATCAATTTTATCATTAATTACTTCTATAGAATTTTACATAAGTGATGCAGCATCTCAGATTTAGAGAACTTTGAGTTAATAATTTTCATAATTTGTCATTTTTAGTATTTTTTATTAACCATTACATGAAGTACTAATTTTATTGGTATCTATTTTACTTGATGCAATCTAGGAAGAGTTAAGAAATTCTAGGCTCCTTCCTTATTGGGAACATGACACTTATTTTGAAAAATATATTTATATTCAACAAAAGGATTATGTTTTTAAGTTTATCAATGGGTTAAATGAAAATTATCATGAATTAGGATTATAGATTATTAACATGCAACTTTTTTCTACCTTAGATCTTGCTCATAATATGGTTAGTTCTAAAGGATGAATCCTATAAAGCTTGTATATACAATCTCATCATATTATTGAATTTTTTATTATGACTATGAAAAATTGTAATATCCTGTGTTTTTAAATATTTTAATACTGCATCGGGATATGCAGTGTTAATAATTTTTAAATATGATATTGATATTTTATAAGTTGTTGATTAATTAAAATTGATTTTTAATTATTTATTATTATTTTAAGTGCTTTACGTAAAATTTTCCCGGGACTTACATTTTCGGGGAAATTTTCACGTAAATAATTTATTATTAATTATTTTAAATAGATTTACGGACTTGCATGAACTCATACGTATTTTTAAATTACTAAATAAAGCCTATGTGTGTATATATTTATTTAATGAGGGTTTAATTTATTACCCTAATATTTTATTAATTATTTATTAGTTTTATTATTATTTAATTATTTTATTTAGTATTAAATTATTAAATTATTAAAATATTAAATTATAAGTGTGTGGTGTATATTTAATGTGTGTAATTTAATATTATTTTATTATATAGTATAAAGTATTTATATATACACATTATAAGACAAAAATCAAAACTTTTGGAAAATTATATTTTTGCCCCCGATTGCTCCTTCTTCCTCGATTTTCGCTTCCCTCACCGTCCACCGTCTGCAACTGTCGATTCCTTGCCTTTTTGTGCCGTCCGGTGTGCCACCACCTTCCCCAGCCTTCCTCGCCGCCTATAGCAGCCGTTTCCAGCGTCTGGAGGTCGGTTTTGGCCGAAGAAGCCGAATTCCTCTTCACCGTCGATCATGACGTTTCTGGCTACCATTTTTGACACCGCTGGTCTCTTTATTCTCCTTGAGCTCCGGTGAGTGTGATTCTAGCTTTGGTTTGAGCTTAAATGGTCTTGATTTGCTTAGGTTTCGAATTTTCAATTTCGGCCATTTTAGGATTTTTAATTTTTTTGAACTTCGAATTGTTTGATTTATGAAAAGTCCCTTAACAAATATTTTTTCCCTTATCTTAATCTACATGTGTGAATTTTTGTGGAATTTTTGGAGATTATTTTGATTTTTGGGTATTTTTGAATATTTTAATATTATTTTCTAATTTTCGAAAATTAATTAAATAAATTATGAAATTGTGTTTTATGATAAATATAGGTGTTTAAATGAATTATAGGAATTTATTTGGAATTTTTATGAATTTCTAAGTATTTATTTTGAATTATTTGAGTTTATGTAATTTTGGGAAAATTAGGTTAATTGTGTTTTTAATTGAATTTAATTAGTGAATTGGGTTTAATTATTAATATTATTGATAGATATGTTGAGAAAATTAATTTTTGGATAATTATACTATTTTTGGTAAATTTTCGAAGTAATTTTAGTATATTTATATATATAGGGGTATTTTGGTAATTTTACATAAAATTGGCTAAAAATGTAATTTAATTGGTTTTAATAGCTATTTAAGATATAAAAATGATTTCTACAAATTATTTAGTATTTTTAACTAATTAAAACTATTTTTCGTGAATTATTTTCAATTATATATATAATATACGATTTTACTAATAAAATGAGTTTTTATCGGTTTTTACTGTGTTTAAAGGTTAATTATGTAATTTCTACTTATAAAATGTATTTCTATGTTATAAGGGTATTTTTGGTATTTCTGAAATTGTTCTGTGTTTGTAGACCCCGGTTGGTAGACTGTAGTTTGGAGTCCGACCGAGGGGTTGTGAATGTAATTTTTTGTTTATTTTCGAAGTGTATTTCTTTATAGAGTCGGCTCTACTCTTTGAGTAGAGAGATGTCCGTTTTACAGGGGAGGTTCTACCGAATTTTTGGTAGAATTCTCGTAAAACGTGATGTCCGATCGATCCCTAATTTCGATTCTGTGTTTAATATTCTAGATCGAGTTCTAGGATTTTCTATTAGGTTTATTCTGATTTCTGTCGTTATTGTTTGTCTAGTTACGCCGAGACTAAGGCCTAGTGGACCAGGCTCGTCGGACCCATCTCGTGGAGCGCACTAAGTGTGAGTTACTATTTTATATATATGTGCCTTAGGATGCATGATTTTAAAAATATATGTTTTATTTTGATTAAATATGCATAAATGATTTAATGGTTACTTAAGTTTATTTTTAGTTTATTTTGGTTTATTTTCTGTATATTTTGAATTATATGCATGTTTTATTAATGAATTAAGTTTAAAATGTTTTTAAGTATATTTCTAGTTTATTTTGTAATTTAATTGGATTTATTTGACGTATATATACTCGAAATATACCTGGTTTACTTTTGGTATATTTCCAGTATATATATGGTTTATATTGTTATGTTATTTAAATTCATGCATCATTTATTTGTGAATGAATGTTTTATATTTATTAATAAAGGATATCAATAGAACGTGCTACCTAGTGGGCAGCACTATGACCGAGTACGTACCAGTGCGATTATAGCATTTAGGCTATATTACTAACCTATTTGTGGATAATGATTGGAATTGATTTATCTAATGTGTGAGATGTGATTTGGGTGTGATTGCTGGAGCTCGGTTGAACTAGTGTCTCAGGGCCAATCACACTGACAGTCAGACTGTTGGAGCTCGGTTGACTTAGTGTCTCAGGGCCAGTCTACTGTCTAAATGGAATAAGTGGATATATTTGGATTAAGTGAGCCTGTATGGCTAGAGTGTTGTCTAACACTGTTTTCGAGGTTGCGATATCATAGGGTTCTATTTGATCCTTCATAAACGATGATTTTCAATGAAATATATATAAAATGATTTTATTGCATCTGTGTATATTTGCCTGTATATATACACATTAGATATATACTGTTGACTGTATGCATTGTCATTTAGCATGCATGTATATATATTATAGTAATTCACTCAGTGAGGTCTGACTCCCCTCCGTTGACTATTTTTCAGGAGAGTCATCATCTTCAGACCTCAGTAGCAGGCCTGTACGCCGGATTTCTTCCGCCCCGGCTTCTTTATGTAAACTGCTTTTCTGAGTCTTGGGTTTATTTTATCTAGACACTGCAGTAGTCATTAAATATTTAAAGAGATGTTGTATTATATATTTGAATGGGATTTGTATCAAAAGATTTATATATATGGAATGATGAGGATTTGATTTAAATCCAGTTGGTGCATATGTTATTATTATATTTATGATTTTTATTTCCGCTGCATTAAATATTATTATTATTATTATTGCATGTTTTATTTTATTTTTAGGCTTGCTACGGGTTCCGAATTCGAAAGAATTCTCGTTCCCTAGCGCCGGTCATGGCCCCTGTTTTGGGTCATGACAAAAATGCCCTAGAGGGCGTGAATAGGGAAAATCAAAAATTACGAAAGGAATAAGGATTAATTAAAAGCTAAATGAAGATTTAAGAAGTAAGGTAAGAGAGGAACATAAAAGCACAAGAGTTTAAGGAGTTTAATTCATAAATGAATCTCTATTTCCACCTAACTTATCCCCAAGTTAGGATTTTTAACACCCACACCAATCTTATTAACCAAGATTGAATTTATAAGAGTTTTAGGATCAACTTTAACATTTACAACACTAAGAGCTTTTCTAGGCTAAACTCTAACCTAATAATGATCTCAAGTGTTTTTGAGGCTTAAACTTGATCCTAAATCACTAGCAATAACTCCTTACTTCCTTTTTCAACTTAAGAAAGAAGATAAAGAGGAGAGCTAACCTAGAACACAACCAATCTCTCAAAAATAATGAGAATTTTGAAAATAGAGAGAATGCTCAAGAGTTTTCTATGAATTCAATATGCTCAACCAACTTTTTTAACTCAAAAATAAAGTTCTAGAGCTGAAATATATTGATTGAGGATGAAAAATGGTTATTGGAGACCATTACTTGCTTCTCCAAGCTCCTCTCTCCTTCATTAAATGAAATTTAACTTTTTATTGTCAAAGTTCCATTCACAGTCATGAGCTTAAGCTCCAACTTATGAGGATTGAATTTTATGACAAGTTGGAGGCTCAACTGGCTGTTAAAGGACAGTCTAGGTCATTACTGTGATCTGCTCGTGAGGGTTGGTCGTGAGCAGCCCAGTCTGCTTTTTTAGTTACTTACTTTCTTGAGCCCTACTGATGAGGACCCTCATAGCTTGAAGGGTTGCTCATGAGGGTTGGTCATGAGCAGCTCAGTCTTATATCTTCAGTTACTTCCTTTCTTGAGCCCTACTCTTGAGGACCCTCACAGCCTGAAGGGTTACTCATAAGGGTTGGTCTTCAGCATCCTAGTATTGCTTCTTCAGTTGCTTACTTTATTGATCCCTACTCATGAGGACCCTCATAACCTTAAGGACTACTTGTGAGGGATAGACTGCCTCTTAAAAAACTATTTTTTAATGATGTCTTTTCTATCCAATTGATCTATAAACTTATATACCTTCTTATGCTCCATGGATTGTCATGTAAAAGCTCTTAATAAGAGTTTCACAATCCTTTAACCTTAGAGAACTATCTTGATCTTGAGATGTGAGATTTTATCTTTTAATACACACTCAAAAGAAGATATTAGTGTTTCAAATTATTTGTCAAAACTAAAATTAAGTGATTGATCATACAAATGGTCAATAGGCTATTTGCAAGATAAAGTTATTGTTGCTTATCAAAATGTAGTATACCAAGCCATTTAAAAGAGAATTATTATGCTAATGTTGTTTGCTCTTTTTGTGAAAAGACTAGTCATTTTAAGAAAAAATATCTTTAGATTTTTTATTTTTACATCTTAAAGTAAGAAATATATTATGTTTAATGTTAATAATATTCCTTTTAAGAAGGTGAAAGGTCTTGCCTTGACAGACATATCCACATGATACGGTCTATGGGGTTAATTAAAGAAGCTTATAGGTCATACAAATTGCTTGGTAGATAAGCATCTTGATAATCTCATGTTTTAATTAAGGAAGTTTATGATAAAAGAGAGCCAACTTTGAGTGTTTTTATGGATAGTACTCATGGTCTAGAACTACAAGTTTGAGTTTTGGATAGCAATATTGAAGATCTCACTCAAAATGTACAACTTATGAACCATAATTTAATGGCTTACTTTGCCTCCCAAAACTTTGTACCTCCTTTATTTCCACATTCCCAACCTAAGCTGTTGCATGAGGATCTACCAAAAGATGGTCGACCATATATCTCTTATCATGTTATGAACTTTGAATTATTATCTTATGTACATATTTTAAGTTGGTTATGATCTTATTTGTTCATTGTGATAATTGTTTGGATTTTATGTTATTTTGGCTATTTGTAGTGTTTCGAGATTTAAAAAAATGATATTGATATGTTTTTTTATCTTGTTTATATGTACCTTGAAGCATTCTTATTATGTTAGTTTAATTTGTAGGAACTTAAATTTTAACATGCATAATTATTTGCTCATTCCCACTACTCTGTTTTATTCTGAACTTAAAAACTTCAAATCAGGCACGATCATGCGTATCTTGCACACAGTTATGTCCCATAACTTTCTATTATGCCTACGATAAGGCATTGCCATGTGCTTCCAATAGCTACTAATGGTTTTATGATTTATAGTTCTAATTTTCAACTTTAACAAATTTCTTAACTTCACAATATTGAGGACAATGTTAGGCATGAGTGTGTGTGTGTGTGTGGGGGGGGGGGGGGGGGGAGGGTGTATTTATATATTTTTTTGCCTATGTTTAATTTATTTTTCTTGTTTTTATGATTTTTCTTTGTTTTTTTTTACTTGATTATTTGAATAGGGGAAGATCTTTAACATGCATATTTTTTAGTTTGTGTACTTATAAGGATAATGTATTGCATATAGTTAGTTAGCTAAGTGATTCTTTTTTAGTTTATTTTTCTTTAGTAGAAATTTTTTTAAGGATATATTTGCATGCATTATACTTGAATTATTGTGACCTATCAATATGATGAGTTAAATTCATAGAATGTGATTTTCTTGAACATGTATTATAATGTCCACTTAATGCTCAGATTGTAATTTGTAAGTTCGATTAATAATTTGAAGTTGATGACTTTTGAACTTCTAGTGAATTTAGTGCTTCTCTTTTAAGTGATTGAATTTTATGAGTTAATGTTTGAGAAATGTGTTTATAAGTAGAAATGAATTTTGGTATGTAGATTGGTTGTTGATTTTAGCATATGAATTGGCAGTTTTGGTTTAAAAATAAAAAATAAAATAAATAAAGTATTGAGGTGCTAAATTTTGAATTTTGAATATGCTCTAATTACTCAATGCTCTATAATAGAGTAAGAGTATCAAAATGACTCTTTGTTAGTATCCACGTTGAGTAGTGCAAGAAAGGTGAGGGATACTAAGATTGAAACATATATATATATATATACACACACACACACATCTCTCTTGGGTGCTAATTTGTAAATATTCATAATTTCAATTAAGAAGTTTGCTTATACATCCTTGACTTTGACTTACTATTTTATTTTTGAGTTATAAGCTTTGTATTAAACAAATATTTTGATGGATGTTCAAGTTAAAATTTGTCAATAAGTTAAACTCTACTCTTTTGGTTGATAAGATATTCTTCATACACTTGTTTGAGGACAAGTAAAGATTTAAGAGTGGGGGAATTTGTAAGGGTTTTAAAGTGTAATAGAAGAATTATTGAATTTTGGCAAGACTTAATAATAGATTTTCTTTGTTTTCTTTATTAGGATAGATAGTTATTTTTACTATTGTCATTATTGTTTTTAAGTTAATTTTGTATAAATTTATTACTATTGTTTTCTTTATATGTAGAATGGAAGCTACAACAAAATCACAAGTATGGAAGATCAAGGGGTGAGAGCTCAAATTGATGAAGACTTAGCAGAATATTTCTTAAATTTTTTAGGACTCACACTGCTATGTGCAATAAAAACACAGTTGTGCATGAAGGAAGTTTTCATATCTACAAAGAAGGAAGGTGCACAACTGTACAATGAAAATACAGAGCTATGCCTATATTCCTAAATTTTTAATTTCTCAGAAGTGCTTTCTACAAACCCGTGTTCAAAGAATGGCACAACTATGCTTAATTTGATGCAATTTCACATTTTCAACTCAGCAACAAACATGGTTGTGTGCATGTTAGATATAATTGTGCTTGAGTTTGAAATTTTTAAGAATGCAGAGAGCACACAACCATGAGTAATTTTGACATAGTCGTGTGTCGATAGCTATCAAACCAAAATTCAAATTTTGAGAGGAATTTCAAAGGAAATATAACTTCACACTTTTCATTTTTTTTAAGTAGGAATGTGGTATGTGAGTGGTGATTACAGCTCACAAGGGACATGCAACATGGATATTTGTTTTACAATGTTATTTGGTATGGGAGGGACAACTTTGTGAAGTTAGCCTTGTGAGTTTGGAGTCACCACCTGACTATGTTGGGAAATAAGAAATGAGTTGGTGAAACCCACTTCCTATGTCAGAGATTCTGGGTTTAGAGAGTCAACAACTACTGGACTGTATTTTTAATTATACATATCTTATATTCACGTATCACATTACCCTAGTTCAAATTTAATAATGCATTTACCACACTTGATTGTTAGTCAATTTAAAATGACATTAGATTGATGTTTGGAACATAGGATAATTAAATTTGTCATGCATACATTACAAATATAAATATCAATAAAAAGTAAATATATAAATAAAAATAGCAATCGTAACAAATCGAGTAATCAACAGGTCTTTCAATTAACCATTTAAGTAAATAGGAAAATAAGCAAGTAGCTAGCAGGCACACAAACATGCAAGACATAAATAATCGAAACAAATAAACAAAATAAAAGTGGGGGAAAGGGATTAAGGAATCCAAGCATTGAAGTGACCTATTCTATTAAATACATACAAAATAAATAAAAAGAATTGAGATTAAGGATTACATCACTATGAGAATCTCTTATTCAATTAGATACATTGAAAATGAAAAATAAAAGAAAAGAAAAATCCTATTCTAATAATCCTGCAAAACAAAGATTAGCAAACAAACACATGCCAACACACATGATATTTATAATAATTATATATCTTTCATCTATTCACATGATAATAAATTAAATAATAATAATAATAATAATAATAATGAAAAGGTAATAAATTAGAATAACAATATGCATTAAAACAAACTAACAAATAAGGATGCTAATGAAAATACTTGATTTGGATAATTAATTAAAAATAATGCTTCAAGAAATTCCTTAATAATTACCAACATTGGTAATTAATTACTAGGTCATTGGCATTTTCCCAAATTATTGTGCAAGTGCAAATGGTTAAACAAAACATGCAAAATTGATTCAAATAAAATAAAACATTTTGTAAGAAAATAAAATAAAATAAAGAAAAATTATATTAGAATAAGATGAAATAAAACAAGACAGAATAATTTTAATGCATTTTTCTAAAGATGATATTATGTTGAAAATATAATTTTCATCATTTTATGTTAATAAAGAGGCCAATTTTATACTAAAAATGTTATAAAAATGATAACCTTATGTCTAAAATACTAACTTTATTTCTAAAAAAATGTCACTATTTATATTCTTGATTAATAAAGTTACTAACTTTATATTGAGAATAAAGCTAAAAACTTTATATTAAAATTACCACCTGTTATTATAAAAAATGATAATTTCACACCAAGAAATTATTGAAACATAATTTTAGTAACTAGAAAAAATATTAAATTATAATGGGAAAATAAATAACCAATATTCTTGATTTAGGAAGTCACCAACTTCATATGATGAATAAAGGTGAAGAGTTCCATACTAAAAATACTCTTTTTATCATATATTAACAATAAAAAATGATACTTTTAGCTCAAGATTTAAATAAAAATACTATTTTTTGTGGAAATGACATGTAAAATAATATAAATTAATGATAAAAATTATAAAAATAATATGAAATTAATGCCAATATAATTTTTGTATAATACAAAGGGACACTTTATTAAAACTATAGAAAATAAGATTCTCTACAATGTAATGAATCCAAAATGCAATTTTTACCATAAAAATAATGAATTTTCATTAAAAAGAAAAGAAAATAAAATAGAGAAATATTCAAAAAAGTGAGAATTTAGTAAAAAACTGCAAATGGATATGTTCCATAATGTCTAAAAATGCAAGATCCATATAAATTCACCAAGTAGGCAAATAAACAATTCTAAATCCACATTACTTCATCTACATCACCAATATCACAACTTCGACATAAACATGATTCCAAAATAAATAAAGATGCATGAAATGCAAAAATGATGAAGATGATGAAAATGATGTAAGAAAAACAAACGAATAAATAAGAATGAGATAAATACAAAATAAATAAAAAAAGGAAGTGTAGAGTTGTAGAAGAAGACATTTTTGAAAAAGAAAAATAAAAATAAAAATAAAATAATGAAGTAAAATAAAGATGAAAATTATAAAAATAATGATGAAATGATTTGTAAAATAAAGAAAATAGTGAAGAGAAATGAATAAATAAAAAATAACAATAACAATAAAAAAAGCAAAATATGATAAAAAAAATGTAAAATTTATGAAAACGATTATTTGGGTCCTCGGAAATTACCCTTAATGCGTGCCTTGACAAAGTAGGGGTCGGGTTTGAATTTTTTGGTGCTAAAAATCCTAAAAAAAATAATAAAAAAAAGGGGCTTGAGTGTGTAGAGATTTAGTTTTCACGAGACAGTCACCCTTTTTGTAGGGGGTTTGAGGCTCAAAATAGTAGTATTTTTGTGATTTTAGCTTAAGAAAGTGATAAAAAAAAATCCCTAATAAAATCGTCCAGTAATAAAATCAAATCTAAAAATTCACTAAAAGTCCCTTAAAATTAGAAAAAGGATTAATTTATAGAAATCTGGACCCTCAATTGAACCCATGCTTGTGGGTTAAAATCCATATGCGTGGGTTATATCTATGAGCATGGATAATTAATCCATATGTGTGGGTTGATGAGTCGAAAACCCATGCGCACTCATTAACCCACAATGTTTTCAAGTCGCCATTTAGGTCATTTTCAAATCTTTAAGGTCTTAGAGGTCCTTTAGGCCTAATGGATATGGTTTACTGAGCTTTTTAGAATTCTCGAGATTTTTCAAGCGTTTAATTGTGATTCAAGTTCAAAAATAGCAAACTAGGATTCAAGTTCAAAAATAGTAAACTGGAACTTTAAAAACTTTAATTCAACTTCTTAAGGTCTTAGTTCTTTTCAATTTCTGGTTTTGCACCTAAGGCTTGATTTTCAAAATAGAACCCTTGGACATTTTAAAAGGAGTTTTTGGTCTTTTAAGCCCTTGGTTCAATGACTCAAACTCCTAGTTCAAGCATTCGGGTGTCCGATTCACTAATTCGGATGCTCGGTTGGGGGTTTTAGGGTTTGCTACTATTGGAAACATGCAATGGATAACCTTTTAAGAAGTTATCCTATGTCTAATTGACAAAAGACTTTCATTATTAAATCATTAAACTCCATTGTAGATATTGTTTGACAAACTTCCTTCTTATACTCATCTTCATTTTTTTGGTTCTTTATATTTTATACCTCTAGTTTATCCCTGTTGAAAGAAATTTGATTCTTGCACTAGAAAATGTATTTTTCTTAATGATCCTTTTAAAAACAAATTATATAAATATTTATGATCTTGATAATAATTCTATTTTTTCTTCTAAAGATGTTTAATTTTGTGAATGTATTTTCCTTGTAATCATTATACACCTTATGTTCATATTTACTTTCTCATTAACTTGTTTTACTTGCATATCATCCTCATTTTTTCCTCCTATTTCTGATTTACTTCATTTATCCTCATTATCTTATTTTGATTTTTTATTCTTACCAATTCCTTCTTAAATTCTTTTTTTTTCTTCCTTTTCTTGTACTCCATCTCTTAGGTGAAGTGCTAGAACATTCAAATTATGTATTTATTTTCTTGATTAGCATCATTCTTTGCAAAACCAATGTACAAATTCTTCTACAATATGCTCTACATCTTTTTCCATTCAAAATTATCTTTTTTATAATATTTTTTTCAGCTTATAAATATTTTTCTTTATCCATATCTTTCATTTTTTAATATTATGATTACTTTTAAGCTATTAATTATGATCATTGAAAAATTACAAAGAAGAGCTTGATGTTCTTATGACAAATAAAATTCAGACAATGGTTCCTTTACCTCTTGACTAACATGTCATTAGGTTTAAATGTACTTATAAAGTCAAATTTAATGCTAATGAGTCTAATGAAGATATAAGACTTGTTTAGTTGGTAAGGGCTAAACTTAAAAATATAGTATTGACTATCATAAAAAATTTTAGCCTTGTAGTTAAACATACTACAATTAGATTGATTCTTGTTTTAGTTACTATAAATGATTGGTTTTTAGCTCAGCTTGATATTAATAATGCTTTCTTAAATTGTGACTTTATTAAGACTACATATACAACTATTCTTGATGGCTTTCAACTTTAAAGGATGTTTGAGTAATATAGGTGAATTTGATAAGTTTTAGCAGTTGGTATGTAACTTGTAAAAGGTGTTATATGGTTTAAAACATGCTTCTAGATAATCAAATGAAAAAATATTTGAATGCTTAATCAATAATGGGTACTCATAATTAAAGGCTAATTATTCCCTCTTCACTAAACAACATGAATCTAATTTTATTGTTTTCTTGAGATATGTCGATGACATCTAGATTGTAGCTTTAAATAATGATTTGATTCACAAGTTTAAAGACATTTAAGTAGTAGTTTTAAAGATAAAAGACTTAGGAATTTCCAAGCATTTCATTAGATTATAAAGAGCTAAAAGTAATTTCTCTTTAATTTTTTTTAATTATATTCTAAATTTTAATGTTACAATATATAAATTTTTAATTTTAGTTAAAATTCATGAAAACAAAAATACAATTATATGAATATCTGAATTAATGTTAGACTTATTAAAAAATACTTGAATACTTGTAAATAAAATCACAACTTTACTACAAGTAATCATGGATGATAAGCATATAAATTACGGTTGTGCAGCGAGTGGGTTTGGGCGGGTCAAGTATGGAATGAGCAAAATTGTGTGGGTTTGGAAGGATATAATATGCAACTAAATGATATATAAAAAAGGAAAAATAAGTCAGTTCAGTTGCCAAAACATGTCAAGTTCAATCAGTTCAGTTTATGATTTGGGCTTCTATAGAATGGGCCAAATTGAAATTAAATATTCACTAAAATTATAAGGGCGAAACCCATTTACAAAATATAAGGGCAAACACATTTACAAAATATAAGGGCCAAGCCCATTTACAAAATATACACTTATAAGTTTATAACTCAAAAATATTAAGGATTAAGGGTTAAGCCCATTTATAAAATATACAAAATATTTTCAATGTAGTTAGCCTACAACCATATACAAAAAGAATATAGCAGTAATATAGGCATCCAAAAATTACACCAATGTTGCTCTCTATAACTTTTAAAAGCAGTTAGTCTGCATAAGGCAAAAAAAGAAGGCAGACTTTAAAAGTGAGTATGAACAAAAATTTCTTGCAAATGAAACAGGAAATAGTCAAGATTAAAACTCAATATACAAATTACAAAGTATGAAAACAAGAACTTAAAAGAAAAGCAAAAGAGGCTTTAAGAACTTAAAAGAAAAGCATAAGAGGCTTAGAAAGATGTTTTTCAATTAAAACAAAGAATGTAGCTCAATTTCTAGCAACAACTGCACACCATTTACTACTAAAGAAACACATAACATGCATTCTTTTTAGAATCAAATAATGAGATGGAAGCTCATCATTACCTCATAAATCAAACAATTATGTGCAACAGCTAAGGCACCAAAATCATAGTTACAAGTTCACAACAGACATGTAAAGTGACCATTTAAACAATAGACACCTAGGACAACTGTAGGCACATCTATTGTGTTTGGTTATAAGTTCAATGTCTATTATACTGCATCTTAATGAAATTGGCACAATAGAGCAAGCATAAATATCATAATACATAAAGTAAATCCTAGCAAAGCAGGCACAAATGCAATTCTTAATAGCATGCAACTAATTTTTAATATTATTATTTGAAACGAATGAAAGAATTATAAAAAGAACTAATGAAATAATGAAGTAAAAGGCAGACTATGCTACTAAATATAGTTAACAAAAAAGTGAGAGAACTGAGGTAAAGGTATGTTAAGGACCAATAGATGAGGAGCCAACTGAAGGTCCTTGTCCTAAACGAGGGAGCTTTATCCAAAAGTAAAAAAAATAAAATGAAATGAGAATGTATCAAAGTAAAGAGAAATTGGAATTTAAAATTGTTAATGAAAATTGTTTACCTTTTTTAAAATCTTATAATTATTCCAAGCATTCTTCAATTAATACTGTTTGATTAGGCATTTTAACCCAGTCTTAAGTGTAAATCAAGGCTTGAATAAGTATGGGAGTTAAACAACTCTTGAAAGAATCAAGCACACTTACACTTATGCTAAAATTTGATTTTGATGCAACTATTGAAATTGGAATAACTAATACATCATGAGCTAGACTTGAAAGAATGGGAAACCTCTCATAATTAAGTTTCCACCATCTCAACAAGTCAAATTTTCCATATCAGAGTCCTCCAAGATTGAATCGCTTAGATAAATATCAAGTTCACTCTTTTTTTTTCTTCCACCAATTCTACTATCTAATTTCTACTACTTAAATCTTGCATTTAACAATGAAATGGATTTGGTGCTTGATTACACTTTCAATTAATTAAAGCAGCAAAATAGCTTCCACCACATAACACACTTGAGGGATAGGAAGCTTGATTTCCAGTGTTATAATCATTAAATAATTTGTATAGAGCATATTTTACATTCTAAACTAAATTCACACCTATAGATTCACCATAAATAGTTTTTACTGAAAACTCAAGATATTCCAATTTATCCTTGGATTAAATATGTTTGAAATAAAAATCAAGTAATTCATTTTATATGCATCTCCCCAATACTTATCAAACTTTAATTTCATGTCAAGTCCCATTGGCCTCACATAAATATCATCAGAATTCTTCCAATCAGTCAATAGAAAAAATAGGTCTATAATTTTTAAGAAAAAAGTATTTGAAGTCACATACTGAGAACTAGATATTTTCAGTGTCATATTATAAAATTATTCTAAATATTGAAGTAAATTCTTGGCACACTACCAATAAAAAAATTCAGGTACATCATCCCTCAGGTTTACCCTTAAAGCAAGTTCACATTCTTTATATTTCTTAAATATTTTTTTTTTATATTCACATGCATTTTTCAACATTAAGTAGGTGAAATTTCATCTTGTTAGGACATCAACACATAGAGTACACTTAGACTCTATCCCAGTCAACTTTGAAAACTCTTTGAATTTTATTAACCTGGTGGGTGAATTTCTTTTGTACCTAACCACCTCCCTAACCCTTTTAACATAAACATTCATGTCCTTTAACCCCTTAGACACATCTAAATTCAGAATGTGAGCCACATATCTTATATGAACATATTTAGCTCTAACCCCACTTGCCCTCCCAACTCATTAATTTATTTTAAAAAAAAGACATCATAATATTATTTCTATAAGCATTATTAAGAGTGACTGTGAATACATTTTCAATACCCTATTCAACCAAAGAGCTTTCAAGAGCCTTAGCAATATATTCACCCCTATGTGAACTAACAGGCACAAAAGCAAAGATTTTCTTGTGAAGCTTCCACTCAGTGTCAATGAAATGTGTAATGATGCACATGCAGTTGATTCTTTGAATCAAAGTCCAAGTATCAGTAGTGAGAAATATTCTTTAACATTTTATTTTGAAATTTTTTTTCAACTTTAGTCTCTCTTTAATATAGAAGTTGAAGATATCTTTACTCATTGTCCATTTAGAAGGGATTTTAAAATGGGGGCATGTTGCACTCATTAGATCTCTAAACCCCTCCCCTTCAACAAAATGAATAGGCAGCTCATC
Source organism: Mallotus nudiflorus (assembly GCA_947683625.1). NCBI lineage: Eukaryota > Viridiplantae > Streptophyta > Magnoliopsida > Malpighiales > Euphorbiaceae > Mallotus > Mallotus nudiflorus. The sequence goes on along the minus strand of CANTUR010000159.1, from coordinate 2,695,098 downwards.
TAAAATTACCATTTTAGCAACATTATTTCTTACAACATCCTGGTCAAATTTCCAAATCCCAATACAACCCATAGATGATGCACCTCGAGTTTTAAAGGTAAAAACAGGTTAAAAAGTTAAAATTTTTTGTCTAGTGGACTTGTCAATAAGGTTTTTCATGCATGTCAACATATGGTTCCTAAGTGATGAGGTACCATGCTTTCATGATTCAGCACCGAAACTCTTAGCACAATAAATACATTTAGCTTTTACCACAACATCGCCCTCAATGATTTGTTCAAAATGTTACTAAATAGGAAATATGGCTTCAGTCTGCTTCTATTTTTTGGATTTAGTCCCTTTGGCATTTGTCTGTTGTGAAGAAGCAACAAACTATTCTTGAGCAATGCCTACTAGATTGCTCCTTTAAAGCATTATTGGCTTCCACCTCATTATTTGCAGTCACTAGTTCATTAGTGGTAGTTGAACCACTAGTAGCAGTTGAACTGCCACTGGAATCCACTAGTGTGTCCATTTACACATAAAAAACAAAACAGAGAATACAACAAAGTGTATAAGAACCCAGATAAAAGCACATCATTAAATTAGGCACAAAAAATAAAATAATAATAATAATAATAATAATAATAATAATAACAACAACAACAACAACAACAACAATAATAATAATACTAATACTAATAACAATAACAATAACAATAACAATAACAATAACAATAACAATAACAATAACAATAACAATAATAATAACAATAACAATAACAATAACAATAAAAATAACAATAACAATAACAATAACAATAACAATAACAATAACAATAACAATAACAATAACAATAATAATAAGAATAATAATAATAATAATAATAATAATAATAATAATAATAATAATAATAATAATAAAATAATTTTTCATAACATTTATAACAATATTGTTTTTAAAAATTCAAATAAGCTAGATCTTAAATTTTTATAAATAAAACATCAAACTTTTACACACATAAAATAAAAATCCTCTCATTGTAAAATTGATTAAAAAAATATTCATAAAATCAAACAGACCTTCCACCATTTGAAAAAACTTGTAAATTGTAATAGAAGGTATACCAAATAATCAGTGGTGAGATGTAATGACCGATATATTTTTAATTAATATAAATATATTTTGGGAACTCTATTATTTAAAATACTAAAGTTATTAATATACTATTGTCATTATATTTTTTTTTATATATATAGCATTATTATTATTATTTCTATTGTTATTAATATTATTATTTTAACTAGGGTTATTTTTATTATTGTTATATGTAGTGAGTGTGTGTGTGCATATATATATATATATATATATATATATATATATATATATATATATATATATATATATATATATATATATATATAATAGTTCAAAGCCCCTAAAAATCCAGTCAACCCCTACTCTCCCTTCCCTTTTTTCTTCATTTCTTTCCCACGCCATTCTCTCCTACTCCCTCTCCCTTTCACGTAGCTTTCTTCCTTTTTTAGCAACACCACCATCTGTTTCTTTCTTCTTCTTGCTTTCTCAACAACAATAACGATGACGACGACAATGACAACAACAGCACAGCAGCAGCAACAGCAAAAGACCGACAGCAACAGCAGCACCAAAGATCAGCAGTAGCGGCAGCTCCGGTCCAATATATATATATATATATATATATATATATATATATATATATATATATATAATAGTTCAAACCCCTAAAAATCCAGTCAACCCCTACTCTCCCTTCCCTTTTTTCTTCATTTCTTTCCCACGCCATTCTCTCCTACTCCCTCTCCCTTTCACGTAGCTTTCTTCCTTTTCTAGCAACACCACCATCTGTTTCTTTCTTCTTCTTGCTTTCTTAACAACAATAACGATGACAATGACAATGACAACAACAGCACAGCAGCAGCAACAGCAAAAGACCGACAGCAACAGCAGCACCGAAGATCAGCAGTAGCGGCAGCTCCGGTCCAAGCAGTAGCCCTCCCCTGTCCTAGAATTCTACATTATGTGAGTTTTAGGTTAGTTGACTTTGTTAGGTTGTTTATGTGTTGTTTCTTTGTAATTTTTTCTTAATTTATCAAAATTCATTTTTAATATTTGGTTAATTTTTTTAGTTGATCTACATATGTACTTAGTTGATTTTAAATTATTTTAGTTAATTTTAATTATGGGTATTTTTAAATATTTTAATAATATAAATTGTAATTTTTGTTAATTATGTTAATTAATTATTTTTGGTTGGAAATTTGAGTAATTAGTATTAGTATATTAAGTTAGTAATTTTTGTGTTAATAAAATTATTTTTAGTAAATTAATATTATTTTTGAGGAATTATTATGCCTATGTGAATATTTGAATTTGGGGGTAATTATGTAATTTTGTTGAAAATAAAGTTAAATTATATTTTAAATGGTTTTAGAATTTTATAGAGTATTAGAATAATTTTTATAAATTAATTACTATTTTTAACTAATTAATTCTATTTTTTAAAAAATTTTATTTAAATATTAAATTATTTATTATTTTGTGATTAAATGGGTTTTTAATTAATTTTATAATATATTTAAACTATTTAAATAACTAAATGTGAATTTGACTATTTTATGATGAATAATTGTAAAATTGGATTTTATTAATATTACATAAATTATTGGGATTTTATCATCTAATTTGGAAAAATAATTAGTTTAATGTTTTATTATTTAAATAAATTAAATTGTGACATTTTGGGTATTTTATGGATTTTTAATGGTTTTAAATATTTATTATTAAATTATTTATTATTTTTTGTGGATTGTGAACCTCGGTTGGGGATTTGTATAATTCGGGGTCTCAAACCGAGGTGTTGAGCTTGCATGAATTTAGAAGTATGTTTACTTGTAGGATTGACTCTATTTCGATATAGGAATGTCCGTTTTACAGAGGAAACTTTGCCGAATTTTTGATAGATTTCTCATAAAATGTGACATCAGGTCAATCCTAATTTTTGAATTATGAGTCGAGTCTTCCTTAGAAATTCTAGATGTTAGGGTTTCTGTTTTCTAATTGTCATTTCATTTTCTGTCTTTTAGCTGCCCCTCCAGTCACATTTACCAGTCAAGGTCAGACATGACGTATCAGAGGAGCACCTTCATCTTGTAAGTTAATAGTTGATTTAAGTGTCAAGTCTTTCAATTTAAATCATATTAAATTTTGATGAATTATATATTTGTGAGATTCTAGTTAAATAATGATGCATGATTTAAATTATAGTTGGTTTATTTTATTTTATTTTTATTTACTGTAATTTTTATTATTTTATTTAATTTCATTTATTTTAAATAAACTACAGTAGAACGGGCTATCTGATGGGTTTCATCAGGATTGTGTGCGCACCGGTAAAATGTTTAATTATATTGATTATATTACTGGGGCCAATGGTCTGATGATGCTTTGCTCTCGGACACCGCCAGTAATATAATATTTGATTATTTAATAAATATTGGGGCCGAAGGTCTGGTGATGCTTTGCTCTCGAACACCACCAGTACAGTTGGATTAATATTTATTAAATCATTGGGGCCGATGGTCTAGTGATGCTTTGCTCTCGGACACTGTCAGTGATATTGGATTAAATAATGTGACTACAGTTGTGCATCTTGGTGATGCTTTGCTCTCAGGATCTGATAGTCTTTGATATAAGTGAGCCAAATGACTGTTGAAAATTAAAAACTCGGGTTCTACCTAGTTTTTATACTAAAATGTTTTAAAAGCATTTAAATATTTATTTCTTTCCTTTTGAAAAATGAATTTCTATATGTATATTAAATGAATTGAATAAATTATAAATATATTATATTTTCATAAAAAAATATTTTAAAGGAGATTTTCAAATCACATTCATTTCATTTATTAGCTTACTCAGTAAGGTCTGACTCCTCTCAATTTATTTTTTTTCAAGAATTTGAGAGTCTTCTGTTAGGCCTACTTCTCTATGCCGTGTAGCTTCTTCACCGGCTATCTTATGTAAATCTATATAGTTGTATTTTTATTAGTATCCGTATATCGCAGTAGAGAACTGTATAACTGAGTATTTTAAATTTGGATATTATGTATTGAGATTTATGTACTTAGATACTATTTTATATAATTGATGATATTTATTTATTTTATGCACTATGATGTTATGGTTTAATTAAATTAAGAAAAATCAGTTTCATAATGTGCATTATGATTTAATTATTTTATTGTAAGGTTTTAAAGTGAAATATTCCATGTTTTTCTTTTAAGGGTTACTACAGGTTTTGATAGCTTTATACTTTTCCATTCCCTAGTGACGGTCACATGCTATTAGGTTCGAGTCATGACATGAGAAATATGACCAAGCAAAAGAATCTTTGCTTTCACCTTTTAGATTGTTGATTCAGACATTTAAGTCTTTACTTCCACCTTATGGATCTCCGATTTAGTATCATTAATGCACATGCAAACATATCAAAAGTAACAAAGTGTTAAAACACATTTGCATGCAACTAGAACTAAAAGATAATCAATATATTCAATGTTTAAAAGCAACTAAATTACCATAAAACTCAAAAGCTTTAACTTTTGTCTCCTATTTTTATATTTTTAACATAAAAACAAGAAATGAAAGTAAAGATCAATCATCAATGGACACTAAGGAGCAATAGCATACTGAAACTAGTATTATCTAGACTTTTTTTCAATAATCAAAGGACGAAGAGGGTAAGAGCTTGAAGGTTTAGGTTTACAAAAGGTTAGAGAATGTCAGATTTATGGTTAGAATGAAGGAATTTAGGGGAATAAGCAACAAACTTAAAGAAGATATAAAGGCAAGAACTAGAGAAGTTAAGAGAATAAAGAGGAGATGGATGGTTGTGAAAGATAGAATGAGAGGAAGTGAGGTTAGGTTTAGATTTTGAGAGAATAAGATGTTTATATATGTAGGGTTTTTAGGGCTATGGGGTAGGAATGAAACAACAACGTTTTGCTATATATATATATATATAAGTACAATTTGGATCCTTATGGTTTTGCCAAAATCTGTGTTTTTTTTAGAATTTAAATACCTTGTGTTTGATATTTGTTTATACTTTAGTACCTTTCTAAATAATATCATCATTTTTTAATGAGAAAACATCAATATAATATTAAATTTCAATGATAAATTAATTATGTATATGATTCTAACCAATTTATTATTTTTCAAAATAATATTATAATTTTATTTTCAAAATTATGATTTTTATTTATAATTAAATTAAAAATACATCTAACTTTGATTTTTTTGAGTTTATTGTAGTTAGTTGAATAATATATTACTCATTATATGATTTTAGCATTGAAAATGCATGTTATTTTTGTGTTAAAGCATACATTTTAAACAATATTTGTTAAAAGGGTACTAAAGTGTAAAAAATGTAAAAACACATGGTACTTAAATGCCAAAAAAACCACATGACTAATTTTGTCAACTTCCACCAAGCGAGTTGAGTCGTTCCAGATTTTCGATGTAGGTTAGGGTTAGATTGTGGAGATGGGCAGGTCTTGCACAACCATACATAAAATGCATGCATTTTAAGCACTATCCCTTTAATGTTTCATAAGTATAGTTGAGAGATGTGACTATTTTCTGATAATTAGGAAATGAAATAGTAATTTTTAGAAAAATATGTAAATGATCATCCTTTGTCCCTTTTTTAGTATAATTGGATGCCCTTTATATCTCCTTTTATAATGCTTTATGTGGTGTCATTATGCAAACATTTTAGAGGGTAAAAAATGGCTTAAAGAAGAAAAATTTTAAGAAGTAAATCAGTGTATAGTTGTGCACTAGCCTGACACAATCGTGCACTACCATAAGAAAAGATTAGGAATCAAGACATTATTGTTCACACCCTAGGACATAGTCGAGAATCCCCAGTTTACTAAGCCTATCCAAAGCCTAACACAGTCATCCAAGCCCCAACATAGTTGTGCACTAGACCATCTTACACTTACTAACTTTATCTTATGCAAGGACAACTAGAGGGAATATTCTTTGATTTTAGGGCAAATTCTAAGGCATATAGGAGGTATAAAAGCATCATTTTTAGGAGAAGAAAGGAAGAAAGTGGATTATTTTAGAGTTTTGTATTATACCTAGCTACTAGCAAGATAGGAAAAGAACCATCACATCCTCTATTAATCATCACCACCTTCCACCCTTTTTACACTCAACTGCCCCCATTATATAATTTTCCTCTTTAGGATTTTAACTATAATATGTCATTTTCTCAAGAAATCAAGATAAGAGTGGAGAATCTTCATTGGACTTTAAGGTTTAGGAAAATAATCTAATTAAAGGGGTTTCTTTATTTATATTCTTCATTCTTATCTTGTGTACTTAAGTTATCAATTTTTAATATAAGATTTTTTATATATTGCTTTGTATATGTTTTTGCAATAAGTGACTAGTTTCATTATAGTTGATGTAAGTACACTTTAATTTCTAATTTTTGTATGTAAAAATATGTTCTTACAAATGGGTTTGATCTTTCAACTTATTATTTGCAATAGTTTGGCCATTTATTATTTTGAATAATATGATTATATTGAGAACTTTACTATGTTATGGATTTGAGACTTAACCTATTGATTGCTCTAGTATTATTGTGTTATATTGAGAACTTTATTGTGTTATGGATCTAAGACTTAACCTATTGATTGCTCTAGTATTATTGTGTTATGGATCTAAGACTTAACCTATTAATTGCTCTAGTAGTTAAGAAACATTAAAATGATTAATATTATTTGAATGCTTTGAGCTTGAAATTAGTAATCAATATGTTAAGTGATTGGTAAAGTAAGAGCCCCCTTTAGTCGTTAATGCATTATTTATTAATTAACTTAATGAATGCTTGAGAAATATTTTCTAAGTATTGTAATGAAATGCATAATTTATGACATATCAATAAATTATTAAATTGGAATTGACTAGAGTGTAAAGTAAAATTAGGAGAAGGAAATCCCAACTTCTTGCATTTGTAGATTACAAACTCCATTTGATCATGCATATTTAGTTTACTTTAGGTTAGTGTAATCTAGTTCATTTCCTAATTTAGTTATTAATTATTTAGCCTTTATTTGATTATCTACACTAAAAATAGCTTCAATACTTAATCTTTCAATCTCTATGGGAACAATTTTTTTCTTATGCTACTTATATGACCTATGTACTTTTGAAATACAGGTCAAGGGCATCCAACTAGTTTAGTATCATTATCATATATAAAAAATATTTCAACCAAATTATCATTATCCTTTAAAAAGTTAAGAGCATCCATTAATTCCCACTTCTCCATTTTTATTTTTTTTAACTCCATTGTAATTTCACTTATAGTGTATATACGTTAGTTAGTAGCTATGATCACATATGCAATTTCTTTTATTGAATAAGTTATTTCCATAAGCTCATTAAAAATGATATCAAAAGTGATTCTTTTTTACCTCCTTTTGAAAGTAGTTTTAATGGCCTTAAAGTTTATGAAAAACTATTATAGGATGGTGATTGTAGGACATATCAAGTTAAAAGATCTTGTGTATCTAGAAGCACATCATCATTCATTTACATTTTATTAATGTCTTTAATATATAAATGTTGTTTTGCTTGCCACCTATGAATTTTTTCCTTCGTGCTTTCACTTTTATTACCATTTACTAAATCTTATTCAAATAACTCATAGGCATCTTCCAAAAAATAAAGTTCTTCTTCCCACAATAAATAATATTCACTCTTAACCAATAATCAATAATAAGTGAACACCGAGGACCATAGTATTTATACATATAAAATATATAGTAGGCATTAACAAAATAAAAAGTATAGAAACATATCACATAACTATAGACATTACCACATTATACATATGGTATTGCACTGCCATACATAGTTATATATGACATTTATATATCAAAATGATGAATTTAAATGTTAGAAGATATCTTAATCTTGTAAGTTACAATTTAAGGATCTTAAAAAGACATTAGGTTAGATGAGCATTTGACTTGCACTCAATTTTATAAGCATATAATCATAAATGTTATGAGCTTTTTTACTTTTTACTAGCAAAGTTTTCCATGACATTAGCATGTTTTCCATGTTTTCTTATAAGACCAATAATCATTTCAAGAACATAAAACAACAGGAAATTATCAATGCATTAAAACCCTTATCCTCATGAAATTCTAGACATAATTGAATCCACATAAATTATGTTTTAACACAATTAATAGTTAAAAAAAATAAAATTTGTTTAATATAAATTTAGTTTATTTAATTCAATGTCTAACAAAAAGTCATCTCAAAACAACTAGTGAGCTTTCAAACTTAGATAAACATACATGTTGGCTACAAGGTTTAGTGCACACCCAAGTATTCAAAAACTATGACACTGTGCAAGCTTTACAACTTGATTGGGAGATACAAAACTCACCATAAAGGCTATATTAGAGAAGAAGTCACAACCTAGGCAAAAACCAAGACCACCGAATTTCATGATGATTGGATTCTATGGAGGCCCAACAACTACCTTCATAAAATAAGTTTGAATGTTGGAGTTCCATGTGCATTTTGCTTATTATAGTTATTTATCCTTTAATCATTTCCTTATTGCATGCAACATTTCCAATCTTACTCATGCAACTTACATATCATGCAACGCATGTTATCATATGTTAACATTTTGATCATGTCATATTAGTATTTGTCATGCAATTATGTCAAGTTATTGTATAATTGAATTATGTGTTATCATCATACATCACAACCATTCAAGCAACTAGTCATAACAAAGAATAAAATCATTCAAAGAAGGAGATTAGGAGAAAAGTGTTACAACCTATAATCAAAATAAAAAATAAAACCTAATATTGTGTTGTAGGAATCAAATTAGATTGATGAATTACTCCAAAAGCAAAGGAATTGTGTTAAGTTTTTTTATTTTGTGAATTAATTTTAAAGAAACCTAAATCTACCAATTTTAATTAATATCTATAAACCTAATTCCTATAAAAGCTAAGTGAAAGGAACATTGAAATCAAAAAAAAGTTATTCTAAAAAAAAAGAAATCAAAATAAAGTTAATAATAGAAGAAGGAGAAGAGGAAAATCACAGAGGAAAAATCCCTTTAAAGAACGATAAGTTAAAAGCCTCTTTTTTCTTCTTATAGATATCTTTTTTTGCCTCTCCACAATTAGGAGAAACATATGTTATAGTGAACAAAGGAAACCTAAACTTAATGAAATAAGACTCCTAACTAAAAAAAAAAAAAGATAAAGTGATAACAAGATAAAACAAATAAAATAAATGAAGTCGAATGCATGTGTGTGAAAGTGTAAAAGATAAGTTAACAAATTACACATTTGCTCTTCTATTTTTTTTTAAATATAAATAAATTCTTAGAAAGAAAAAATGACAAAAATTATTTTTAACATAATTTATTTTTAAAAATTTTTAAGAGTTTTTCATAGTCTCTTGTCACTTCATTTTATAGCAACAATGCTCTTGATATTTTTGCATGGTGATCACCACTGGATTTTCTAATACATCCTTAAAACTGAGGTGCTAACAATACCTCAAGTTACTTAATTTAGAAAATGTCAGTCCTTAAAAAGCCAAACAAGTGAAAAATTAGAAGATATCCATTCTAAAAATAGTCATAATAATCCAACATAACATTCATTAATGCTATAATTTGTTTCTATTAGACAATTTATAGAAAAATTAGAGGCACATGTAAGGATTACTCAAAATATTCAATTTTGTTTTTATAAAAAACTATAGATAATCCACAAAACCCCATAAAACTTGAAATGCACTGACAAAAACCCATAACAATAGGATTTAATTTTTCTAAAAATTAAAAATGCCCACTAGCTTAAAACCCTAAATTCTCAAATTTCTACTTACAATTAAAATAATCAATTTGACAAATTTTTGTATTAGTTTGATAATCTTTGTTGAGACCTTCAATTAGCAAAGAGAGGTAGCATTAAAACCAAATAGAAAAGAGAGAAGTATCAATGAGATGATTTTCTTTAGAATAAAAAAGATTAAAAAATAGAAAGATATTTTTGAAAATAAAAATATTGAGTGATATTTAAGCCATTTAGGAATATAGATTTAAAAATTGTGGAATTCATTTGAAAAATCCAACCATTTCAGTAGAATTTGATATAGTTATAATCAATTCGACAAATTTATAAACTTGAAATTGGAAATAAATTTTACAATATATCTATTTAAACTAAGCACACATCATTTAAAATTCCAAATTAATTGTAATAACCCTGGTTTTAAATTATTTTATTAAATATTGAGATATGCAGTGTTAATAAAGTTTAAAAATTATATTTAATTATTTCACTAATTTATGATTTATTATCATTATTTTAAGTTTAATTGAATTTTCTACGTAAATATATTAATTTGGATTTATTATTTTGGACGTTTAAAATTCTATTATGTATGGTTATTATTTTTGAACTCTATCATTTTAATAATGTTAATTTAGTGCATGGTTATTTTAATATTATCATTTTTAAACACTAATATTATTTTCTTAGTTGACATGATTTTGAGCATTTTTAATATTGTAAGTACCTCATTATTATTTTATTCTACTAATTTACTTTGTTAATATTTATTAATTTTGATAGTGATGTTTTATTAATGTTATTTTGAATGTTATTTTATATTATATTCTATTGTGTGGATTATTATTAATATTTTGTGAGACTATGTATGTGTGTGTGTGTGTGTATATATATATATATATAAATGAAATAGTGTTTAGTTTTGTGTGGTGGTAATTTCTTTAGACATAAAATAATATTATTATAACCTAAGATTAATAAAAGTATAAATAAATAAATATATATATATATATATATATATATATATATATATATATATATATATATATATACACTCAATTATTTAGAAGAGAAAGAAGAGAATTGCAGAGCTTCCTTCTCCCCCTCCGTGCGTCCTTGCTCGACCTCCCCTGTCTGTGTGCTTCTCACCGGACTGCTTCTCCCACGACCGGACTGCTTCTCCCACCACCGGTCGATCATCAGCCTTCCCACCTCCCTCTGGACGCCGGCAACTGCTGGAGAGGCTATTGAAGCCGAGGAACAGCAGCATCAGCTGCAGCAGCTTCTCCTTGCGCGATGGTCGCCTACAGCAGCAGCTTTCTGTCGCGACGCCAGCTCCGCCACCACCTCCACCTGCTGTCACTGGACATGGCAACAGCTCCAACATTCTTCAGTTGTTGATCTTCTTGCTTGGTAAGTGTGGGTTGATGATTGGAAAGGGTAGTTGTTAGGTGGTTGTTTTTGGTAGTTTTTAGGTTGATTTTGAGTTTAGTTAATTTATATATTATGTATTTAATTATTCAGCATTTAGTTTAATTATTTGGTTAATTTTGAGTTGATCCAAATTGTTTTGATTAATTTATATTTAATTATTAATTATTAAAAATTTTGTTAATTAAGTATTTTAATTATAAATTTGGTTAAATTATTAATGCTATATATTGTTGGTAATTATAATGTTGAGAAATTAATTTTTGAGAATTATTATATAATTTTCAGAAATATTTATAGTTTATGTAAATTTTGAAGTATTGAATTAAATGAGTATTTTGGATGAATTTAAAGGTTAATTGTGTGTTTGAGTTGATACTAAAATGTTATTTATTTATAAAATAATTTTTATGAATTTATATAATTTTATAGAATTTTATATAGGTTATGTGTATTTTGGGATTAATAGATTAAACATGTATTTTTATAGAAATTATTGGTTAATTAGGTGTATTTGTTGATTTTAGTGAATAATATGTTGAAGAAATAAATTTTGAGAAATTACATAATTTTTATTGAATTTTTGAATATTATTATTTCTTTATGAGTATTTTGTATATTAGGGGAATTTTGGTAATTTGGTAGTGATTTTAGCTAAATATTAAATTTAATTGGTTTTAATGAATATTTGAAGTATAAAAATGATTTTTATAAATTAATTACTATTTTTAACTAATTAATACTATTTTTTAAAAAAATTATTTTCAAATTATATATGATATATTATTTTTGTAAATAAATGGGTTTTTAGTAACTTTTAGTATGTCTATGGATTAATTAAGTAATTTGGATTTAGAAAATGGATTTTATTAATATTGGTGTATTTTTCAAGAAATATCGATTTTTACTTATATTATATTATCATGAGGATTTTTAAGTAATTACGGGTAAAATAATTATTTTTAATGTTTTTAATGCTTAAATTGCCAAATTTTGATATTTAAAGGGTATTCTTGGTATTTGTTGAATTTATATATTTTATTGTATCTTGTGGTGAATTGTGGACTTCGGTCGGGAAAAATTATAGTTTCGGATCTCGACCGAGGAATTGGGAGAATATTATATTCATAGTGTGTTTTCTTTGCAGGACCGGCTCTACTCTTTGAGTAGAGAGATGTCCGTTTTACAGGGGAGGTTCTGTCGGATTTTTGGTAGAATTCTCGTAAAACGTGATATCCGATCAAATTTCTATTCTAATTCTGTGTCAAAATTTCTAGATCGAGTCTTTAGAATTTTCGTTAAATTTATTCTGATTTCATGTTGTCATTTGTTTGTCTAGTTGCGTCGAGACCGAGGCCTAACAGATCAGGCCCGCCAAGTTTGTCTCGTGGAGTGCTAACATGTGAGTTATTATACTGTATATATATGCACATTAAACAATTAGGTTTAGGTTTAATACATTTGAGTAACATACACATGTTTTAAAATATACACTTAGACATAATTATTTTATTAAATGATTAGTATACCTTAGGTATAGTTTTAGTAGATTTTAGGTTTATTCTTAAATAATTGCATGTTAAATTATAAACCTACACTTAAATTATTTTTAAGTTTATGTTTGGTATATTTTTATTTATTTCCGAATAAATAAATGTTTTATTATTAAATTAAACCTAACACATTAGTGGTATATTTAGGGTATATCTTTTGCATATTTAAGTATATTTTTAAGATAATGCATGTTATATTATTGTTACTCATTTAAATTTTTTTTAACTATATTAATGATTTATCTTTAATTTATTTCATATTTTATTTGACTATATATATATACCTGAAATATACTGGGTATATTTTAGGTATATTTTTTGTATGTATATATATGGTTGGTTTTACTATTATGAATATTGTTCTACATTAATTATTTTCCGAATGAATGATTTATTTTAAGTGAAGGATATCAATAGAACGTGCTTCCTAGTGGGTAGCACTAGGACCGTGTACGTACCGGTACGATAGATAAGGATTGAGTGAGAGTTAAAATTGGGTGATTATAATTGATTTAATTGATTTGACTAAGATTATAATTGATTTAAAATTGGCCCCGCAATAGTATGTCTATGGATTAATTAAGTAATTTGGATTTAGAAAATGGATTTTATTAATATTGGTGTATTTTTCAAGAAATATCGATTTTTACTTATATTATATTATCATGAGGATTTTTAAGTAATTACGGGTAAAATAATTATTTTTAATGTTTTTAATGCTTAAATTGCCAAATTTTGATATTTAAAGGGTATTCTTGGTATTTGTTGAATTTATATATTTTATTGTATCTTGTGGTGAATTGTGGACTTCGGTCGGGAAAAATTATAGTTTGGGATCTCGACCGAGGAATTGGGAGAATATTATATTCGTAGTGTGTTTTCTTTGCAGGACCGGCTCTACTCTTTGAGTAGAGAGATGTCCGTTTTACAGGGGAGGTTCTGTCGGATTTTTGGTAGAATTCTCGTAAAACGTGATATCCGGTCAAATTTCTATTCTAATTCTGTGTCAAAATTTCTAGATCGAGTCTTTAGAATTTTCGTTAAATTTATTCTGATTTCATGTTGTCATTTGTTTGTCTAGTTGTGCCGAGACCGAGGCCTAACGGATCAGGCCCGCCAAGTTTGTCTCGTGGAGTGCTAACATGTGAGTTATTATACTGTATATATATGCACATTAAACAATTAGGTTTAGGTTTAATACATTTGAGTAACATACACATGTTTTAAAATATACACTTAGACATAATTATTTTATTAAATGATTAGTATACCTTAGGTATAGTTTTAGTAGATTTTAGGTTTATTCTTAAATAATTGCATGTTAAATTATAAACCTACACTTAAATTATTTTTAAGTTTATGTTTGGTATATTTTTATTTATTTCCGAATAAATAAATGTTTTATTATTAAATTAAACCTAACACATTAGTGGTATATTTAGGGTATATCTTTTGCATATTTAAGTATATTTTTAAGATAATGCATGTTATATTATTGTTACTCATTTAAATTTTTTTTAACTATATTAATGATTTATCTTTAATTTATTTCATATTTTATTTGACTATATATATATACCTGAAATATACTGGGTATATTTTAGGTATATTTTTTGTATGTATATATATGGTTGGTTTTACTATTATGAATATTGTTCTACATTAATTATTTTCCGAATGAATGATTTATTTTAAGTGAAGGATATCAATAGAACGTGCTTCCTAGTGGGTAGCACTAGGACCGTGTACGTACCGGTACGATAGATAAGGATTGAGTGAGAGTTAAAATTGGGTGATTATAATTGATTTAATTGATTTGACTAAGATTAATGGTATGTTAGATAGTGTGATTGCGGGGCCAATCACACTGACAGTCGGACTGCTGGAGCTCGGTTGACTTAGTGTCTCGGGGCCAGTCTACTGTCCATAAGTGAATTGAATGATCTACTGGGTTAATTGAGATGTGAGGTGATAGATAGTGTGATTGCTGGAGCTCGGTTGACCAAGTGTCTCGGGGCCAATCACACTGACAACCAGACTGCTGGAGCTCGGTCGACTTAGTGTCTCGAGGCCAGTCTGTTGTCCAGATTGGAATAAGTGTTCTATTTGGAATCAAGTGAGCCTGTATGGCTAGAGTGATGATGGGATTGTTTGAGGTTGTTATTATTTTGGGTTCTATGGATCCTTCATAAATTAAAACAAACGTTTTCTATATTTAGTATATTTATAAAAGCAGAGTTTGACATTGGTGTGAATTGTGTGTATATACATACATATATAATAATGCCTGATTGTTATGGTTTAGTTTGCATGTATATATAGTATAATAATTCACTCAGTGAGGTCTGACCCCCCTCAATTATTTTTTTCAGGAGATTCCATATCATCAGACCTTAGTTGTAGAGTTTCTCGCCGGTGTTCTTCAGTCCCGACTATTTTATGCAAATGTATATTCTGAACTTTGAATTGTATTCTAGAAACTACAGTAGTAGTGTTATTATATTGGAAGTGTAGTATTTTGTTTGGATATTATATATTCTGAGAATTTGTATTTGAACATTGTACGAATAGGTATTCATTTATAAAAAGATTTGGAGTATTTATTTTATATATTGATTCAGAAAAATTTTAATTTGATCGTAATTTTATATATTTATTGCATGATTTTATTTTCTAAGGCTTTCTATGGGTTCCGGATTCGAAACAATTCCCGTTCCCTAGCGCCGATCATGACTCCTAGTTTGGGTCGTGACATTAATTCCACAAAATATTATGGAATTGATTTGTACTAAAGAAATAAATTAAATTTTTTGATAGAATTGAACAAAATAAGGGAAAAATATATTGACTAATAAAAAAAGGGAGAAATTAATAGAAATGGACTTTTTTTTTTAAAGTAATAAAAGCAAACTATGGAAAGGTTTCAACATATTTCCAAAAAGGGAAAATCACATTTTTGGTGTCTCAAATTTTTAATTTTTGCTATTTTGGTGTCTCAATTTTTATTTAAGGGAAAGTACATAAAACCACCTTGCGGTTTTAAGTTTTTGCAATTTTAAATATGTGTTTCATTTTTTGACAATTTTGGGTGATGTGTTTGTTGCCGTTTGATGATTTCCAGTATATGAGGCTAACATCATTAAATGAGTCCTACTTGGCGCTAATATGGACTGTTTCACTGGAACACTCATTTAACAGTGTTAGGCTCATATACTGGAAATCATTAAACGACAACAAACATAGGACCCAAATTGTTAAAAATGAAACACATACTTAAAATTGCAAAACCTTGAAACCACATGGTGGTTTTTCGTACTTTCCTTTTTATTTTTTAATATTTTGATGTCTCAACTTTAAAATTCATAGCTAATTTGGTGCATATGATCATATTGGACTTACTAGAATGCTGATTGGGCTATTATGGGTCCCACTTATTACCTTGTCTCCAACCACATCAGAATAAAACAATAAAAAAGGAGTTAAAGAAAAATGTACCCGTAAACTTTCTAATATTAATATTCTTTTTATTTTTATTTATTAACATTGAACCCTAAATAGAATAAATAGTAAAAAGAATGAAGAAAATTATTACTACATGAAGAAAAAGAGGAAGAAGAAAAAGAATAAGAAGAACAACAATAACAACAACAAAAACATTATAGAAGTAAGATGTTCCCGTTGAAAGTAAAGGATGATGAGAACTTCATGGACGAACTCAAATCTAGGAAGACAGTTTTGAAGTTGTGAAGATCTATCATACAATCAATCTTTTCAGTGGGCTGAAAATCAATTATATGAGATAGCAAGATGTTTCATTTGTGTGTTATTAAAGAACAAGTTTTGGTAAAAGTTTCAATTATAAAGTAGCAAAGGAAGGGAAAGAAGGTTATGGGTGGTTGTTATTAAATTAGTAATTATCATCATCTTTAAGTGATAATGAGAGGATAATGATTTTGAGGGTAGCAACTATGTGTGCAGTAGCCTCTTATATCATTAATTTATATTATGATCTAAATGAAAATTTCTTTTTGTGATTATAAAGATGTTATTTAGCTTTTGATTTTTAATTTAATGAGTTTTTTGAAGGCAAAGATGTTAGTTTAGCTTTTGATCTTTTGATCCTTAGTTTCAAACATATGTTATCAATTGCTTCAATATACAGTGGCATTATCAGTTGCTTCAATATGCAATGGCATTATCAGTTGCTTCAATATGTTAGTCTTAGTATTTACTTAGTTAGTTGTTATTGTATTATTTGTATGTGTGATGTTCACTTTTTGAACTAGTATTGGTTTCATTCGTAATATAAAGGAATAAGTTAACTAGTAGCCAATATTTTGGCTCCTAAATAAGTTATTAAATGGAGTTTCATGTACTTAGAACAAGATTGTATGAAAATAAAAATAATATATGAAAAAGAAATTAAGTAAAGTGAATAAAAATGATAACCATAACAAATAATCAAGTTTGCTTTTAAGTGGCAAACAAAAGTTATGATACAAACAAAATTAAGATTATACAAATTGGTTTATATAACTTGGTAAAAGAAATAACAAATTAGTGCATATGACACATCAATTCAATAGATCTAAAAAAATAAGTAAATTCACTAAAATGGCAATTCACCTTTTTTATATTGCTTTTAATCCTTGTGTTTCAGGAAGAGGTTGTCCACCATTTGTAGTTTTTCTTAGTCTTTTTAGATTTTCAATCATTAGCATTACTAATAGATGCTTTTCTCTTAGCTGATTGACTAAATGATTTTGCTCTTTTTTGTTGATTATCCTAAAAAGCATGTAAATATGATAATTTACAATTATTAACAATGTCATTAACTTGAATTATGAAAGAAGAATAAAATAAATATACTTGAATTTGAGTAGTAGTTATTGAATACTTTCCATTTTTTTGAAGCCTTGTGTACTTTATGTCATGAATGCTGGTTTAGGCTCAAAATTAGACCTAATTTTCCCATATTTAACTAAACTCATTGATTGGGTGCTCTTGGTTGCACATATAGATGATTATCATATTCACAATATATTTATAAGACAAAAGTCATAATTAGGCATTATTTAATGGTCTTACTTACATTCAATATCATATTGTTTATTGTTAGGTCTGCATAAACACTAAAGCCTATAGGTGGCTATAAAGAAAAACCTGGTGGAATTCAATGGTTGAATTATTTAGTAGACATACTTGGATGAGTTGTATAAACATATAAGTTGGTATTGTTTTTGTTAAATAAAAAATTGAGAAATATGAATCTTCTCTATGAACCTTTAATAATATAAGTTCTAGCAAAAGAAGAAAAGAAACAAGCATGAAACAAAATATATTGGACATTATATTGCATTCAAACAACACATCAATATACACAAGAAGTAAATTGTACTTACTTTCATTGCAAAAGGTCTTGATTGATGACTGATGTCATCTTCCATATTCAGATTCATCTCTAGTATTATCTCTTATGGTTCTTTACCATAAGTATCTTGTGGAACTGAGCTAGGCACTACTTGTGTTTGAACATGCATTCCCTAAACAAATAGCAACAGTCATACTAGTTTAAAGAGATAACTTAAGACAACTAACTATACAATGATCATGCATTAACCAGAAGTCAATCACTGATGTAGTAGCATCTGAAATCTTTAATTTTTCACCAATAACTTGCATTTTTCACCTCAGTTAGTAATTTACATAAACAGATAGAAAATAAATACATTAAACTTATATGTTATACAATATAATAATAAATTTTTAATAAGTAAAAAAAATTACTTTTAGTTTTTATGGTCTTGATTTTGCTCTAATGTCATCTACCAAATTCATATTCATCTATACTAGTCCTTCACTATTATTAACTTCTAGACTTGAGTAAGGCTATATAAGGGGTGTAAAAATGGAACAACTAAATGTCAAATATTAATTTTGCTCAACAAGCATGAAACATATAATAAGACAACAATTATATAAAATAAGCAAGTATAAACTCATGTTGTTTGAGCTCCTTTCCTTTAAAAATTTACAAGTTTGTATGTTGTCGCTTGTTTGATAACATATTTGATAGGTCATTTGCCTTCCATGCCTTGACATTGACCTTTAAAAATGTACAAGTCAATCTGCATCTACATTTCCATTTGAATTTGCATTTGGATATAAATATGCATTTACATGAACGTTTAAGATTGCATTTGCATTTTTCCTACTACATTTATCTCCTATAAGTAAATCTTCTAAAAATTGACTTCATAATTCATTTGCTATATGCCCCTCATCTACCACTTCCTGAAAACTACATAAAATAGCATTTTTTCATTCATGTAATGAGGTTAAGTCATAGTATGCCCCTTATTTATATCACCATCACCTCTTTCGACTATTGCATGCTCTATGGCACTAATAGTTTCTTCAAGTCTAACATCCTCTATAATTAGATCACTTATATCAGTCTCCTTTCTAAATTCTCTATCAATTTCACTCAAGTATTTTCTATACAATACCTTAAAAGTCTCAAAGTCATGTTCCAAATAAAGCTCCAATTGCTGGTGCTTTTTTTTAGCTGTTCAATAAAAACAGCACTGGTTCCTTCATACAATAACAAAAGACCATTTTCTAATGACATATCAAGTTTCCTAAAATGAACCTTCTTAATTTCCTAATTACCACACATATCCTTTAAAACATTAAATAATGAGCTAAGGACAAAGTTTCCCACATCTATGTCCATTTATTTCCTTTTACCCTTAATATAATGTTTTCCCTACTCCCACCACACAGAAAGATTCCATTGCAAAAGACGATAAGAACGTGATTTTTCCATTTTGAAATCACAAAATAAAAAATTAATAAAGTAAAAGCTGTTGCATAGTATAATTTTGAAAAACAAACACATACAAAGGAGAAAATGACACACAACTAACAAAAAAATTGAAAAAAAAAATTGAAACTTGAACATACTTTTTTAGTTTGAAAGTTCCCGAAGTAAAATATGTCTTAACTTCAAGTTCATTTTTAGCTTGAAAATGAACTTCACCAAATGCTTTTAGTTTGCTTTTACCTTAAAAGTTTAGTTTTCCCTCTTCTCAAAGCGCTACTTGCAAGGGAAGTTCAGCCACGAAAACACTAATTTTATATTAATCTTAATAAAAACAAAATGCTAGTTGGAGGATATAGCTACTTATTTTGATTCATAAGTTTCAGGCATATTTGTCTTTAACTCATTTTTTATCATTTTATTCTAACATGGCTAGTGACAAGGCAATAAGTTGAACATAAAAAAGCCCAATCAACACTTTAGTAATGTCAATATGACTAGATACACCAAATTAGCTGTGAATTTTAAAGTTGAAACACCAAAATAACAAAAAAGAAAGTTGAAAAATTAAAACAACAAAAATTAAAAAGTTGAGACGCCAAAAATGCAATTTTTCCTTTTAACAATAAAAGGATATAAGTATTAGACAACATCATTTATAATTTCATTGTTAATAATTTCACTATTAGATATACATATTTTAATAATTATTTCTAAATTTTATTTTATTTAACTACTAAAATTAATTTCACTATCATCCTATGAAAAGTCTAAATATAATTTACTTCAATAAAAAATTATTACGGCCTATTTAATTTAACTATTTATAACAGCTAATAGTTGATATTGATTATTGATATTGTATAACAGAAAACTGATAACAGTTAATTGATAAAATATGAACTGTTTGATAAAATTTTAATAATTGTTACTTTTGTATATCAACAACTATTAAGGATATAATTTATTTATAAATATAGTTTTATATACTTTTTATAATCTTTTTTAGTATGCAAAATATATATATATATAATATATATATATATATATATATATATATATATATATAATTTATTATCTTTAATTATATTATTAAAATAATTAATATAAATTATTTAAAAAATTAAATTTTAAAATATAAATATTATTGTATAATTTTTTTAAATAATTATAGGTATAAATATAATAATTATTTAATTATAATTTATAATAATATTTATTTAATTATTAATTATAAAAAATTAATTATATTTAATTTAAATTTAAATTAAATTATTTATTATTAGTTATTTTGGTGATTGGCCTAAGTCGATATGCTTGCGGGTTTTCAACTACGTGGCAAATTGTAACTAAAAGCTCCTTTTCTTAGTTTGACTGTTAGATGCAAGTCCCACTTTCAGCTGACACGTCGTAGCAGTTTTAAGATTATTTTCTTTCCCATTAATTTTCATTATGAATAAGACATTTGGAAATTTTCTATTTTCAAAAATCTTTAAAATTCGATGATTCTAATTTTTTTCTAGTCAAACATTTTCCTCCTAGTTTATTCTTAAATTATAAATTTATTTTAACTTTCATATCAATTAAAGATTTAATTAATGTAATTAAAAAATAAATTTTCATGTATTTTTTTATTAATAATAAATGATCTATTTCATGTTACTATTAATTAATTTTAATAGAAATATTTATTAAACAAAAATTTATTAGTAAATTGATAAATTGCTTATTTTCAAAAGTAACATTGACCTTTAATGAATTTTTGTGTTTGATTTTATAGACGCCTCAACCTATCAAATTTGATATTATAAACAACTAGTGAATTTTGTAATGTTTAAACAACTCCATGTTTTGCTCCACTCTTCTTATTTAAAAATATTTTTTTAATACTCATAATTTTTATAAATTATCATTTTAATTGTAATACCTTACATTTTAATTGAATAAAGTAATTTTAAATTTGAATTTTTAATAAATACTTTTAGGTTATATTATATAAGTGATAATTATTTTGCTATCTAATGGAGATATATATATTTATATTAATATTATTTTAGGGTTTATATCAAGTATAAACTTAATATAATAGTGTGTGTATATATATATATATATATATATATATATATATATATATATATATGTATATTCAATGTGTGTATATATATAGTACATACAAATAGGATTAAATTTGTACACACACACACATATATATATATATATATATATATATATATATATATATATATATATATATATATATATAGGATTAAATTTGTACACATATATATATATATTTGTACACACACACATACACATATATATATATATATATGTAATATCCTGAATTTTTAAATAATTTTATACTGCATCGGGATATGCAGTGTTAATAATTTTTGTATATATATTTATGATATTTTATGAGTTTGTTGTTTGTTTAAAGCTAATATTAATTATTTTATATTATTTTAAGTACTTTACGTAAAATTTTTCCGAAAATTTTACTTTCGGGAAAATTGACACGTAAATAATTTAATACTATTTATTTTGACTAGTTTTATGAATTTGCATGAACTCATATATAATTTTAAAGTGCTAAAATAGAATGTATATATGTGTATTTATTTAAATTAATTAGAGCTTAATTAATTTCCTTAATTTTATTATTTAATTTTTAATTTTTGTATTAATTAATTTTAAGTTTATAAATTATTAAACATATTAAAATATGTGTGTGAAATTTTATATTATTATAATATATAGTGTGTGTATGTTTATATATATATATATATATATATATATATATATATATATTATAGTGTGTGGTGTGGGAATATTTAAATTAAAGTAAAGTTATGTATATATATATATATATATGGTACAACTATAAGTGAATGGGGTAAAATCATTTCCCTCTTTCTTTCTTTCTTTTTTTTTCTTTTCTCTTCTTCTTCTTCTTCTTCCCCTCACTCTCGGTTCCTTCCAACCGGACCACCACCATACCGCCCCACCTGCAACCAGCCATCACCACTGCTTCCCCTTCCGTCCAGCAGCCACCAGCCGCCACTAGCATTGTCTGTCGCCGCCTAGAACGCCGGAAAACGAAGGAGACCGAAGGTGGAGCTTCCTCACGCCGGTGAAGATTCCGACCACCTTAGGACGTCGGACCAGACTTTTTTGAAAGCTTTTCATCCGGTGAATCCATTTCCGAGCTCCGTTTGAGCTCAAAACCTCTAGATTTTTAGATATCTTCAAGTTTTAGTTTATGTATTTTAGGGTTTTTAATTTTTTTGAAGTTGAATTTGTTGGATTCATGCAAACTCCCTTAACAAATGTTTATCCTGGAAGCTTAATCTACATGTTGTAATTTTTTTAGAATTTTTGGAATTTATTTTAATTTTTGTGAATTTTTGATTATTTTATTATTATTTTCTAATTTTCGAAAATTAATTAATTAAATTATGAAATTGTGTTTTATGGTGATTATAGGAGTTGAAATGAATTATATAAATTTATTTGTAATTTTTGTGAATTTTTATGTATTTATTTGGAATTTATTAAGTTTATGTAATTTTGAAAAATAGGGTTAATTATGTGTTTAATTGAAATAAATTGGTAAATGGAGTATATTTATTGATATTATTGAATTATATGTTGAGAAATTAATTTTTGAGTAATTATATAATTTTTGGTGAATTTTTGAACATTTATAGTGAATATATATATATAGGGGTATTTTGGTAATTTTACACTAAATTGGTTAAAAATGTAATTAAATTGGTTTTAATAGTTATTTAGGGCATAAAAATGATTTCTGCAAATTTTTAGTATTTTTAACTAATTAAAACTATTTTTCGTAAATTATTTTCAAATTATATATAATATACAATTTTTCTAAATAAATGGTTTTTTATTGATTTTTAGTATGTTTTAGGGTTAATTACGTAATTTGGATTTATAAAATGTATTTTTATTATATAAAGGGCATTCTCGGTATTTATAAATATTCTGTGAATTGTGAACCTCGGTCGGTGAATCGTAGTTTGGAGTCCGACCGAGGGATTTTGATTGTAATTCTGTGTTTATTCCGAAGTGTATTTCTTTGCAGGACCAGCTCTACTCTTTGAGTAGAGAGATGTCCGTTTTACAGGGGAGGTTCTGCCGGATTTTCGGTAGAATTCTCGTAAAACGTGATATCTGGTCAAATTCCTATTCTAAATCTGTGTCTAAAATTCTAGATCGAGTCTTTAGAATTTTTGTTAAATTTTTTCTGATTTCATGTTGTCATTTGTTTGTTTAGCTGCGCCGAGATCGAGGCCTAACGGATCAGGCCCGCCGAGTTTGTCTCGTGGAGCGCTAACATGTGAGTTATTATACTGTATATATATGCACTGCATATAGGGTGCATTATTTAAAATTTTTCATTTTCATTGTATGTTTTAAAGATGATTTAAATTATAATATTTTTGGTATATCTAGGGTTGCATTTTTATATATATGCATATTAAATAATTATGCATGTTAGTTTGATATATGCACATTAAACAATTAGGTTTAGGTTTAATACATTTGAGTAATATACACATGTTTTAAAATATACACTTAGACATAATTATTTTATTAAATGATTAATATACTTTAGATATAGTTTCAATAGATTTTAGGTTTATTCTTAAATAATTTCATGTTAAATTATAAACCTACACTTAAATTATTTTTAAGTTTATTTTTGGTATATTTTTTTTATTTATTTCCGAATAAATAAATGTTTTATTATTAAATTAAACCTAACACATTAGTGGTATATTTAGGGTTTATTTTTGATATATGCATGCTAGATAATTAGGTTTATTTTTAGTATATTTGTGAATATATGTTAAACACAAACACATATTTAAATGAATATTTATACATAAATGATTTATTAAATGATTTGAGTACTTAGGGTATATCTTTTGCATATTTAAGTATATTTTAAGATAATGCATGTTATATTATTGTTACTCATTTAAATTGTTTTTAACTATATTAATGATTTATCTTTAGTTTATTTCATATTTTATTTGACTATATATTTTTGGTATATATATATATGGTTGGTTTTACTATTATGAATATTGTTCTACATTAATTATTTTTCGAATGAATGATTTATTCGAAGTGAAGGATATTAATAGAACGTGCTTCCTAGTGGGCAGCACTAGGACCGTGTACGTATCGGTACGATAGATAAGGATTGAGTGAGAGTTAAAATTGGGTGATTATAATTGATTTAATTGATTTGACTAAGATTAATGGTATGTTAGATAGTGTGATTGCTGGAGCTCGGTTGACCAAGTGTCTCGGGGCCAATCACACTGACAGTCAGACTGCTGGAGCTCGGTTGACTTAGTGTCTCGGGGCCAGTCTACTGTCCATAAGTGAATTGAATGATCTATTGGGTTGATTGAGATGTGAGGTGATAGATAGTGTGATTGCTGGAGCTCGGTTGACCAAGTGTCTCGGGGCCAATCACACTGACAGTCAGACTGCTGGAGCTCGGTCGACTTAGTGTCTCGGGGCCAGTCTGCTGTCCAAATTGGAATAAGTGTTCTATTTGGAATCAAGTGAGCCTGTATGGCTAGAGTGATGATGGGATTGTTTGAGGTTATTATTTAGGGTTCTATGGATCCTTCATAAATTAAAACAAACATTTTTTTTTATATTTAGTATATTTATAAAAGCAGAGTTTGACATTCGTGTGAATTGTGTGTATATACATACATATATAATAATGCCTGATTGTTGTGGTTTAGTTTGCATGTATATATAGTATAATAATTCACTCAGTGAGGTCTGACCCCCCTCAATTATTTTTTTTTCAGGAGATTCCATATCGTCAGACCTTAGTTGTAGAGTTCCTCGCCGGTGTTCTTCAGTCCTGGCTGTTTTATGCAAATGTATATTCTGAACTTTGAATTGTATTCTAGAAACTGCAGTAGTAGTGTTATTATATTGGAAGTGTATTACTTTGTTTGGATATTATATACTCTGAGAATTTGTATTTGAATATTGTACGAATATGTATTCATTTATAAAAGGATTTGGAGTATTTACTTTATATATTAATTTAGAAAAATTTTAATTTGGTCGTACTTTTCTTTAATTATTGCATGATTTTATTTTCTTAGGCTTGCTACGGGTTCTGAATTCGAAAGAATTCCCGTTCCCTAGCGCCGGTCATGACTCCTAGTTTGGGTCGTGACAAAGTTGGTATCAGAGCTGAGTTCTGTGTCAGGGCTTAGTTGTTTGAGTTGTGGCCCTAGTTTTTTGAAGTTGTGTTTTCTGTTAAACTACTGCAGTGAATTAGGTTCGGTCATGTCTTTGAAAAGTCTTCCTTGCATTAGGAATTCCGCATAACCGTTAGGGTGTCCGTTGATGTTTGTGATTATTTGAACTATTTATTTATTTTTGCTCCTTATTGATTGCCTTGAGCGTGAGTCGCTCCATCGATCGATGAGATCGATGATAGTTGATCTTCTAAGCACGAGGTTCTACCCCCTATGCATCCTGTTAGGCGTAGGGGTAGAGATGGATTTAGAAGGCCTGATGATCGCTATTGACAGTGGGAATAACTGAATGAGGAGCTGGTGGCTTAGCATTGCAATGATGTTGCTTCTGCAACAGGAATTTCGCAGGATGTGGTACTGATACCTTCGATCGTTCAACAGATGTAATTTCTTTTTCAACTGAGAACTTGAGACATGTCAATTCTGTGTATATGCTATATTCTGAATTCTGTTGATTTCTATATCTTTTCAGTGCAGTGAATGTGAATTGTTTTCTTCTCCAGAGACAATATTGATAATCAGTCTTTTCAAGTTCAAGTTATGGTTATAGTTCCAGCCCTACTACACCTATCTAGTATAGGGGTAGGTTAGAGGCAACTATAACTCAAGGGTTAAGGTAGTCATTGTAAGTAGTACAAGCATTCCTTTTGGACTTGAACTTGCAGCAATTGTGGCCAGGATAGCCGAGATTAATAAGAGCTTGATAGCATTTAGTCAAGTTTGGCAGTTGTTTGATATGCTTTAACGGGGGAATTGGAAAATGTCTAATGAAGAAGAAGCACTCTTGTATTCTTTATGGCAAGCTGTCAGTTCTGACTGCAACACATAATTTGATTTAAAGGGGGATTTCTAAGATACTTCCATCCACCTTTAAGGAAGGATAATTACCTGTATCAGCTATTGCACAGAGTAAGGGAAGAGCAATCAGTTGAGAAGATTACCTGTAAACTCTTCAATCTGATACGTCATGCTGAAGACGTAATACAGTATAAAAGGAGACTGGTGGAATTATATATTACAGGATTAAGCGTAATATATTGGCATCTAAATTGAGAATTAAGACTTAGAGAGTTATTATGAATTCAGTCTTTTGGGTGTAATTAATCTTGATGAGATATGAAAGGGTTGTCAAGAATATCTGGCTCTAGTTGAGTATACTTCAGTGGAGAAGTTTGTCTCTCCCAGATGTTTTAATTGCCTGTGAGTTACCAGGTTTACCACCTTATAGAGATTAAATTATGTATCGATATGGTTCCTGATATAACTCATATTTCAATGTAGCCCTACAAAATGACTTTTGCAGAGCTGTAGGAGCAATTACGAGAGCTGTATGGCCAAGGTTTTGTCAGACCTTATGTTTCTCTTTGGGGTGCACTAATCCTGTTGTAAGGAAGAAGGATGGTACCTTGAGACTGTGCATTGACTGCAGAGAGATGAACAGGGTAACAATGAAGGACAAGTATCCTCTTTTGAGGATAGATGACCTGTCTGATCAGCTAAAGAGTGCACAGTTCTTTTCAAAAATTGATTTGAAGTCAGGTTATCATTAGTTGTGGATCAGTTTGTAGTAGTCTTTATTAATGATATACTAATGTATTCGAAGTGAATGAATGGGCACGTATATCACTTGAGGACTATACTACAGACACTAAGAGAATGTCAGCTTTATAATGAATTCAAGAAGTGTGATCATTGAGTGGAGAGTGTTGGAATTGTATCATTTAAAGATAGAATTTGAGTTGATCCAAAAAAGATCAAAACAGCATCTGAGTGGCCCAGACTGACTGAATCCATTGAGATCTGTAATTTTCTGGGTTTAATTGGGTATCATAGGAAATCTGAATAGAATTCTCTAGAATTACAGCTCCTATGACCCTCATAACTCATAAAAATGGGAAGATTGTGTGAACAGATGTTTGTTAGAACAACTTCTAAGTACTGAAGAAGACTGATTGATCTGAGGGTTACATGAACTTTAGAGGATAAGACCTAATATCATTATAGCATTTCATCATATCATCATAGCATCTCATTACAGCATTTCATCACGACATTTCATTCTAGCATTTCATCATAACATTTCATTAGATCTTCTCATCATGACATTCATCATAGCATATCATCATGGCATATCACCATAGCATGATCTACTGATATGAGATGCCCAAGTTAATGATACAGGGTTGATGTTGTAATATGAGAAAGGGATTCTATATAAGCTGTGGAAGTGAACTTGCAGTGTACATCCAAATGGTTACCAAGAATTATCACAGTATTTAGGATCAGTACTAGTGGGTTGGATTATAGAAGGATGTGACTGATTATATTTCTAAGTGTTAAAATTTCCAGTCGGTGAAAGCTGAACATCATAAGTCTTCTGGGAAGTTTTGATCTCTTTTGAAGGGTGGAAATGAAAGAGAATTGCGATAATTTTTGTGGTTGGTTACCTTGTTCGAAGGGTGAATATAATTCTGTTGGAATGACTGTAGAAAAATTGACCAAGTCAGCTAATTTTTAGCCAGTGGAAGCCATTTATTTAGTAGCTAAATGGGCTAAGCTGCATATGAAGCATATTGTGTGCCTGCATGGACTACCTGTGTCCATTGTATATGGTAAAGGTACGGTGTTTACCTTTCAATTTTGGCAGAGATTGTGGAAAGTAATAGACACCTGGTTGGATGTCAATACTGCTTTTCATCCTCAGACAGATGACAGTCTGGGAGGACGATCCAAACACTAAACAGTATGTTGAAGATGTGTGTTTTGGATCTAGAAGGTAGCTAGGTTGATTATATGCTACTTATAGAATTCGCTTATAATAACAGCTACCATAGCAGTATTGGAATGACACCACCTGAGGCTTTTATGGAAAGAAGTCTTAACTAGATATGAGATGGTTCAAAATACAGCGGAGAAAGTTACTGTGATCAGAAGAGCGATATGGATCCTAGATGCAGAGATATGGAGTTTCAGATCGAAGATTGTAATTCTGAAGATGTCTTCGAAAAGTGGTGTGATGAGACACGGTGAACAATATAGAACTGAATGAAGACCTGAAGTTTGAGAAGAAATCAGTTGTAATTGTAAATTATCAAGCTCGATAGTTATGTTCGAACTAGATTCAGATGATCAAGGTTCCATGACGTGGCAACAAAGTGAAAGAGCTTACGTAAAAGACTGAAGTTGAGATACGAGCTTCTTACCCGTATCTCTTTCTTTCTTGATCTTGTAATTTTCTTTTTGGAATTCGGGGACGAATTCTTGTAAGGGGGGAAGACTGTAATATCCTGAATTTTTAAATAATTTTATACTGCATCGGGATATGCAATGTTAATAATTTTTGTATATATATTTATGATATTTTATGAGTTTGTTGTTTGTTTAAAGCTAATATTAATTATTTTATATTATTTTAAGTACTTTACGTAAAATTTTTCCGAAAATTTTACTTTCGGGAAAATTGACACGTAAATAATTTAATACTATTTATTTTGACTAGTTTTATGAATTTGCATGAACTCATATATAATTTTAAAGTGCTAAAATAGAATGTATATATGTGTATTTATTTAAATTAATTAGAGCTTAATTAATTTCCTTAATTTTATTATTTAATTTTTAATTTTTGTATTAATTAATTTTAAGTTTATAAATTATTAAACATATTAAAATATGTGTGTGGTGTATATTTAATGTGTGTGAAATTTTATATTATTATAATATATAGTGTGTGTATGTTTATATATATATATATATATATATATATATATATATATATATATATATATATATATATATATATATATATATATATATATATATATATATATATTATAGTGTGTGGTGTGGGAATATTTAAATTAAAGTAAAGTTATGTATATATATATATATATATGGTACAACTATAAGTGAATGGGGTAAAATCATTTCCCTCTTTCTTTCTTTCTTTTTTTTTCTTTTCTCTTCTTCTTCTTCTTCTTCTTCTTCTTCTTCCCCTCACTCTCGGTTCCTTCCAACCGGACCACCACCAGACCGCCCCACCTGCAACCAGCCATCACCACTGCTTCCCCTTCCGTCCAGCAGCCACCAGCCGCCACTAGCATTGTCTGTCGCCGCCTAGAACGCCGGAAAACAAAGGAGACCGAAGGTGGAGCTTCCTCACGCCGGTGAAGATTCCGGCCACCTTAGGACGTCGGACCAGACTTTTTTGAAAGCTTTTCATCCGATGAATCCATTTCCGAGCTCCGTTTGAGCTTAAAACCTCTAGATTTTTAGATATCTTCAAGTTTTAGTTTATGTATTTTAGGGTTTTTAATTTTTTTGAAGTTGAATTTGTTGGATTCATGCAAACTCCCTTAACAAATGTTTATCCTGGAAGCTTAATCTACATGTTGTAATTTTTTTAGAATTTTTGGAATTTATTTTAATTTTTGTGAATTTTTGATTATTTTATTATTATTTTCTAATTTTCGAAAATTAATTAATTAAATTATGAAATTGTGTTTTATGGTGATTATAGGAGTTGAAATGAATTATATAAATTTATTTGTAATTTTTGTGAATTTTTATGTATTTATTTGGAATTTATTAAGTTTATGTAATTTTGAAAAATAGGGTTAATTATGTGTTTAATTGAAATAAATTGGTAAATGGAGTATATTTATTGATATTATTGAATTATATGTTGAGAAATTAATTTTTGAGTAATTATATAATTTTTGGTGAATTTTTGAACATTTATAGTGAATATATATATATAGGGGTATTTTGGTAATTTTACACTAAATTGGTTAAAAATGTAATTAAATTGGTTTTAATAGTTATTTAGGGCATAAAAATGATTACTGCAAATTTTTAGTATTTTTAACTAATTAAAACTATTTTTCGTAAATTATTTTCAAATTATATATAATATACTATTTTTCTAAATAAATGGGTTTTTATTGATTTTTAGTATGTTTTAGGGTTAATTACGTAATTTGGATTTATAAAATGTATTTTTATTATATAAAGGGCATTCTCGGTATTTATAAATATTCTGTGAATTGTGAACCTCGGTCGGTGAATCGTAGTTTGGAGTCCGACCGAGGGATTTTGATTGTAATCCTGTGTTTATTCCGAAGTGTATTTCTTTGCAGGACCGGCTCTACTCTTTGAGTAGAGAGATGTCCGTTTTTACAGGGGAGGTTCTGTCGGATTTTCGGTAGAATTCTCGTAAAACGTGATATCTGGTCAAATTCCTATTCTAAATCTGTGTCTAAAATTCTAGATCGAGTCTTTAGAATTTTTGTTAAATTTATTCTGATTTCATGTTGTCATTTGTTTGTTTAGCTGCGCCGAGACCGAGGCCTAACGGATCAGGCCCGCCGAGTTTGTCTCGTGGAGCGCTAACATGTGAGTTATTATACTGTATATATATGCACTGCATATAAGGTGCATTATTTAAAATTTTTCATTTTCATTGTATGTTTTAAAGATGATTTAAATTATAATATTTTTGGTATATCTAGGGTTGCATTTTTATATATATGCATATTAAATAATTATGCATGTTAGTTTGATATATGCACATTAAACAATTAGGTTTAGGTTTAATACATTTGAGTAATATACACATGTTTTAAAATATACACTTAGACATAATTATTTTATTAAATGATTAGTATACTTTAGGTATAGTTTCAGTAGATTTTAGGTTTATTCTTAAATAATTTCATGTTAAATTATAAACCTACACTTAAATTATTTTTAAGTTTATTTTTGGTATATTTTTTTTTATTTATTTCCGAATAAATAAATGTTTTATTATTAAATTACACCTAACACATTAGTGGTATATTTAGGGTTTATTTTTGATATATGCATGCTAGATAATTAGGTTTATTTTTAGTATATTTGTGAATATATGTTAAACACAAACACATATTTAAATGAATATTTATACATAAATGATTTATTAAATGATTTGAGTACTTAGGGTATATCTTTTGCATATTTAAGTATATTTTTAAGATAATGCATGTTATATTATTGTTACTCATTTAAATTGTTTTTAACTATATTAATGATTTATCTTTAGTTTATTTCATATTTTATTTGACTATATATTTTTGGTATATATATATATGGTTGGTTTTACTATTATGAATATTGTTCTACATTAATTATTTTTCGAATGAATGATTTATTCGAAGTGAAGGATATCAATAGAACGTGCTTCCTAGTGGGCAGCACTAGGACCGTGTACGTATCTGTACGATAGATAAGGATTGAGTGAGAGTTAAAATTGGGTGATTATAATTGATTTAATTGATTTGACTAAGATTAATGGTATGTTAGATAGTGTGATTGCTGGAGCTCGGTTGACCAAGTGTCTCGGGGCCAATCACACTGACAGTCAGACTGCTGGAGCTCGGTTGACTTAGTGTCTCGGGGCCAGTCTACTGTCCATAAGTGAATTGAATGATCTATTGGGTTGATTGAGATGTGAGGTGATAGATAGTGTGATTGCTGGAGCTCGGTTGACCAAGTGTCTCGGGGCCAATCACATTGACAGCCAGACTGCTGGAGCTCGGTCGACTTAGTGTCTCGGGGCCAGTCTGCTGTCCAAATTGGAATAAGTGTTCTATTTGGAATCAAGTGAGCCTGTATGGCTAGAGTAATGATGGGATTGTTTGAGGTTATTATTTAGGGTTCTATGGATCCTTCATAAATTAAAACAAATATTTTTTTTTATATTTAGTATATTTATAAAAGCAGAGTTTGACATTCGTGTGAATTGTGTGTATATACATACATATATAATAATGCCTGATTGTTATGGTTTAGTTTGCATGTATATATAGTATAATAATTCACTCAGTGAGGTCTGACCCCCCTCAATTATTTTTTTTAGGAGATTCCATATCGTCAGACCTTAGTTGTAGAGTTCCTTGTCGGTGTTCTTCAGTCTCGGCTGTTTTATGCAAATGTATATTCTGAACTTTGAATTGTATTCTAGAAACTGCAGTAGTAGTGTTATTATATTCGAAGTGTATTATTTTGTTTGGATATTATATACTCTGAGAATTTGTATTTGAATATTGTACGAATATGTATTCATTTATAAAAGGATTTAGAGTATTTATTTTATATATTGATTTAGAAAAATTTTAATTTGGTCGTACTTTTATTTAATTATTGCATGATTTTATTTTCTTAGGCTTGCTACGGGTTCCGGATTTGAAAGAATTCCCGTTCCCTAGCGCCGGTCATGACTCCTAGTTTGGGTCGTGACAATATATATATATATATATATATATATATATATATATATATATAGGTACCCCATTTCAGCCTTCACCGAAGTCCCTCACCCTCACTGTCTTCTTCCCCGCTCGCCATCCTCACCGACCCTCCTCTTTCTGTGCTGCTGCCTCCACCGCCTAGGATTTCATCTTCGCCGTGGACAGGCGCTCACGGGTTGCTGCTACTGCTATTCTCCTTCTTCTTCTTCTTCTCTTCTCACCTGGCAGCCAACTCTCCTTCCTCACGCGACAGCTGCTCTTCCAACTCCGCCCAGCTCCAGTCCCCCACCTCCTGTGCTACCTCTCAGCTGCGATCTGTTGCTCCTTCTTCTCCATTCTTTCCGGCGGGTAACAAGCTTCCCTTCCTCTTCCCTTCAAGCTTGACAATAAGTGATGCTCACCGATCTCTTTCTTCCTTCCTTGATCCGATTAGTCTTGGTAGTTTTCTTTAGTTATTTGTGGTTGTGTAGAGATTTAAGAGGTTGATGTTAATTTTTGTTAATTTTAGTAAATGTGTGATATTTTTTTAAAATTTTTATTTGAATTTATGTGATTTTATTTAGTAATTAGTTGGTTTAGTTAGTTGTTAATTGAGTTAAGTAGTAATTAGGTTAATTATTTGTAAGGTATTGATGTTTTATAAATTATGGAGTTAATTATAGATTTTGTAAATTTTGGGTATTTAATTAATATTTTTATTAATTTCAAAAATTATTTGAAAAAATTATAAAATTTTGATAATTGAGGTTATTATTAAATGTTATTAATTTTAGAACTCAAATTATAATTTTTGTGATTTTTAAACTATTTTTATAAATATTTTTGAGTTTATGTCAAATGTGATTAGTAGGTTAAATTATGTATTTATTTATTTTAAAAGAAATTATTAGTTGATATTATGTTTTAATTATATTAAGAAGTTTAATTTTGAAAAAAAAATAAAATAATTTTTAGATGATTAAATAATTTTAAGGAATATTTTTTTTAGTACTAATAATACATTATGTAATTTATGTATTTAGGGGTAAAAACATAATTGTACGCTAATTGTAGTTAAATATATATTTTAGTTAATTTTATCATTATTTAAGAGGTTTAGACAATTTTTATAAATTAATTGATATTTTTAATTAAGTAGTGTTAATTTTGAATATTAATCCCAAATATTATATATATTTATAATACATTATTTTGGTAATAAAAGTTGAGTATAATGGTTTTAATTTAGGTTTTAATTATATTTTGATAATGAACGCAAATAGAGTTGTTTAATTTTTTAATTGAGATTTTATATTTTAGTATATATGTATGTGAAATATGTATTTCGGAAATAACTGATATCATTTTTTTTTATGTTATTTTGAGTTGTGATCTCGGTCGGGGCTAAGTGTAGTTTTGGGAGCCCGACTTGAGTGTGTGTCTGTGGTTATTAGAAGTGCATTTTCTATGCAGGTTTGGTTCTACCTTTGGTAGAGAGATGTCCGTTTTACAGAGGAGACTCTGTCGAAATTTTGATAGATTTTCTCGTAAAACGTGATATTCGTAATAATTTCTACTGTTAGTTAGGTTCTATCCTGTCTATTGAGTCTTGTCTAATCTTCCTTCAGTCAACCTGGGATTTCATTATTTTGTTGATTTATGATTTCAATTTCATAGTCATGTTTTAAAATCGATTTGTTATTTTCTTTCTAGAGCATATCGGAGCAGAAGCCGTGAGACCGAGGCAAACGCGTGGTCGTCAGCCTTCGCATTCATCTTGTAAGTCAAAAGAATAATTTGTACATGTATTTACTTAAAGAATGCATGCACTCATATTTGTAATATTGATTATATGATTTATTTAATTTAATGCTATTATTTAAGATTTAAAACGCATTTTATTTATTTAGAAGTCGATTTTTGAGAAATTTTAGTAGAACGAGCTACCTGGTGAGCTTCACCAAGACTATGTGCACATGGTAGAGATTGAGAGATGGATCCAAAATATATATATATGACTGGTGAATGTTAAACTGGGATGAGTGCCTCAGTGGAAGCCTATGCTCTCGGGGACCGCCAGTGATTGTAAGGTTAATAATGGACTGGGATGGGTGCCTCGATTGATGCCTTTGCTCTCGGGGACCGCCAGTGCCATATATTTGGAATAAGTGAATGACTACGACTTGGTGCCTCGGTTGATGCCTTTGCTCTTGGGGACCGGTAGTCTAGTTGGAATAAGTGGGCCCAATTGGCCATTTAGATTTTTGGGTTTAGGGTTCTATCGAGATTTTTTCAAAAAGCTATACCTATACATTATAAATTATTTTCACTATAAATATATAATTTTCAAAAAGGTTTTCAAACCATACAGCTCTTTTTATTGACTTACTCAATGAGGTCTAATTCCCCTCAATTTATTTTTTTTCAGGAGCTTGGGAGATCGACCTCAGACTACCTCCACGCCGGGTTTCTTCATCACCGACTATTTTATGTAGGTTATTGTAAGTTGTATTGTTGTATTATTCTAGGATGCTACAGTAGTATATGTAATAAGAATTGTATGGTTTAAGTATGTTTGTGTAATCTATTTGTATGAACCACGCTTATGTATAAGGATTTAAGTTTGATTTATAATATGTAACGCCGAA
Source organism: Mallotus nudiflorus (assembly GCA_947683625.1). NCBI lineage: Eukaryota > Viridiplantae > Streptophyta > Magnoliopsida > Malpighiales > Euphorbiaceae > Mallotus > Mallotus nudiflorus. The sequence goes on along the minus strand of CANTUR010000159.1, from coordinate 2,659,104 downwards.
ACATATTTTATTTGAGCATCTGATTTAGTTATTTATGAGAAAAATCAGTTTGATAATGTATTCTATTTTAAAATAAGGTTTTAAATTGTAAGATGTTGTTTATCTTTTCTTTAAGGCTTATTACGGGTTTCGGTGCCTAGTGCCGGTCACGTGCCCTCGGGTTCGGGTCGTGACATTAATCCTCCCATTCTTTTAACAATATTCTTTCATTATTTTAGAGCATAATTGTTATTAATATTATTAATTTATTTACAGTTATATATTCTAATTATATTAAAATAAGAATGATAAATATATTTTAAATTCTTTAATATTCAGATATTTAATTTTAAAATGAAAATATTTTTATTTACATGCATAGACTTGAATAATGTATATTTAAAAGTCAAATAAAAACTTATATTTATAATTTTATTGATTATTTAGTTATTTTGAAATTTTTTTAATTTAAAGTATAAAGTTTATAATATTTATAAATATAATGTGGTCTTCAAATATTATTAATTTTATTTTTTTATTTATAGTTATAATTTAAAATTATTAATAAACAAAAATTATTAGATTATAAATAATTTAATATGAGATATACCGGTTACACAAGTAAATAACAAAATAAATTATCAATCAATAATTATTCAGTTAAATGATAGATGAAAATATGATTTATATGATTCACATGATCTACAATTTTATAAATATCAAAATGTTTTAAAATGTTTTGGAGTTATTAATTATTACTTAGAATAGAATAAAATATTTATGAATAAATATTATAAACTAATCATTATCATTTTTAGGTTATTAACTTAATTAAAAGAAATTAACAATTTAAAAGTATTTTTATTCATAGCAATTAATTAAATTTGAGTTATAAATTGTCAATATAATGTTTTTTTAACATAATAGTTTTATTAAAATGAAACTAAGCAGAGTACAAAATATTATTTAGGGCAGTAGGAGGAGAAACAACCCACAGAGTGTGAAAGCGGAGGAGATGAGTGTGCTTTGCAACCCTGTCGGCTGCCCTATTAGCATATCTATTTACATGACAAAAAAAAATTCATTAGAAGGTAAACATAACTTTATAATATTCACTTATTTTACTTAAAATTTAAAAATATTTTATTTAAACATTTTAAAATATTTTATTTATACATATAATTTTGAATAATATCGATTTAATATTAAAATAAAATTTACATTTACAGAATCAATTTTTGTCAGTTATCTTATTATTAATTTTAAATTTTTACAATTTACAATGTAGATGTAGACACTTGATTCGATCGGCCCACAATAGGGGGCGAACTATGAATGTTCAGTTTGATTGGCCTATAATAGAGCCCAATGATGAGAAATGCAAAACTTGAATGTAAGAAAGAAACTCGAAACCTTCCTAAAAATGAACCTGATAGTCCAAAACCCCATAATTCAAGCCCAAACCCATGAAAACAAAGCCCAAACCCATGAAAACGAGGCCTAAACCCATAAAGCAAGCCCAATCCACATCGGCTTCTTAAGCCCAATGTAGGGTCGGGCTAGAGGGGCGACGTCTCTTTGAAGAGGCAATCGCCTCTATAGCAACAGGCTGATGAGGTAATTGCCTCATCTCAAAGGCATCGCCTCTGCAGTAGCCACCGCCTCTACAGTAGCCACTTACCTCTACATTAAATGCAGAGATAGCAGTAGTGGCCTCAGTCCTTTATGTGAGGAGAGGATTTTTGAAAAAAAAAAAGAGAGTTAAAAAGTGCAATGATGAGAGTAGAATGTAGGGGAATGGGCTAAGTATGAGATTGAAAAAAGGGGAAGAAGAGAGAGAAAAGGAGATTAGGAATTCTTAGCAACCATTATTAGCAAGAAAGGAAAGAAAAAAAAGCTCTGAAAAAGAAAGAAAAAAGGGAGGGAGCTCTGGAATGATAGGAAAAAAAAGTTCTTGAGTAAGGAAAGAAGGGGAACCAAGTTCAAAAGGTCATTTTCTTGAAGGAAGAAAGTGAAAATCTTGCATTCAAGTGAAGTTTAACACCCACATCCAACTCTGAGGGTCAACTTATTAAAATAGCTCATATTTTAATAATGATCCTTATTTCTCTTCAATGTTAAAGTTATAGATTTGCATAACCTCTTACTTATTTGCTTGTTTACTTATTTTCTTATGTTCATTGCCAATGTAATACCATGTCTTTAACATGATCCATTAAGGTATTAAGTGTAGTTGTGAGCCTACTTTATTTACATTAGTTGATCCTTGCTTGAATTAGAAGTTTGTTGCTTTGAGAGTCACCTATGCATATTGATCAGGCGACGCCTCTTTGTCACCTCATTCCATGAGGCGGTCACTGCTCTAACAAGGCCTCGCACAATCTTGTCTTGATATTTCTTGTAAATTATACATGATTTAAAATTTTATGAATTCCCATACTTTTGTACTCTTAGTTTTCCTTATATAATCATTTTTACTACTTTGTTTAAGGTTAATATTCAAATATTTGCAATCTCTATTTGTGTTGACTTGATCCATAAATTGACTTAATGGTTCCATTTGTAGGATTTTCATGTTTCAAGAGCTAATATTTTGTTTGTCACAAGGAATTAGAGTGATCTTGATCATAAAAGTTTAGCTCTTGGCCCACTCGGTCTTTTATTCGTATTTATGCATAGTTTAATACTTGTTTACTTTTTGTTTATTTTTCGTTTATTATAATTTTATTTGCATAGAATATTGTGATCCTTAATCTCTTCCCCCACTCGATTTAGATGTAGTCTTGTTGTTTATTATTCATGATGAATGCTAGGACTAAATACATGAAGTGGAATTAATATGCAAATTTGAGCCTTAATATAAAATTTGACGAATTGTTTGAAGAAAATTGTAACTTGTATGCTAATAAATAAATAATAGAATAATTAAAGGTAATAAATTACAAAACACAAATGGAGGACAACCGCAAAATTGGGTGCGCATTCAAAAGTCCATACCCAATTTCTGAACATATTCTCTGGTGACGGCTTCTAGGAACCTCCGTGCAATCCAGTTGTCGTATAAGTGTGTTTTAGTTTTTACCCCAATGGCGACTACATCTCCGATTAGGCTTTAAGATCTATGTCGTATTTTCTAGTGGGTTTCGAGCTCACACAGTACTGTGGTCGCTAAACACTTGTACATGTGCTAACCCAGCCGCCTATAGTAGAATTTATAATATTTTATAAATATATTATTGTTGTAATATGAATTTTTTTAATATGATTTTATAAATTTTAAAATAATTTTAATTTTTTGTTTAAGTTATTTTAATTTTATTTTTAAATAACTTATTTATTTGTAAAAAAGTTGTAAATAATATTTTTATTATTTTAGCATATTATAGAGTTAATTGAGCTAGAAAGTATATGTTTAAATAATTTTGTATATGCAATAATCAATTTAATTCTATTTAAACTTTAAATATAAATTTAAAAACTAAAAAAAATTGTTAACAAGAGGTAAATTGAGCCGATTTCTTAATTAGAGCACGTGTCATCGCTGTCAGTACATAAATGTTTATAAATTTAAATTTTACAAATTAAAATGTGTATAAAATCAAACTTTAAATAAATATAGCTAATGAATTTTTCAGTATAAATTTAGGGAGCTAAGCATGTGTTTAGCCTTTTAAAATTACTCAAATCTTTTGGCCAGAGATATAAAGTTAATAATAAAAAAAAAATTAACGTATTTTTATTATTTAAAGATACATAATATGGGAATGGGATACTCACTTTCAGCTCCCACGTCCAACTAACTATGAGAATTTTTTTTTTTTTTTTCCTATTCATTGTCTTTATGAATAGAAAATTCAAAAATTTTTAGAATTCTCTTTATCATTCATTTAAGAAAGAAGAAAACATTGTTTAAAAAATTAGAATAACCTTGAGAATAAAATTGATGGGTGATTAAGAAATTCTAATTTAGATGCAGATATAGATTTATTAAGAAGTTGAATTTTTAAAATGTTTGTATCAATTTTTTTTTAATTCTTGTTTATATTTATTTTTTTCTCTAAATTACTTTTTATTTTGTTTTTTCTGTAAATTTCAGTTAGTCCTGTTCATATATATATATATATATATATATATATATATATATATATATATATATATATATATATATATATATATATATGTGGTGGTAAAGTGTTGCTCATTGCATCTAAATGGCGTGTAATAACTTATTTATTTTTACAAATAAATAATTTATTTTAAAATAAAATTAAAATAACTTATAAAAATATCTTAATATTTATAAAATCATAAAAAAATTAATATTGCAACAATAATAAATTTATAAAATATTATGAATTCTACATTGTAAATTGTAAAAATTTAAAATTAATAATAAAATAACTAATAAAGATTGATTGTATAACTGTAAATTTTATTTTAATATTAAATCGATATTAATCAAAATTATATGTATAAATAAAATATTTTTAAATTTTAATTAAAATAAGTGAATATTATAAAGTTATATTGATAATATATAACTCAAATTGAATTAAGTACTACGAATAAAAATAATTTTAAATTGTTAATTTCTCTTAATTAAGTTAATAACCTAAAAATGACAATTATTAATTTATAATTTTTATTCATAAATATTTTATTCTAAGAATATTTTTGTCACTACCCGAACTCGAAGGCACGTGACCGACATTAGGGAATGGGTAGGCCACTAGGGAATCGATATGCATAAGGCCCTCGAAACCCGTAGTAAGCCTAAAAGAAGAGAAAAGTAACCTTCCAATTTTAAACTTTAATTTATAACAAAACATATTATCAAACTGATTTTTCTTATAAATAAACTAAATCAAATGCTTAAATAAAATATGTTTCGGCATTACATATTATAAATCAAACTTAAATCTTTATACATAAATTACATAATGTATTATTAATACTAAAAAAAATTCCTTAAAATTATTTAAATATCTAAAATCATTTTCTCTACATTAAACAACTTAGCATAATTAAAACATATAAATAACTACTAATTTCCTCTAAAAAATATATAATTTAGCCTAATAATTCACATTTGACATAAACTCAAAATATTTATAAAAATAGTATAAAAATCACAAAAAACTATAATTTAAGTTCTAAAATTAATAACATTTAATAATAACCTCAATTATCAAAATTTTATAATTTTTCACAATAATTTTTGAAATTAATAAAAATATTAATTAAATACCCAAAATTTACAAAAACTTATAATTAACACCAAAATTCCTAAAACCTTAAAACAATCAAAACATTACAAATATATAACCTTAATTTACTCTAATTTACTAATTAAACTAAAGAAAAATCCAATAAAGTCAAATAAAATTAAATAAAATTATACACAAATTCTGTAAATTAAGAAAAATTCAGAATAATGCACAAAAATTCGAATTTGAACAACCAAATGGTATAACTCATCATCTAGCTTAGAACAACTTAAGATCAACACCTAATTCTGTTCAACAACCAGAAAACAATCTTAGAACAACCTAAGAATAACCCAGAACAACTCACCTTCAACCTCCAATTCCGACGCCGGAGGTGAGTTGTAGTGGCGGGTTCTGGCTTAAACTGACGCCTGAGAGGGTGAGGGAAGTTGAGGAAGCTTCGGTGGCACTGGATCAGCTCAGATCGAGAGTGACAGAAGGAGAAGAAGAGGAATAGCAGCAGCGGCATTTCTCCTGGCAACTCTGGCACAGCGGCAATGGCTTCTTAGGTGGTGGAGGAAGTGGCCCGGTGAGATGGAAGGCAGAGATAGTGACAGGTGGGGATGGGGAGTGACAGCAGCTGATCTTCGGTGTTTCAGGAAGGGTAAGTTCTTCTTCTCTTTTTTTTTCCTATTTTGTTTTTTGTTTTTGTTATATAACTATATAACTATATAATTATATATATATATATATATATATATATATATATATATATATGGCAACTCTGGCGCAGCGGCAATGGCTTCTTAGGTGGTGGAGGAAGTGGCCCGGTGAGACGGAAGGCAGAGATAGTGACAGGTGGGGATGGGGAGTGACAGCGGCTGATCTTCGGTGTTTCAGGAAGGGTAAGTTCTTCTTCTCTTTTTTTTTCCTATTTTGTTTTTTGTTTTTGTTATATAACTATATAACTATATAATTATATATATATATATATATATATATACTCATACTATATATATGTACATATAGGTACTAGCAACACACATAAAACAACCATGAATTTCATATAGTTTTTAAAATAATAATAATAATAATAATAATAATAATAATAATAATAATAATAATAATAATAATAATATATGTCATTTTTTAAATAATAAGGAAATAACACTCATATGAATTAAAAATTCGCAATTGATATAACATAATAATATAGCTAGCTAATTAACAATTGTCTAATATAATTTTAAATTATTTACTAATAATGCAAATTAAATGATTATTTTTATTTAAATAAAAGTAGGGTATTACAATCTCCCCTCCTTATATGAATTCATCCCCAAATTCAAGAAAAGAAAGAAAAGAAGAATTACAAGGCTAAGAAGGAAAGAGATACGGGAAAGAAACTCGCATCTCAGCTTCAGTTTCCCAAGTGCAATCCTCAGCAAAATGGTTACTCTATAGCACCTTCACCATCAGTATCTCCTTAGTCCGTAGCTATCAGATTTGGCGATCCACAATCGCCACTGGGTACTCCTCATAAGTCAGATCGTCACTAAGCTCTACGGCTTGAGGTTCAACATATGAGACGGATCAGGGACATATTTTCTCAGCATGGATACATGAAATATAGGATAGATTCTCAACAGTTCTGGTGGTAACACCAGCCTATACGCCACTTCACCCACTCTAGACTGAATCTCAAATGGTCTAATGTATCTAGGAGCTAGCTTACCCTTCTTGCCAAATCTCATAACTCCTTTCATTGGAGACACCTTTAGGAACACCATGTCTCCAACCATAAAGGATACATCCTTCCTCCTAGGGTCAATATAGCTCTTTTATCTGTTGAAGGTTGTCTTCAATCGCTGCTGTATAATGGGGACTTTCTCTGAAGTGACCTGCACCAACTCTGGACCCATTAACTGCCTTTCATCAATCTCCCAACACAATGGTGATCTACACTTCCTACCATATAGTGCCTCATACGGAGCCATCTCGATGCTAGAATGGTAGATATTATTGTAAGCAAACTCAATCAATAGTAAGTATGAATCCCACTGTCCTCCAAAATTCATTACACACATCCTCAGCATATCTTATAACGTCTGGATGGTCCTCTCTGACTGACCATCTATCTGAGGATGGAAGGCCATACTGAAATCCAATCTGGTACCTAAGGCCTTGTGTAACTCTTGCCAAAAGACTGAGGTGAATGTGGCTCCTTTATCCGACACTATGCTCACAGGTACCCTATGTAGACAAACAATCCTATTGACATAAAGTTTCACTAGTCTATTAGTAGAGTACTTCTTCTTTATTAGCAGAAAGTGCGCTGACTTAGTTAGCCTATCAATAATCACCCAAATCGCGTCATAACCTCTTGTAGTCCGAGGTAGCCCAGTCACGAAATCCATGGCTATCATATCCCATTTCCATTCAGGAATTGGCATAGGTTGCAACAGTCCTGAGGGTCTCTGATGTTCAAGCTTTACTTGCTGGCAAGTCAGGCACTTGGATATAAACTCTGCAATATCCCTCTTCATTTCATTCCACCAATATGTATCCTTTAAGTTATGATACATCTTGGTAGAACCTAGATTAACACTATATGCAAAAAAATTTACTTATTCCATAATCTCCTTCCTCAAGTCATCAACATCTGGCACACAAATCCTAGTGCCCAACCGCAATACCCCTTCTCTGTCAATCATAAAGTCCTGTGACTGGCCTTGTTGCACTTCATACATAATTCTTTGCAATGTGGGTTTCTACTCTGAGCTGCCTTAACCCAATCCAAGTATACTGATCGTACCCTGAATTGAGCTAAAAGGCACTAACTTTCATCTGCAACCCTTGATCAATCAACCCGTGCAACTCCTTGATAATGGGCCTTCTTTCTATGCTAATATGGGTAAGACTACCTGCTGATTTTCTACTCAAGGCATCCGCGACAACATTCGCCTTGCCTGGATGGTATAAAATGGAATAATCATAATCCTTAAGGAGTTCCATCCATCTTCTCTGCCTCAGATTCAAGTCCCTCTGCTGGAAAATATATTTCAAGCTCTTATGATCAGTGTATATCTCACATGTTACCCCATACAAGTAATGCCTCCATATTTTCAAAGCAAACACAATGGCTGCCATCTCTAAGTCGTGAGTAGGATAGTTTTGCTCGTGCTTCTTCAACTGCCTCGAAGCATAAGCAATCATTTGGCCATTTTGCATCAACACATAGCCCAATCCTACTCTGGAAGCATCACAATACACTGTATACCCTTCATTTCTAGAAGGCAAAGTTAGAATTAGAGCCGACATCAATAAGTCCTTCAATAACTGAAAGTGCTCTTTGCATCTGTCTGTCCATACAAATTTAGCACTCTTCTGGGTCAACCTTATCAAAGGTGTAGTAATTTTAGAGAAGTCTTTCACAAATCTTCTGTAATAGCCTGCTAGACCCAGAAAACTCTGTACCTCTCCAACTGTAGTCGGCCTTGGCCACACTGTAATAGCCTCTATCTTCTTAGGGTCCACTTGTATGCCATCTCTAGAAACCACATGGCCTAAAAATGCCACTTGATTCAACCAGAACTCACACTTTGAAAACTTGGCATACAACCTGTGCTCCCTTAAAGTCTGAAGCACCCTTCTCAGATGCATAACATGCTCAGCCTCACTCTTGGAATAAACTAAGATATCATCAATGAAAAATATTACAAACCGGTCCAAGTATGGCCTAAACACCCGATTCATCAAGTCCATAAAGGCTACTGGAGCATTAGTCAACCTAAAGGACATTACTAAAAACTCATAATGGCCATATCTTGTTCGAAAGGCTGTCTTGGGCTCATCACCTCTTCTGATCCTTAACTGATGACACCCAGATCTCAGGTCTATCTTAGAGAAGCATGTAGCACCTTAAAGCTGATCAAACAGGTTATCGATCCTCGAAAGTGGATACTTATTCTTGATGGTGACCTTATTTAACTGCCTGTAATCAATACAAAGTCGAAGGCTACCATTTTTCTTCTTCACAAACAACACCAGAGCACCCCACGGCGATGTACTGGGTCTAATAAAACCCTTATCAAGTAACTCCTACAACTGCTCTTTTAGCTCCTGTAATTCAACTGGTGCCATTCTATAGGGTGGCATAGAAATAGGATCCGTACCCGATATGACATCGATACAGAACTCTATCTCTCTGTCTGGTGGTAATCCTGGTAATTCTTCAGGAAAGACATCTAAAAATTCACACACCACTGGCACCTACTCAATTGCCACATTCTCCTTCTCAACATCTTTTACCACTGCCAAGTAACCCTGACAACCCCTTCTAAGCATCTTTCAGGCTGTAATGGCAAAAATGAGATTACGAGGCATGGAGCTCTTTTCACCTTTAAAATAAAATTCTTCTTCATTTGGAATTCTGAACACCATTTCTTTCTCTCGGCAATTCACAAAGGCATAATACCTTGACAACCAATCTATACCCAAAATGACATCAAATTCCAACACATCAAGCAACACCAAGTCCGCCAATAATTCTCTACCATCAACTAATACCGGACACGAAGGAAAGAAGACATCTGTCTCTAACTCGTCACTAAGAGGAGTCGACACAGATAGAGGAAAGGACAACCTAGAAGGCTGCCACTCAATTCTCGAAGCAAACACAGGAGATATGAATGAATGCGAAGCACCAGGGTCAAACAATACTCTAGCATCACATGCACAGACTGAGAGAATACATGCTACCACTGCATTCGAAGTCTGAGCATCATGTGGTGTCAAAGTGAACACTCGAGCCTGACCACGACCTGCCTGCTGAGATGTTGAAGGCTGCGCAAACCCACGACCACTAAGCCTACCAACTGAACCTCAGCCCTGCTGACCCACAAGCTGTGGCGGTCTCTGTTGTGGCTGTACTGGTGCTCTATACTGCTGGGGCATCAAATAGTAGGGCTGAGCCACTAATGAAGATGAACCCTGAACGTACTATGGCTGGTATCTGGAGTGAGGACAAGCTCTGGCAAGATGACCAACCTGTCCACATCTGAAGCAAGCGCCCAACAACATATGACATGGGCCCTGATGGAATCATCCACAACTCATGCAAGCACTGGCTCTAGACCTAGAGCTACTCTGCCCGGAACTCTGCCCACTACTACTACTGCTGACTCCAGTACTGAATCTGTGACCCCTACCACTTCTCCTGTTCATGGCATAACCATGTCGGATAACTCGGTGAGTCCTGGACCTCCTACCACCCTGCTGACTTGAACTACAGATGTGAAATATTAGCTGTTGGTACCTGGGAGCTACATCATATCCACTGCCCTCAACCATATAGGGATCTATCATGGTGCCCTGGCAGATATGTTGCCTCTCAATCAAACGGGCCTCCTCAATCACACTCTCTAGGGTGCGGTCCTCAGTATGTATACCAATAAAAGTGGGTCCCAATCCAGTAACATACAGCTCCACTGCTCTGTAAGGGTCCCTCCTAATATCCTCCGCATATCGGGATAACCTATTAAACTCCCTGGTGTAGTCCTCCACTGACCTATCCCCTCTAATGATATGGAGTAACTGCCACCTGTAGGCATCTCTGGTGGCTGGAGGACAGAAAAATCTTAAGAAGCGGTCCTTAAACTCTGGCCAAGTCAACTCGTGCATAGATGGCTGATCGATTGCATGAACCAGTCCTGAGCTATCGCTTGAACTGACAACTCCACAATCATTATCCTCTGATAATCCATATATCCCATCCTGGTACATGCCTCAATCGCATTAATAAAGTCTAAGGCATCCCGTACCGTCAAAAGAAACTCTACCGATCCGGGAATAAAAAAGTGCTGCCTTAGTATTTGTCATCCCCTGATTCCTCTGATGTAGCATCTACTGTACGAGGGGCATCGCCTGATTCAGTGTTGTAAGGCCCTGATTAATCCCTGCCAATCCAGCTACAAAGGCTGTGGGATCTACGGCTGGGGCTTCAGGCTCGACTGGCTGCTGATCAGGAATCTCAGCTGCAGCTACCCTAGCTTGACCTCTACCTCTACCTTTGCCCCTACGATGTGGAGCAGGAAGGGGAGCCTCATCGTGCACAGACTGCTTATCAAGTCTAAGGGTCGGATCGACATCGAGGTCGATACGCACACGCCTCATTCTGAAAAAGAAGACAAGGAAAATTGAATTCAAAACAGGGTAAGAATATTAACGCAACGCGGAATTAGAAACAAGAACATCTTAAAGACAATTATCAATCCTAAAGCTGCAGTAGTTACACAGAAAGACAGACATGGACAATTAATCGAACTTATGCTCTGATACCAATTTTGTCACGATCTGAACCCGAGGGCACATGACCGGCACTAGGGAATGGGTAGGCATAAGGCCCCCGAAACCCGTAGTAAGCCTAAAAGAAGAGAAAAGTAACCTTCCAGTTTTAAACTTTAATTTATAACAGAACATATTATCAAACTGATTTTTCTTATAAATAAACTAAATCAGATGCTTAAATAAAATATGCTTTGGTGTTACATATTATAAATCAAACTTAAATCTTTATACATAAATTACATAATGTATTATTAATACTAAAAAAAATTCCTTAAAATTATTTAAATATCTAAAAATCATTTTCTCTACATTAAACAACTTAGCATAATTAAAACATATAAATAACTACTAATTTCCTCTAAAAAAAATAATTTAGCCTAATAATTCACATTTGACATAAACTCAAAATATTTATAAAAATAGTATAAAAATCACAAAAAAACTATAATTTAAGTTCTAAAATTAATAACATTTAATAATAACCTCAATTATCAAAATTTTATAATTTTTCACAATAATTTTCAAAGTTAATAAAAATATTAATTAAATACCCAAAATTTACAAAAACTTATAATTAACACCAAAATTCCTAAAACCTTAAAACAATCAAAGCATTACAAATATATAACCTTAATTTACTCTAATTTACTAATTAAACTAAAGAAAAATCCAATAAAGTCAAATAAAATTAAATAAAATTATACAAAAATTCTGTAAATTAAGAAAAATTCAGAATAATGCACAAAAATTCAAATTTGAACAACCAAATGGTATAACTCATCATCTAGCTTAGAACAACTTAAGATCAACACTTAATTCCATTCAACAACCAGAAAACAACCTTAGAACAACCTAAGAACAACCCAGAACAACCTAAGAACAACCCAGAACAACTTACCTTCAACCTCCAATTGTGACGCCGAAGGTGAGTTGCAGCGGCGGGTTCCAGCTTGAACTGACACCTGAGAGGGTAAGGGAAGTTGAGGAAGCTTCGGTGGAGCTGGATCAATTCAGATTGAGAGTGACAGAAGGAGAAGAAGAGGAACAATAGCAGCAACACCTCTCCTGGCAGCTCTGGCCCAGCAGCAATGGCTTCTCAGGCGGTGGAGGAAGCGGCACGGTGAGAGGGAAGACGGAGATAGTGACAGGTGTGGATGGGAAGTGACAACAGTTGGTCTTTGGTGTTTCGGGAGGGGTAAGTTCTTCTTCTCTTTTTTTTTTTTCCTATTTTGTTTTTTTTTTTTTGTTATATATATACATATATTATATTATATTATATTATATTATAACCTATTAATATATATATATATATATATATAGGTGTATGTACTTTATATTATATTATATTACTCTATTGGTATATACTTTATATGTATACACACTTGCATATCCATATATATATATATATATATATATATATATATATATATATATATATGTATGTATATGTGCAAATATACTCATACTATTATAATAAACATGAGTATACATATACTGTTATAATAGCTTATATTTATTATGAACCTTATAATAGTATATGTATACTCATGTTTATTATAATAGTATGAGTATATATGCACATATACATACATATATATATATACACACACACACACATATAGGTACTAGCAACACACATAAAACAACCATGAATTTCATATAGTTTTTAAAATAATAATAATAATAATATATGTCATTTTTTAAATAATAAGGAAATAACACTCATATGAATTAAAAATCCCCAATTGATATAACATAATAATATAGCTAGCTAATTAACAACTGTCTAATATAATTTAAATTTTTTTACTAATAATGCAAATTAAATGATCATTTTTATTTAAATAAAACGTAGGGTATTACAATTTTATTCTAAGTAAAAATTCATAACTCCAAAAAAAAATTAAAATATTTTGATATTCATAAAGTTATATATCATGTAAATCATATAAATTATATTTTCATCTATCATTTGACTAACTAATTATTTATTGTGTTATTTACTTGTGTAGAACTGACATATCTCATATAAAACTATTTATAATCTAATAATTTTTATTTATTAATAATTTTTAAATTATATTGACAAATAAAAAAATAAAATTAATAATATTTGAAGAATAAATTATATTCATAAATATTATAAACTTTATACTTTAAATTAAAAAATTTTAAAAATGAACTAAATAATCAATAAAATTATTTATAAGTATATAAGTTTTTATTTTACTTTTAAATATATATTATTAAAGTCTGTGCATGTAAATAAAATATTTTAATTTTGAAGTAAAATATTTCAATATTAAAAAATTTAAAATATATTTATCATTCTAATTTTAATATAATAAGAATATATAAGTGCAAATAAATTAATAATATTAACAATAATTATGTCTTAAAATAACAAAAAATGTTAAAAAAATGAGAGATCAACATGATATTTTATAAGAATTATGAAGATTAAAAGAAATAAATTTTTCGTTTAAAAAAGTGGAGTAAAATATGAAAATGTTTAAAGATTACAAAATTTATAAGTTAAGGTGTTTATAAAATCAAATTTCACAAGTTGAGATATTTATAAAATTAAACTTTTAAGTATATAAAACTAATAGAATTTTCACTACAAATTCAGAGGTTAGACATGTGTTTGGCCTAAATTCAAATAATATAGTTTCTTTTCACGTTAAATTTAATGTGTATTAAGAATAATGTTATTCACTGTAAAAACATACTACATATTTTTGAAATAAAATATGGTGTAAAGCTTTCTTACTAATTTTTTTTATTTCTTTTTTAAAAAAGTATATTTTAATTCAAAAAGAACAACATTTAATTATTTTAATTTTTTCATAATATTATTGTCAATAAATTTATCATGAAACATTTCATCATTTTAAAAAAAAAATTATAAAACAAAAATAACAAAATTTAATTCTTATATTTTTTTTTAGAATTTTTCATTCAAAATATGTATTATTTTTTACTCAAAATTTTTCTCTAAAATGGAGAGAAAGTGGAAAAACATAAAAAATAGTAATAAAAATATAATCAAATTTTAGGGAGAAAAAATTAACTGTATAAGCTTTCAGCTTGAATGCAATGGGAATAAAAATAGCGCTCTAATTTCCCACTAGTACGTGGAGGCCCTAGATGCTGCCACATAAGGTTAAGCAAGCAGGAGCTTCCTGCTGCCTCAACCGCAAGAAAAACATGTCCTTATTATTTTACGTCATCGGTTGAGGATTTGAATTGGCTTGGTCCTTCCTTTTACATCTGGCATATTTTCAACGGCCACTCACAGCAATCATTGATAGGTTTATATATATATATATATATATATATATATATATATATATATATATTACAACAATTATTAATTGATAGTACGGTCTGTACACCTTATCATTTATTTAAGAGGGTGGCAAGTTAAAATAGTTTCAATTTTAATTTTTAAAGGATAATTTGAATTCAATAATTTTGATTTTTAATTTCATTTAATTAAATTATAAACCCTCTATTTAACTATAAAATTGAAAAAAAAAATTATTGAAAAACATGAAACAAGCAAATGTACTTCTCTTTTTTTTTTATCATTATCACTCTCCACACTTATTAAGGAGTAATTTTGGATCAAATGCACATGAGGTATTAAATTTTTAATTTATTTCAATTCAGTTATTAAAATTTAATTTGTATATTTTTAAATACCAAATTTATATTTCATTTTATAACATTTCAAATTTTTTTTTGTTATCTGAATTATTCAGAATTACTATTTTAATCCATAATTAAAAAAAAATTTATAAATAAATTCATATTTTTTATATATTTATAAAAAATAAGAAAAATTTTAAAAATTATTTTGATTCGACTTAATAAAAGAAAACTCATTCTGAATGATATTATAATATAGAAAAAATAAATTTTCAAATTTTTTATAATCTTTGGACTAAATTGAAAAGATAAAGAGATAAATTGATTAAAATGATTTCTAAGTAAAATTTAGAGAATTAAAATTTTTTATAATATTTTTTTAAAACAAAATCAAAATTAAATAACTCTAAAAAAATTAAATTAAAATTTAAAATTTAATATAATAAATATAAAATTTAATGACCGATTTTATATTTAACTCCGAGCAATTTCGCATGCTCCTAAAAACTTTCATGATAAGTTCCGAAAGTCCCAATTTTGGAGCTGACTATATCAGCAGGTGATTGGCCCAAATATCCACTATTAATTGCTGATTCGTTTAAAAAAATTCCAATGGAGCTGACGATGAGGAATAATCATTCTTTTAATATTAACTGTAATATTAATAGATTATGACCGTAAAAATTTAATATAGAGACTCCTACAATTTTGTTTATTTTTTATTTTTTCGGAGGGTACAATTTTTTTTTTTAATTAAGCTCATATAAATCAACCGTTGATAGTTCATAAACTATTGGTTTCTCAAAAATAATGACAAAAAATTAGAGAGCAGCATCAGTAGAAATCATATCACAAAAGTCTTGTGACCTTAATGGTTTGTGGACCATATTGGCGAAAAGGTTTACATGCACAAGCTATAATAATGACTGTTTGAACAATCTCTCGAAAGTTTCTCTCTCAACAAAATCATTGGTTATTGATTTTAACTGGTAATTTTTTTTTAATGGTGGTTTCTGACTAATAATATGTTGTTGATAGTTTTATTGTTCATATTTTGGTTTATTATCATAATTTTATGGCCGGTAGTTTTGTGATTAGACTATTATGCCACCCTCTATTTTAACAGTCTTTTGATAGCTCTCTATTCTGTTGGGATTTACGGAAGTATACTGGTTTACTGCTTCAACCGGCATTGATGATTCACTTGGCACTGATGCTTCTTGGTTGGGTTTCAGCTCGGAACACAACCATAAGGTCTCTACCCTTATAAGGCTTAACAATACTGTTGTGAAGGAAGTAGGTCATTATCCCGGAAATCGTTTGAATCAGTTTGGAGGTTGATTTTTTTCTACCAATTTTGCTTGCTGTTGCAACTTAAAAATCTAGGCGCTGTCATCTCCTTTCGTCCAAGACACCAACTGCTTTAGCAAGCTCTTTGGCATGAAGTCCTACACCACCGTGCAGCCGCTGCTGCCACCGCCGTATGGCACTCAACTCCTCAACGAACTGGGGTTATAACCTTAGCATATGTTCATAAGTTTTATCTTAAATCTGGTCCATTAATTTGTAAAAACCTTATCTGTAGCCTTTTAGATTATGCTGACTTTCTTAATAAACTATTGCTTGTTTAATTAATGATATATTTTTATTTGGTAAAAAAAAAATCCCTAAGGAGTATAAATAAATAAACAAATTTATGAAGAGAAATGACCTAGTTTTATAATGTGTAATCAAATTTTTTTTTTATTTCATTCTTTAGAAAGGTAATGTTTCGTTTGGTTCTCTAATTAATATTTGATTAAAAATACATAGCTAAAGAATAATTTGTTTAAGCATAACGTAAGTTTGGTGCACACATGCTTTTAGATTAAATCAACAGCAGATTTGGCAATGCATGGGTTGAATTGTTCTAGGTTTGATATGAGATCACAACGGCAATTTTAATAAATTATATATATATATAATTTTAATTATATAATTTTTATAAAAAAAATGTTCTCTTTAAAAATTCAAGTGGATACAGCGAGCTACGTTTACTGAATTACAGTACAATTTTTATCTCTTCCATGGGTTTTTATCTTTATTACATTGTAAAGAAATTTCAATTTCAGTTATGATCTAAATAATGAAGTCATTTTTTTTAAATAAAAACAATCAACATATAAAAAATTTTACACTGATCCAACAAATGCAAAGCAATTGAATTTTTTTTTTAATTATTTACCCATTAAATAGTGACGGTCTAATAAATTTTAAACATGGATGATTAAAAAAGTTAAAAAAAAAACTTTATTTCAAACTAAAGAATACACAGTTTAAAAAAACATATAAACACTGAAACACTAAAAATCAACCTCTTGATACAAAAATAAATAATAAGTTGGGATTTAGATATAATATACGGAAGAAAAAAAATAGAGATCACATAAATTAATTCACAAATAATTTCAAGTAAATTAAAGTCAAGCATATAATAACTTATATGATAAACATGAATATATAGGAGCATAACCAATAAATAAAGGTCTGTAAAAATATAAAAACTATAAAATAACAAAGAATCCAACCAATAAATCCTTATAATACCAACAAAAATTCACAAAAAAAAAAAAATCATAAACCCATACTGATCAATAAACTTAAACTCCCAATAGATATGAACCGAGAACCAAACTGCCAATCACAGAGACCGTAAGTGGAGGAGCTAAAGACCATGAACCGGACCCTGGTGGAGCCGGAGAAGTGGCATTTGCTGAGTTACCGTTATTCGGTGATGATGACCGTGCTGACTCAGGACTCGTTGATGGTTCATTTGTTTCTGTGGATGGAGCTGGCGAAGAAGAAGATGGTGAAGTAGCAGGAACCTCTGCTTCTGCTGGAGACGGTGATGAAGAGTATGGTGGATTAGCTACCGCTGGTGAGGGTGCCTTTGTAGGAGATAATGCTGGTCGTGATATTGTTGATGGAGATGGTGACAAAGATGGTGTTTTCGCCTTTGGAGATTTTGGGGACAGTGCTGGTGTTGGAGCCAAAAATGGAGACGGGGTCTTGGGGGATTTAGGAGACAGTGTTGGTGTTGGGGCCAAAGATGGAGGCTGTGTCTCGGGAGATTTAGGGGACAGTGCTGGTGTTGGGGCCAAAGATGGAGACTGGGTCTTTGGAGATTTAGGTGACAGTGATGGAGCCAAAGATGGTGTCTTGGCTATGGGTGATGGAGAAGTAGGAGAGTGAGCTAATGGAGGAGAAGCAGATGATGATTTAGGGGATATAGCAGGAGGGTGAGGTAAGACAGTTGGTCCAGGGGTTGGTTTTGTTCTAATAGCCAAAACTACAGCAATCAATCTCTGTCCTTTTTGACAATTTTCTTGATTTCCAGTAATGAAAAAGAAAGGACCAGAACGATCGAACTGGAAAACAGATGTGCCAGAATTCAAACTCTTTATAGGATTCTTTGTGTTGCAATTGTAGTAGTCATCTTTATTCACTAACAAAACAGAGCTTGATCCATTCTTGGACTTAAAGACTACCCAAAAAAAAAAAAAAAAGGATGATTATGATTTCAATACTACTGTATAAATCAACAAAATACCCAGTAACCCAAAACAAATGAAAATCAAGAAAAATAAGCTTACCAAGTGTGTCATTAACTGAGAATCGATTTCTGCCAGCCCACTGATTGTAGTTCTCAGATGGGTTTACTACCCAACCATCTTTGCCGCCCACATAGAAGGTGTAGGCAAAAGAAGAAGACATGAAAAAGCAAGCAAACAAAGCGAAGACAAGGCAAAGAGATGCTCGAGAAGCCATGTTTAACAAGACGAAGGAAGCTTTGTTTTGCAGTAGTATATAAACACAAAAATATATGCCTTAATTCCTTTGGCTATATATAATGAAAAATCTTGGAGAGGAAAATAAAATAAAATAGTGATTCAATGTCAAAGAAATTAATAAAAAGCAGATTGGCTATTTAGGAAGCTAGAGAATTGTGGGATTTTCTTTCCTGAAATTTTGATTGAGCAAATGAGAAAAAAAAAAAAAAAAAAGAAGTATATTACTGTATGGGAGGGTGAAAGTTGATTAAGGAATTAAATATATATAGAAAGAAGCGTGTTTAATTGATACCACTATTTGAATGTTACTAAAATTAATTTGGTTTTATTCTCTAATTTTGCCTAAACTTTTGGTGGCTTTCTTTCAAAAAAAAAAACTTTTGGTGGCTTTAAATGTGAGTACATTGCATGAAAGTATTCGTTGAAGAAAAGGGGGACACCACATGATGGATTGGAAATATTTATAATCACTCTATCAAATCTTCTATATCTTAGAGGTAAATCAATCTAATTTTACGTTCCTTATGTTTTTCGAAATATTTTTAAATAAATTATCACTTTATAATATATTTATGTATTGATATAAAATTGATATAATAATTAATATATATAAAAGAATGAGAGGAAAAAAAAAGAAAAGAAGAGAAGAATATAGAAATAAGGAAAAAATAAAAATAAAAAGAAAGAAAAAAAATGAGAGAAGGTAAAAAATGAAGAGAAACAAATAAAGGGAAAGAAAAAAATGAGAAAATAAAAAATAAAAATAAAAAAAATAAAAAATGAGAGAAGAAAAAAAGGATAAAATTAAAATTAAAGAAGGAAAAAATAACTAAAAAAGAAAAAAAAAAGGTAAAACTAAAATAAAAAATAAAAAATGGAAATTTTAGATAGATTTTTATTTTTAATTATTGAAAAATGATTTCAAATTTTAAAAATGGAAAGTAATTTTTTAAAGTAATTTTGTATACACTTATTTTTTTGGATATTTTAATTGGTATAGATGTGTGGAATTAGCTCAATACATTTTTCTTATGCGTTAGAATTTTTTTTTTTTTATAAAAGTATGTGAAAGCCTGGATCTTTTTTTTTGCACTTAAATAAGACTGGAATTCAATTTATGGGCGACAATACAAATTAAACCTATTTATAATTTTATTTGTATAAATATTTAATTTTTATATTTTTATTTTAGAAAAATTGAGTTCCTAAACAATATAAATTTCAAAATTTTAACAATTACATATACAATTCAATTATTGATTTTTTTTATTTTTAATATAAAATAATAATTAAACAATAAACATTCATATAAACATTAATCTAATTAATATAACTATAATTTCAATGGTTATGAGATATTTTATTTAATTTCTTTATAAGATAATTTAAGTAAAGATTTCATTAGATGTTATTTTAAATAATTATAAGTAAAAATATATGAAAGGTTATACATGTATAAGTTAACAAATAAATAATTGTACCTAAAAAAAGTAATTAATCTGTAAGAAATAATAAAATTGTACTATTAACATAATTTCAAGAAAAAGATCTAATTTTGTTATTATATTAAAACAAATATAAATATTAAATAGAATTTATTTGAAATTTTTATAGTTAAAATAACCATATTCTTTAATTAATTATTATTTTAAATTAAATTGATAATAATATTTATAAAGAAGTTCAATGTAGTAGTACTAAATCATTGTTAATAAGGCATAGGTGATATATATCTTAAGGTAAAGTTATATGTTCAATTCTTTACTCTTTTCTTAACCTCCTAGTTGTTAAGAAAAAAACAGACATACCATATGAAATAAAATGATATCACTTATTTTAATTAAATTAAAATTTTAACTCCCTGAATAAAATTAGTTATATTAATTATAACAAACAATTTTTCATAAGTAAAAAGAGCAAAGGTGCATTTTTACCCCTAATGTTTATACCAAGGAGCACATTTGTCGTTAAAGAAATTTTTGGAGCATTTAAACAAAAAAATTTGAAAAACAGAGATTTTAAGCCTCTCACTTAACAGAGACAAAATGTTGAGTTGTCTTATTGTATTAAATTGTAATTTTTCAATACAAAAATATCAATTAAAACCTCAAAATTTCATTTCCCTTCCACCCACACCCCCTCTCTCCCTTTTCCATTTCCCCTCTCTCCCTCATCCAAAAAAAAAAAAAAAAGACAAACCCAAAAGAAAACAAACACGATTAAAATCTCCATTTGAAGTTTTCCATTTGATTATGGGCTTTTGCCTCTTTCATGTGAAGTCTTCGAAAATGGTTTTGATGATAATCCTTCTATCAAATAACTTAATGGGATGCAAAGGCAACAATTTTGAAACTCAAATAAATTCCTACTAACAAAGTCCTTCCCTAACCATGTTATTGAACATATCCACATTGTGACCCTTTATGAATTACTTAATTGAGGAACAAGATGTTGATGGTAAAGGATTCAAAAGTGTTACGGGTTTTGTCTTCTTCCTTAAAGACATTAACAAAAGTCTGATGGAATACATAAAATAGAAAAGCATAATTGTCCTAAAGGGTGAATAGAAATTTTGAGAAATTAAAAGTAATTAAGGAAGGATGGAACATAAGTATTTAAGGAGTTCGATTCACAAATGAATTTATGTCTCCACCTAACTTATCCTTAGGTTAGGATTTTCAATACCCACACTAATCTTATTCATAAAGATGAGTTTATAAGAGTTTTATGGATCAACTCTAAACCTTACAATAATGAGGTTTTATACAAGGCTTAACTCTAACCATAAACACAAACCTAAGTGTTTTGATAGAGAAACACTTAAACTAATTCTTTTAAAGAGAAACCTCACTTCCATTCTAATTTATCCTAAGAATAATATGAAGTTTCAGGCCTATCTCTAACTCATAACCAATACTCAAAAGTGTTAATAAATTATAAAGAAAGTAGATGAGAATTTTGAATGCTCAATTGAATGCTAAGAGAAATGTTAAACCACCAAAGTATCTCACTCTTGAATGAGCTTCCAGGAGTTATTTAAATACTTGAGCATTAAAATTATAGTTCTTGGAGGCATTAACTTTATCTCTAACTGTAATACCCTATATATTATTTAAAGAAAGAGGGATATCTTTTTATTTCATTTATTTTAATCATGTTATTTTATTTTATCAAATCATACTATTTATAAGTGTTTCTTCTCTATCATATTATATTTTATTTATGCTTATATTATTTAAGGGTAGTTAATATATGTGAGTATTAGTTAATCATTGTTTAAAATTTTATTGTCTATTTTATCATTATCATTATTAGTAAATTATATTAAACATTATATCTATTTGGGTGCTTATGAATGAATATATATATATATATATATATATATATATATAAGATAGTATATAGTATAATTATATACAAGTATATATATATATAGATGTTAAAACATGGAACCCAAAAACAACATCCACTGCCCTCATTCTGTCCGTCCCCCATCCTCGCCCTTTCTCCTCACTGTGCCGCCTCCATCACTGCCTGAGAGTGCCATTTCCGCCGTGGGTGAAGCTTGCTGGGTGTGCAGTAGCTGCTTTCCTCTTCCTCACGAAGCAGCTCCTTCCTCTCCTTGCGCAGCAGCAGCTCTGCATCTCCTCGTTCTGCCGTGCCATCTCCTGGAGGTGTCAAGCTGCCCTTCGCCTCCGCCTGAGCAGCTTCATCTCCCCCACCTTCTCCGGTGGCAGCAGGTTCCTTCCCCTCCCTCTGTTCCGTCCAGCAGCTAGGGGTGAGTAATGCTCACCCGATGCCCTCATTTCTTCCTTGATCTTGAAATTTCCTTCGGTTGAGAATCTATATAGGCTGTGGTTATGCTATGAGGAAGATAATTGCCCATTTGAATTATTGTTGGGCATTATATGAATTTTCAGAATTTTGTTTGAAATTTTGCCATTTTAATTACTTGATTTAATTTTATTCTTAAGTGAAATTAGTGATTAGGTTAAATATAGTTAAGTGTTTTTGAGTTTATTAATTTTATTTAGGGTTTTAGAAATTTTTGGAGTTAATTATAGATTTTATAAAGTTTAGGTATTTAATTAATATTTATGTTAATTTCGAAAGTTATTGTCAAATAATTATAAAATTTTAATAATTGAGGTTATTATTAATTGTTGTTAATTTTAGAACTCAAATTATAATTTTTGAGATTTATATACTATCTTCATAAATATATTTTGAGTTTATGACCAATTTGATTTTTTTTTCTTTTTTGGTTAAATAATATTTTGGGAGAAAATTTTTGGTTGTTGATTAAATATTTTAATTATATTAGGGAAGTTTATTTTAAGAAAATAAATTTTTGGCATGATTAAAGAATTTTAAGGAATTTTTTTTTAATATATATATTTATATAGCACATTATGTGATTTATATATTCTAGGGGTAAAAATGTAATTTTATACTAAATATGATAAATATATATATTTTTTAATTAGTTTTATTAGTAATTAAAGAGTTTAGGTAAATTTTATAAATTAACTGATATAATTTCCTAAGTAGTGTAAAATTTTAAATTTCCAATATATATATATATATATATATATATATATATATATATATATATATATATATATATATATATATATATATATATTCATATAATATAATACAAAGGTTTTCATTTGGATAATAATTATAATTATATTATTAGTAATGGAAAACAAATTTAATTGTTTAATTTTAAATAATTGAGATTTTACACAATTTTATTTATTTTAGTATGTGTGTAAATGGAGAAATAAATATTATTAATTTTGATACTTTTTGAGTTGTGATCTCGGTCGGGGCAAATGGTAGTTTTGGGAGCCCGACTCGAGTGTGAATGGTTGTGTATATTGGAAGTGCATTTTCTATGCAAGTCTGGCTCTACCTTTGGTAGAGAGATGTCTGTTTTATAGAGGAGACTCTGCCGAAATTTCGGTAGATTTTCTCATAAAACGTGATTTTCATAAAAAATTCCTACCGTTAGTTAAGTTAAATCCTGTCTGTTGAGTCTCGTCCGGTTTTCATCGAGTCAGTCTGGAATTTTATTATTTTGTTGATTCCTGATTTTGATTCCTTAGTCATGTTTTAAAAAGTCGATTCATTATTTTTCTTTTAGAGCATATCGGAGCAGAAGCTGTGAGACCGAGGCAGACGCGTGGTCGTCAGCCTTCACATTCATCCTGTAAGTCGATAGAACGATCTGTGCGTGTGTCTATTTAAAGAATGCATGCGCTCGTATTTCTATTATATTGATTATATGATTTATTCAATTTAATGCTATCATTTACGATTTAAATGCAATTTATTTATTTAAAATCGATTTGAGAAATTTTGGTAGAACGAGCTACCTGGTGGCCCTCACCAGGACTATGTGCAAATGGTAGAGATTGAGAGATGGATCCGAAAATTTGTATGATTAATGAATGTTAAACTGGGACGGGTGCCTCGGTAGAAGCCTTTGCTCTCGGGGACCGCCAGTGATTGGAAAGTTAATAATGGACTGGGATGGGTGCCTCGGTTGATGCCTTAGCTCTCGGGGACCGCCAGAGCCATATATTTGGATTAAGTGAATGACTACGGCTTGGTGCCTCGGTTGATGCCCTTGCTCTCGGGGACCGGTAGTCTAGTTGGAATAAGTGGGCCCGGTTGGCCACGTAGATTGTTGGGTTTAGGGTTCTACCGAGATTTTTCAAAAGCTATAATTATATATTATAAATTATTTTCACTATAATGTATTAGTTTTCGAAAAGGTTTCAAACCGTACAACTCTTTTTGTTGACTTACTCAGTGAGGCCTGATTCCCCTCAATTTATTTTTTCAGGAGCTTGGCAGTTCGACCTCAGACTACCTCTACGCCGGGTTTCTTCCTCACCAGCTATTTTATGTAGGTCATTGTAAGCTGTACTGTGTATAAATCTAGGTTGCTGCAGTAGTATATGTATTAAAGATTTGTATGGTTTAAACATAATTATGTAACCTATTTGTGTAAACCACGCTTATGTATAAGATTAAATTTGATTTATAATATGAGATATTGAAACACATTATTATTTAATCGGTTGATTTGTGTATTCTGAGAAAAATCAGTTTGATAATGTGTTCTGTTTTCAAGTAAAGTTTAATATATGAATGGTTTTATTTTCTTGTCCCTTTAGGCTTACTACGGGTTTCGGGGGCCTTATGCTTACCCATTCCCTAGTGCCGATCACGTGCCCTCAGGTTCGGGTCGTGACAAAGTTGGTATCAGAGCATAAGTTCGATTAATTGTCCATGTCTGTCTTTCTGTGTAACTACTGCAGCTTTAGGGTTGATAATTGTCTTGAGATGTATTGTTTCTAATTCCGCGTTGCTTTAAATATTCTTACCCTATTTTGAATTCAATTTTTCTTTGTCTTCTTTTCAGAATGAGGCGTGTGCGTACCGACCCAGATGTTGATCCGACCCTTAGGGTTGATGAGCAGTCGGTGCACGATGAGGCTCCCCTTCCTGCTCCATGTCGTAGGGGCAGAGGTAGAGGTAGAGGTCGAGCCAGGGTAGCTGCAGCTGAGATTCCTGATCAGTAGCCAGTCGAGCCTGAAGCCCCAACTGTTGACCCTACAGCCTTTGCAGTTAGACTGGCAGGGATTAATCAGGCTCTAGCAGCATTGAATCAGGCAATGCCCCTTGTACAGCAGATGCTTCAGCAAAGGAACCAGGGGATGTCAGACACTGAAGCAGCCCTCCTTTACTCTCAGATTGGTAGAGTTTCTTTTGACGGTACGGGCGATGCCTTAGACTTCATTAATGCGATTGAGGCACGCACCAGAATTGGACACACGGATTATCAGAGGATTATGATTATGGAGTTGTCGGTTCAGGCGGCCGCTAAGGATTGGTTTATGCAGTCGATTCAGCCATCAATGCACGAGCTGACTTGGCCAGAATTTAAGGACCGCTTTTTGAGATTTTTCTGTCCTCCAGCCACCAGAGATGCCTACAGGTGGCAGCTACTCCACATCACTAGAGGCGATAGGTCAGTGGAGGATTATACTAGAGAGTTTAATAGGCTGTCCCGACATGCAGAAGATATCAGGAGGGACCCTTACAGAGCAGTGGAGCTGTATGTTACTGGATTAGGACTTGCTTTTATTGGTATGCGTACTAAGGATCATACCCTAGAGAGTGTGATTAAGGAGGCCCGTTTGATTGAGAGGCGACATATCCGCCAGGGCACCATGATAGATCCTTATATGAATGGGGGCAGTGGTCACGGTGTAGCTCCAGGGTACCAGCAGCCAGCATTTCACCTCGATAGTTCGAGTCAGCAGGCTGCGGGTAGTTCTCAGCAGAGTGGTAGGAGGTCCAGGACTCATCGAGTTGGCCGATATGGATATGCTTCAAATAGGAGAACTGACAGGAGTCACAGATTCGGTGCAGGAGTTAGTAGCAGTAGTAGTGGGCAGAGTTCCTGGCATAGTAGTTCTGGGTCTGAAGCTAGTGCTTGTGCGAGTTGTGGATGATTTCATCAGGGCTCGTGTCATATGTTGATGGGAACTTGTTTTAGGTGCGGGCAGGTTGGACATCTTGCCAGAGCTTGTCCCCACTCCGGATATCAGTCACAGTACGTTCAGGGTTCATCTTCATCAGTGGCTCAGCCCTACTATCTGATGCCTCAGTAGTATCGAGCACCCATACAGCCACAACAGAGACCGCCTCAGCCTATGAGTTAGCAAGGTCGAGGTTCAGTTGGTAGACCTAGCGGACGTGGATTTGCGCAACCTTCGACTTCTCAGCAGGCAGGTCGTGGTCAAGCTCGAGTGTTCACTTTGACACCACAGGATGCTCAGACTTCGAATGCAGTGGTAGCAGGTATTCTCTCAGTCTGTGCATACGATGCTAGAGTGTTGTTTGATCCTGGTGCTTCACATTCCTTCATCTCTCCTATGT
The DNA here is from genome assembly GCA_947683625.1 of Mallotus nudiflorus. Taxonomy (NCBI): domain Eukaryota; kingdom Viridiplantae; phylum Streptophyta; class Magnoliopsida; order Malpighiales; family Euphorbiaceae; genus Mallotus; species Mallotus nudiflorus. The sequence continues at coordinate 2,632,124 of CANTUR010000159.1, read as the reverse complement.
TCGCTTCGAGAGTCGAGTGGCAGCCTTCTAGGTTGTCCTTTCCTCTATCTGTTTTGACTCCTCTTAGTGACGAGTTGGAGACAGATGTTTTCTTTCCTTCGTGTCCGGTGACAGTTGATGGTAGAGAACTATTGGCGGACTTAGTATTGCTCGACGTACTGGAATTCGATGTCATTCTGGGCATGGATTGGTTGTCGAGGTATTATGCCCTTGTGAATTGTAGGGAGAAAGAAGTGGTGTTCAGGATTCCAGGTGAAGAAGAATTCTATTTCAAAGGTGAAAGGAGATCTATGCCTCGTAGCCTCATTTCTGTCATTACAGCCCGAAAGATGCTTAGAAGAGGTTATCAGGGATACTTAGCAGTGGTAAGAGATGTTGAGAAGGAGAATGTGGCAATTGATCAGGTGCCAGTGGTGTGTGAATTTCTAGATGTCTTTCCTGAAGAATTACCAGGATTACCACCAGACAAAGAGATAGAGTTTTGTATTGATGTCATACATGGTACGGATCCTATTTCTATGCCACCTTACAGAATGGCACCAGTTGAATTGCAGGAGCTGAAAGAGCAGTTGTAGGAGTTACTTGATAAGGGTTTCATCAGACTCAGTGCATCGCCTTGGGGTGCTCCGGTGTTGTTCGTGAAGAAGAAAGATGGTAGCCTTTGACTTTGTATCGACTACAGGCAGTTGAATAAAGTCACCATCAAGAACAAGTACCCACTTCCGAGGATCGATGATCTGTTTGATCAACTTCAAGGTGCTACATGCTTCTCTAAAATAAATTTGAGATCTGGGTATCATCAGTTGAGAATCAGAAGAGGTGATGAGTCCAAGACAGCTTTTCGAACAAGATATGGCCATTATGAGTTTTTAGTAATGTCCTTTGGGTTGACTAATGCTCCAGCAGCCTTTATGGACTTGATGAATCGAGTATTCAGGCCATACTTAGACCGGTTTATGATAGTTTTCATTGATGATATCTTGGTTTATTCCAAGAGTGAGGCTGAGCATGTGATGCATCTGAGAAGGGTACTTCAGACTTTAAGGGAGCATAGGTTGTATGCCAAATTCTCAAAGTGTGAGTTCTGGTTGCATCAAGTGGCATTTCTAGGCCACGTGGTTTCTCGAGATGGCATACAGGTGGACCCTAAGAAGATAGAGGCTATTACAGAGTGGTCAAGGTCGACTACAGTTAAGGAAGTACGGAGTTTCCTGGGTCTAGCAGGTTATTACAGAAGATTTATGAAGGACTTCTCTAGAATTACTGCACCTTTGACAAGGTTGACCCAGAAGAATGTTAAGTTTGTATGGACAGACAAATGCGAAGAGCATTTTCAATTATTGAAGAACTTGTTGACGTCGGCACCAATTCTAACTTTACCCTCTAGGAATGAAGGTTATACAGTGTATTGTGATGCTTCCAGAGTAGGATTGGGCTGTGTGTTGATGCAACATGGCCAAGTGATTGCTTATGCTTCGAGGTAGTTGAAGAAGCACGAGCAGAACTATCCTACTCACGACTTAGAGATGGCAGCCATGGTGTTTGCTTTAAAAATATGGAGGCATTACTTGTACGGAGTGACGTGTGAGATATACACAGATCATAAGAGCTTGAAATATATTTTCCAACAGAAGGACTTGAATCTGAGGCAGAGGAGATGGATGGAACTCCTTAAGGATTATGATTGCTCCATTTTATACCATCCAGGCAAGGCGAATGTTGTTGTGGATGCCTTGAGTAGAAAATCGGTAGGCAGCCTTGCCCATATTAGCACAGAGAGAAAGCCTATTATTAAAGAGTTACATGGATTGATTGATCAGGGGTTGCAGATGGAAGTTACCCGAAAGTGCCTTTTAGCTCAATTCAGTGTACGATCAATATACTTGGATCGGGTTAAGGCAGCTCAGAGCAGAGACCCCCAGTTACAGAGAATCATGTATGAAGTGCAACAAGGGCAGTCACGGGACTTTGTGATTGACAGGGAAGGTATATTGTGGTTGGGCACTAGGATTTGTGTGCCAGATGTTGATGACTTGAGGAAGGAGATTATGTAAGAAGCACATTTTTCTGCATATAGTGTTCATCCGGGTTCTACCAAGATGTATCATAACTTGAAGGATACATATTGGTGGAATGGAATGAAGAAGGACATCGCAGAGTTTGTATCCAGGTGCCTGACTTGCCAACAAGTAAAGCTTGAACATCAGAGACCCTCGGGACTATTGCAACCCATGCCAATTTCTGAATGGAAATGGGATATGATAGCCATGGATTTCGTGACTGGACTACCTCGAACTACTGGAGGTTATGATGCTATTTGGGTGATTATTGACAGGTTAACTAAGTCAGCACACTTTGTACCTATAAAGAAGACGTACTCTACTGATAGATTGGCAAGACTTTATGTCAATAGGATTGTTTGTCTACATGGAGTACCTGTGAGCATAGTATCAGATAGAGGAGCCACCTTTACCTCAGTCTTTTGGCAAGAATTACACAAGGCCTTGGGTACCAGATTGGATTTCAGTATGACCTTCCATCCTCAGACAGATGGTCAGTCAGAGAGGACCATCCAGACGTTAGAAGATATGCTGAGGATGTGTGTAATGGATTTTAGAGGACAATGGGATTTCCACTTGCCACTGATTGAGTTTGCTTATAATAACAGCTATCATGCTAGCATAGAGATGGCTCTGTACGAGGCACTATATGGTAGGAAGTGTAAATCACCTTTGTGTTGGGAGATTGGTGAGAGGCAGTTAATGGGACACAAATTAGTGCAGATCACTTCAGAGAAAGTCCCCATTATACAACAACGATTGAAGACAACCTTTAGTAGACAGAAGAGCTACGCTGACCCTAGGAGAAAGGATGTATCCTTCATGGTTGGAGACATGGTGTTCCTGAAGGTGTCTCCAATGAAAGGAGTTATGAGATTTGGCAAGAAGGGTAAGTTAGCTCCCAGATACATTGGACCATTTGAGATTCGATCTAGAGTGGGTGAAGTGGCATATAGGCTAGTGTTACCACCAGAGCTATCGAGAATCCATCCTGTGTTTCATGTGTCCATGTTAAGGAAATACGTCCCTGATCCGTCTCATGTGTTGTGACCTCAAGCCGTAGAGCTTAGTGATGATTTGACTTACGAGGAGTACCCGGTGGCCATTGTGGATCGCCAAATCCAACAACTGCGAACTAAGGAGATACCGATGGTGAAGGTATTATGGAGTAACCATTCTGCAGAGGATTGTACTTGGGAAACTGAAGCCGAGATGCGAGTTTCCTTCCCGTATCTTTTTCCTTCTTAGCTTTGTAATTCCTCTTTTCTTTTTTTTTTCTTATATTCGAGGACAAATTCCTATAAGGAGGGGAGACTGTAATACCCTATATATTATTTAAATAAAGAGGGGTATCTTTTTATTTCATTTATTTTAATTATGTTATTTTATTTTATCAAATCATACTATTTATAAGTGTTTCTTCTCTATCATATTATATTTTATTTATGCTTATATTATTTAAGGGTAGTTAATATATGTGAGTATTAGTTAATCATTGTTTAAAATTTTATTGTCTATTTTATCATTATCATTATTAGTAAATTATATTAAACATTATATCTATTTGGGTGCTTATGAATGAATATATATATATATATATATATATATATATATAATATAGTATATAGTATAATTATATACAAGTATATATATATATATATATAGACGTGAAAACATGGAACCCAAAAACAGCATCCACTGCCCTCATTCTGTCCGTCCCCCATCCTCGCCCTTTCTCCTCACTGTGCCGCCTCCATCACTACCTGAGAGTGCCATTTCCATCGTGGGTGAAGCTTGCTGGGTGTGCAGTAGCTGCTTTCCTCTTCCTCGCGAAGTAGCTCCTTCCTCTCCTCGCGCAGCAGTAGCTCTGCATCACCTCGTTCTGCCCAGCTTTGATGTTCTACCATGCCATCTCCTGGAGGTGTCAAGCTGCCCTTCGCCTCTGCCTGAGCAGCTTCATCTCCCCCACCTTCTTCGGTGGCAGTAGGTTCCTTCCCCTCTCTCTGTTCCGTCCAGCAGCTAGGGGTGAGTAATGCTCACCCGATGCCCTCATTTCTTCCTTGATCTTGAAATTTCCTTCGGTTGAGAATCTATATAAGGTGTGGTTGTGCTATGAGGAAGATAATTGCCCATTTGAATTATTGTTGGGCATTATTTGAATTTTCAGAATTTTGTTTGAAATTTTGCCATTTTAATTACTTGATTTAATTTTATTCTTAAGTGAAATTAGTGATTAGGTTAAATATAGTTAAGTGTTTTTGAGTTTATTAATTTTATTTAGGGTTTTAGAAATTTTTGGAGTTAATTATAGATTTTATAAAGTTTAGGTATTTAATTAATATTTATGTTAATTTCGAAAGTTATTGTCAAATAATTATAAAATTTTAATAATTGAGGTTATTATTAATTGTTGTTAATTTTAGAACTCAAATTATAATTTTTGAGATTTATATACTATCTTCATAAATATATTTTGAGTTTATGACCAATTTGATTTTTTTTTCTTTTTTGGTTAAATAATATTTTGGGAGAAAATTTTTGGTTGATTAAATATTTTAATTATATTAGGGAAGTTTATTTTAAGAAAATAAATTTTTGGCATGATTAAAGAATTTTAAGGAATTTTTTTTTAATATACATATTTATATAGCACATTATGTGATTTATATATTCTAGGGGTAAAAATGTAATTTTACACTAAATATGATTAATATATATATATTTTAATTAGTTTTATTAGTAATTAAAGGGTTTAGGTAAATTTTATAAATTAACTGATATAATTTCCTAAGTAGTGTAGAATTTTAAATTTCCAATATATATATATATATATATATATATATATATATATATTCATATAATATAATACAAAGGTTTTCATTTGGATAATAATTATAATTATATTATTAGTAATGGAAAACAAATTTAATTGTTTAATTTTAAATAATTGAGATTTTACATAATTTTATTTATTTTAGTATGTGTGTAAATGGAGAAATAAATATTATTAATTTTGATACTTTTTGAGTTGTGATCTCGGTCGGGGCAAATGGTAGTTTTGGGAGCCCGACTCGAGTGTGAATGATTGTGTATATTGGAAGTGCATTTTCTATGCAGGTCTGGCTCTACCTTTGGTAGAGAGACGTCCGTTTTACAAAGGAGACTCTGTCGAAAAATGTGATATTCGTAAAACGTGATATTCGTAAAAAATTCCTATCGTTAGTTAGGTTAAATCTTGTCTGTCGAGTCTCATCCGGTTTTCATCGATTCAGTCTGGAATTTTATTATTTTGTTGATTCCTGATTTCTATTCCTTAGTCATGTTTTAAAAAGTCGATTCATTATTTTTCTTTTAGAGCATATCGGAGCAGAAGCTGTGAGACCGAGGCAGACGCGTGGTCGTCAGCCTTCACATTCATCCTGTAAGTCGATAGAACGATCTGTGCGTGTGTTTATTTAAAGAATGCATGCGCTCGTATTTCTATTATATTGATTATATGATTTATTCAATTTAATGCTATCATTTACGATTTAAATGCAATTTATTTATTTAAAATTGATTTGAGAAATTTTGGTAGAACGAGCTACCTGGTGGGCCTTACCAAGACTATGTGCACATGGTAGAGATTGAGAGATGGATCCAAAAATTTATATGATTGATGAATGTTAAACTGGGACGGGTGCCTCGGTAGAAGCCTTTGCTCTCGGGGACCGCCAGTGATTGGAAAGTCAATAATGGACTGGGATGGGTGCCTCGGTTGATGCCTTAGCTCTCGGGGACCGCCAGAGCCATATATTTGGATTAAGTGAATGACTACGGCTTGGTGCCTCGGTTGATGCCCTTGCTCTCAGGGACCGGTAGTCTAGTTGGAATAAGTGGGCCCGATTGGCCACATAGATTGTTGGGTTTAGGGTTCTACCGAGATTTTTCAAAAGCTATAATTATATATTATAAATTATTTTCACTATAACGTATTAGTTTCCGAAAATGTTTCAAATCATACAGCTCTTTTTGTTGAGTTACTCAGTAAGGTCTGATTCCCCTCAATTTATTTTTTCAAGAGCTTGGGAGTTCGACCTCAGACTACCTCTACACCAGGTTTCTTCCTCACCGGCTATTTTATATAGGTCATTGTAAGCTGTACTGTGTATAAATCTAGGTTGCTGCAGTAGTATATGTATTAAAGATTTGTATGGTTTAAACATAATTATGTAACCTATTTATGTAAACCACGCTTATGTATAAGATTAAATTTGATTTATAATATGAGATGTTGAAACACATTATTATTTAATCGATTGAATTTATGTATTCTGAGAAAAATCAGTTTGATAATGTGTTCTGTTTTCAAGTAAAGTTTAATATATGAATGGTTTTATTTTCTTGTCCCTTTAGGCTTACTACGGGTTTCGGGGGCCTTATGCTTACCCATTCCCTAGTGTCGGTCACGTGCCCTCGGGTTGGGGTCGTAACACTAACCTTCTTTAAGTTGCATTTAATGTAAAATAATTTTTTTTTTTGTAAGAGAAGAGCTGCTCACAATCGTGAGGGGATGCTCATAATTGTGAGTGATAAAAATATAGCTATTGGAGTGGCAGGTGACTGTTGTGTCTTAGAAGGAGACTAGATCACAAGTTAATCATGACTATGAGGGCAGGTTGTGAGGGGCTCAGCCTCTTTTGGCTCATTGAAGCTTACTTTGCTCATAGTTTGGATGATTGGTCACAAGCGAGTCATGGTCTGGATCCCCAAGCTCATAATTGTGAGGGAAAATTGTAAAAGGCTCTGGAATCTTTTTAATTTATATATTCTTTGAGCTTTCATCTCATTAACAAGGCTCCCGATCGTGAGCCTTACTCGTAAGGAATGTATGTAGATTTATTTTGAACATCTTTTGGTTCTTGTACTATCCCAATTAATGCTTGAACTTTGTACGGATTTGATATTAATGTTTTTATGAGTTACAAACCTATGGATGCTTCACTTGAATCTCTATAGTTGATTGAATCTAAAAATACACTTAAATAAACATCATTAGTTTATTAAAATCATTTGTTAAAGTCAAAACTTTAGAGATTGATTAAGCTTGAGGCCAACAATCTCCCCTTTTTTAAATTTGATAAATAATTTGAAGGTGTGTGTTGTGTATAAACAAGTGAAGTGTATACAATGTATATTGCTCCCCTTTAGTTCATGGATTATTAAAAAGAATTTAAGACATAGCTCTACCTTAATGTGTGCAAAGATGTTTGTGTTTCATTGTTAATTTGCAAAAGTTAAAACATATATTATCAACATGTTAAAACATATATTATCAAGCATACATATACTACACACTATCTCTCCTTTTGTTAAAGATAAAAAAGAATAAAAAAGAGCAAAAATAGGTAGCTAAGATAAATAAAGAAAGATTCATAAAAAGAAATTTGTATTAATCATAAAAAGGAACATGTAGTCCATTAAACAAAAGACAAACTAAACAATAAAACATTAGATAAGATAAACACAAGAACAACAAAGTAAATAGCCTAAACATTAAACATAAACTAATGATAAACTAAATATAAATAAAACACAAAGAACATTTAGGAACTTGGATTAACATCTTGGTCATTTCCTTGAGTTGCTTCATGATAAGGAGATTGAGAAGTTTGAGGAGGAGGAGGAGGAGGAGGAGGTAAAATGCATTGCAAGTTATGGTAGATCTAAGTATGATGAATGTTATACTCCACATGATCTATTCTCCTATCAAAATGGTTAAGTCTAGAGTCAACTTGATCAAAGCAATTGTTGAAGTTGGATTCAACAATGAAGAGGTGATCAAAGAATCCACTAACCCAAGTGGATTCATCATCCATGCTTGGTGAAAAAGAGCGGCCTTTTGCTCTCTTTCTTTGAGGCATAAGAGGTTGAGTTTGAGGAGGTTCTTATTCTTCCTCAATTTCAATACCTTTAAGGAGTAAATTCCTAATTTGCTCAATATCTTCCAAATCTTGAACAAGTTCTTCATCTACCACTTCTTCCTTATGTTTCCACATCCATTGCTTACTTACCTTTTTGAATTAGTTAGAATTTTTGAGAAATTTTTCATCAATAAGGGAATAAGGAATGGATTCAAGACGATCATAGTCAATTTAGAAGTGTTGGGAAATTTTAGTCAATATCCCCCTAATACAAATAGCACCACTCATACTATCACTCACTAACCAAACCTCCATTGTAACCATCTTCCTAAAATAACACCAATATTTTCTTAGATGCAATAAAGGAGAATAAGGTCATAAAAAGAGATTGCTTCATTGCTCAAACCTCTAGCATAAAAGGAATAAGTAATAAAATGATGAATGTACTAAAGACTTTTAAAGGAAAGTGAGGATGATTTAGAATGACCAATAAGTAAGGGTATTACATTAGGTTTGACATTGCTTACTTTACTTGGATGACCAATAAAGCCTAAACGAATTGATTAAGATAGAGACACCTATAACTTAAGATTAAGGGTTCAATTAGTTCGACCTCATAACCTTACCAGAATTAGTTTGATCAAAATGAGACTGGAACCAGAGGATGGATTGATTTAAGGCACTACTCCCCATGAAATCGAATCAGTTCCAATTCCAAACCATATGGTTTTAGTTCAAAATTGAATATTAATTTAAAAAATAACTTGATGAGCTAGAAAAATAAAATGGGAAGCGGAATTGGCCGAATCGTAACTAGCCTTGAACCAAAATGGGACCGGTTCCAGTTCAATTTTACCTTAGGAGGAACCCTGAACCGCTGGTACATAAACCTAAATCGGAGGTTCATGAATTGCAACCACCCCTACCGGGAAAACCTAACTAAAAAGCAATGATTGCTCAGATGAATTTAGAATTGCATCAATTATATATGAAAATAGTTTTTCTTAAGTAGAGATTTAATAAAAGACACACACACATAGATTTTAGTTGTAGTAAGAGTTAATAATAGTCTTTTTGTTAAAATACTATTATAATTTTTGCGTTCTTTGATTTCTTCAAGATTTTACCCAAAAAAAAATATTGCTCAAATAAATTTAAAATTGTGTTAATTAAATATGAAAACAGTTTTCTTATATATATATTGAAAGTGCCATAAAGGGGGGGGGGTGGGGTGGGGGGTTGAATAGGGCTATCAAACAATAAAAGAAAATTAAAAGAATTCTAGCAAAAGTTAAAAGAATATTGAGAAAAAAGAATGATGAATACAAAAATTTAAGGAGTTCAAATTCTCAATAATCCTACGTCTCCACTTAACTTATCTTTAAGTTAAGATTTTGAATCACCACAATCTATTTCCCTAAATTGACTTTTACAACTTGAGTTTTAGGCTCAATTTAAACCTTATAACTTGACTTTTCAAGGCTCACTCAAAATTGAATTCCTAAGTGTTTTAATGACTGAACACTTAAATCAATTCCTTTAGATTAGAATCTCACTTCCCATTTTCTTAACCCCATAAAATAGAAAAACAAGAATTTCTATTCTAATACTCACCAACTCTCACAAAAGTTATGCAAAATATAAAAAAATTTAAGAGAGTTTAAAGAGCTTAATTGAATTCTTGAGATTATGTAATGAATAAACAAATTCCTTAACCTTTAAATGATCTTTAGAGGTTATATTTATACTTGAGTAATTCAATTATAGTTGTTGGACACAATAATTTTGTTATAATAAAATCAAACTTCATTTGAATAAAATTTATACTTTTGAGTTGTAATTTGTCTAATCCCAGGCGGGATTTCATCAGTCCTGGTTGGGACACTCAAAAGATAGCCATTTGTAGCTATTGTATTTGAATTTTAGCATTGGTCCTGATCAGTATTATCATGTCGTAGTCGGGACCTCAGATCGGGATTTATCCTACTAAGAAATTTAAAATTTGCTAATATAGGTCACGATCGAGCAATATGATCCCGGGTGGGACTGCTTGGTCCCGGGCTTGATTTCGATCGGGACAGAGCTCGAAATGGGTTTTGTCCCATTCCTTAAAAATGCTTAAAATCAAGCTCTTTGGTCCTGGTCGGGATGGGACTCGGAACTACATTTCATTATTCATTTTTCTTGATTTTACTTCACCACTTTGACTTCTATTTGATTACTAACTTATACACACTTAAAACAAACATATTAAATGCTCAAAATAAATTTGTTAAGATCAAAATCAAGATTGATCATTGCTAAGGTCAATATATATATATATATATATATATATATATATACACACACACACACACAATACTGTTAGCAAGCAAGAATATGACAATAATGGAGGAAATTAAGACGTCTTAGTTCTCACTTTAAAATGAAAGATATAGATGAAGCCTCATACATTTTAAGACAATAAATGTAAAGCTAATAAACCAGTCAATGTGTTTTATGCTAATCAGTTTGCCATTTATTTAATAAAAAATAGAGTAAATAGTTTCAAAGGAAAATACATTAATATACTTTATCACTATATGCAAGATAGTGCAAAGAAGTGTGGGATTATAGTTAGCTATACCTTATCGAAAAAAATGGTAGCCGATCTTATGACTAAGGAGTTAAGTTTGGAAGATTTTATTGTGCATTTTATTGCAATGGGGTTAAGAGCCTAACCATTATATAAAGTAAATATCGGACATTAGATGTAAAGTTGTTTTTTTGTTTAGAATGTTAAAGAAATAAGTGTTCTAATATGATTCATCTGAAAGGGTATGATTGGTTGAATAAAAGATAAATAAATATATAAGATGATGGAGTTCCAACTTCAATGGTAAAAATCTATAGTTTATTTAATAAGGTATTATGGGATGCATTAGAATGTAGTCATCATACAATATAAAGTCAACGATTGATATCAATAAAAGCCTATAGACTTATGTTTTATAGGAAGTAATTGAAGATCAATGTGTCAAAGGTTTGAGAGAATACTGAACTTTAACTTTATTTCAATTCAGTTACTAAATTTTGATTTATATTTTTTTAAATATTAAACTTCTATTTAGTTTTATGCAGTTATATAAAAAAAAATTTAGTACCTGAACAATCTAGAATTACTATTTTAATCTATAATTAAAGAATTTTTTTTTTGCAAATAAGTCTACATTTTTATATATTTATAGAAAATAAGAAAAAATTTGACAATTATTTTGATTCCCCTTAATAAGAGCATACTCATTATAAGAGATATCAAAGCTTAGGAGAATGTTTATCAATATTTTTGTAAATTTTGGACTAAATTGAAAAGATAAAGATATTTAGGGATTAAAATGACCTTTAAGAGAAATTTAAAGACTAAAAAAATTTAACGGTACATTTCTTGAAATAAAATCAAAGTTGGGTGATAAAAAAGGAAATAAATTGAAGTTTAGTATCCAAATTGGAACAAATATACAGTCTAAAATTGAGTAACCACCATTACATTTAACCCGAATATCAAAGCAAGCTAGATAGGTATAGGATATCATAATATCTAGTTGGTTAGATAGATATAAGATATCATATTTAGCTGGAAGTGTTGTGGTTTCAAAATAAAAAAATTTCGCTGACTTTTTGATTTTCTCCTAACTGAGTTGTCCTAAAATTTTTTATTGGAATAGGTATGGAGAATTTTAATTCTTTGAATCAAGATTTGTCCTAAACCACTCTAAAATTATACCAAACTGAAGAACCTAGAACTGATAATTTAATAGAATTTGAGTTATATATACATATAAATTATAAAGATTAACATTACATTATAAAATTTTTTGCAATAATTATGTTCAATTTATTATTATTGGACCTACTAATTTGACATATAATCTAAAATAATGTCATTTTAATTATTTGAAATAAAAAATTTCACTCATTAATCAAATTATTTTAAATCACAAAAAATAAAATATTAAATTATTAAATATCATTTTAAAATATCATAATATAGTTTATGTTAAAAAATTTAAATTCACAGTCAAAAATAAAATTGTAATAGAATAAACTTATATTATTTATATAAATTTCTCATTAAACAAATATAAGAATTTATGGTATATTAGAGTATATTATAAAAATCTTAATAAAAGTTTTATAAATAAAAATAATGATAAATAAAACTACAAAAATCATTTAATTTTATAATAAAATTATGAGGTGGTTCGTAGTTTAATAGTTTTAATTTGAATTATATTTTTATTTATTTTTTAAGTCGAATAAGAACTGATCTTCAAAGTAAATTGAATTAAAAATTTTAATTTTGAGAAGAATTGATCTTTGAACTGAATTAAATTAAAAAAATTTAATTTTCGAACTGAATTGAACTAAAAATTTAAAGCAATTTTGGAGTTTTAAATTTTAAATCTCTAACATTGTGGAGCAATTCCGAAAAATTGCAATCTCTAAATCTAACCAAGCCGTGCTTATCCCTAATTTAAACAAATTTGTTTAATTTGTGGTGGTTAGTTTCATGAAAGTTTGATAAATTTCTTGAGGTAAAATTAACACGGTTAAACAGAGATAAAATACAAGAGATATCATGTTTGTGTAATGACCATTTTATTAAATGTGTTAGCACAATTATGTGGTGCTCGTAGTGCGGTTTGGTCATGGCCTACAATGGATCCCCTTATTGCTGAAGCTTTCAGCTTGAGGGAAGCCTTGACTTGGCTGAAGCTTTGATCCTTTTCTCATGTGATCATTGAGATTGATTCTTTGCAAGTTGTGCAGGCTGTTCTCTCCTCAACTGAAGATCGTTCTTTATCTGGTTATGTTATTGAGGATTGTAAAATTCTATCTAATGAAATCAATATGTGTAAGATTTCTTTTGTGCGTCGATCAGCGAATCAAGTTACTTATTGTACAGTAAGAGTATCTTCTTCTTTAACTGATCATAGAGAGTGGCTTAGTGAGCCTCCTCCTTTTATTATTAATGTTCTGAATTATGATTTACAACAATGAAGTTTCTACATTTGATTCAAAAAAAAAAAAAAGTGTTAGCAAGAACTATTTGAATCATGAACACGATATTTTAGCTAGATGGTCAAAAAATACAACTTAAGCATTTTGTATAAGCAGGAGATAAAGTCCGTATTGGCCAAATATAATTATTTGTAAATAATATTAGTTGTTTGTTTCACATAGATAATATTAAGAAGAATTTGTGCATATTCATAGAGTTATCTGCATTGACAAGTAGCTGCATTCTTATAGAATAGGCAAAGCATGCGTAAATTTATAAAATTTAAAAATATGTATAAATTTTTTTAAAAATTATTAAACAAATCAAACTTTAATTAATTAAAAATATAATTTGAAAAGTTGTAAATAACCAAATTGTCTTTTTTTTTTTTTTTTTTTTTTATGAAAAATACTACTTACTAGTTTGGATAGAAGTAAATCTTTAACATCACATCTCTCTTGGAATTTTTATATACAATTATAGATATAAATTTATATGCTATATATTAAAATATATTTTAAATATTCTAATAATCTTTTATATTGAAAGAAAATTAAGATTTTTAAAATATTTCTAACCCTAGAGAATAATTATTGAGCATATCTTTTGAATGTAAAAAGGAAAAAAAAAAAAGGTATTTTATATAATTTTTTTGCTCGAAAGACTACAAACACTCTTCCTACTTAGAATTTGGATTTATTTGGTTTAAAAATAGAAGTATAGGACTGATTTAGTGAAACAGTTAAAATTCTGTCCATTTAACCTTCCGGCAAAAAGTTCAGGGGGCAAAATTAACCATTTGTATAGTGGATTTGGCACACAACTGTTATGATGGGCCAGTTAAGTGAATTTGGATTTGAATCCAAAATGCAATTTTGAGCTCTGGGACTACAATATAGGCAGATTCAAGATCGGCCTACACAAAAGTTGGGACTGGGGACGAGGAAGCAGTTGATCTGTAAATTAGTCCCAGTCTCTCGACTCTTGAGGACGTTCGTGTAAAAAATAAAACAAAGTGAAAAAAAAAAAAATTGTAGTTATTTACATAATTAATTTACTGTAAATTTTACGGTTAATTTATTTTTTATTATACTTTGTGCACATTTTATTTTCATTATTAAAGGATGAATATTTATTGAATCATTTAATGGTAATTGTTAATAAAGTAATTTTATTTCATAAAAAATAAAATAATCACAAACTACATCTTAATTTACATAATAAATTTTACTTTGAAAAATAAAATTATAATCCCATGTTTGTTGAAGAAAATTATAAATTGAAATAGTAATTTTAATTGAATTTTGGAGTTAGAATTATCATTTTACCGTATAATTTATCATATTAAACCTTGAAGTTTATTGTTATTAGCATGGTTTTTCATCCTTGTTTACTGTTGTTATTTACTAGACACATTTGAAATTATAAATTGCATTTGTACATTTTTTAAAATTTTATTTATTTTTAAAAGTTAATATTAGTATTTTAAAATGGTTTTAAATGTTGGTAACATACATATTGCTCTTTTTTTTTTTTAAAAAAAAATACATATTGCTCTTGCTATGATATACATTTTTGTATCTATATAAATAAATTTAAAATTATTAAACTAATTTTTATTTAATTATAAATATTACTTAATCTTGTATATTAATAAGTGTAATATACATAAATTATTATAATTAAATAAAAAATTAATCTAATAATTTTAATTTCATTTATATATATATATATATATATATATATATATATATATATATATATATATATATATATATATACTAAAAAAAATAATTCACTATATCGACAATGGTTTCACATAATATCTTTCCTTTTTTTAATGAATTTTGGTACACACTATCATAACTGAAAAAATAAAAAATAAAAAATACAAGAAAGTGCCATACAATTTTTTTTTTTTTAAATATTGATTTTGTGTTCAAAATAATTATTCATGTAACACTTAGATCAATTCGCATAAGATATTATCCACTTTATTCAAGTCTAACTCGCAACGTACGATTTTAAAACGCATTTAATGGGAGAAGGTGTCCACACTTTTATAAGGAGTGTTTCATTCTCTTTCCCAACCGATATGAGATATCACAATCCATTCCCTTTAAGATCTAGCGTCCACGTTGGTACACCGATCCGAACTCCGACTCTAATACTATTGTAACATCCCATATCAATTCGCATCAGATATTATCTGCTTTGCTCAAGCTTAGTCCAAGCGTACGGTTTTAAAATGCGTTCAATGGGAGAAGATATCCACATCCTTATAAGGAGTATTTCGTTCTTCTTCCCAATCGATATGAGATATCATAATCCATAGCTAAAATTTATAAATTATCAAGCACACATAATTTTTATGATTGAAATAGTTATCAATAAATACATTAATTTTGCATTAGAGCAATTAAAAATTATTAAAATAGTATGTTTATTCTTTGTTTGTAACATTGCATTACAGTCTGGTTTTGTCCAAGCTGCCTTAGCGAGACTCAGTCTCTTGAGGGACGATATTTCTCAACACATGTGATTTTTGGTGAGAATTTGCAAGTTTATATATTTGCCGGCTCTAATTCACATAATATCAATTAATAATTTTTGCATTGAAATTTATGATATTACCCTAAAATATATCATTCCAAATGAAATTAAAACCGTTACATAACTATTTATTTAGTTATAGCCATTTTTATATACACGGACCATAATGTTTTTATTATCTTAGCATTTATAATAGAGTAAATTAAATTGTGGTTTCTTTTGTTAACGGTGTCGTATTAGAAAACAAATCACAAATTAAATTTGATAAAAAAAATTTCACAAGGTTATTTTATGATGTTTCTTAAACATAATTAGCTTAACTGGTAAATTTTTGGTTTTTTTGGGGTCTAAAATTAGATAAAATTTGAAAATGCAATAATTTAAATAGTCATAAATGTACTGGTAGGACGGAAACATTTATGAGATGAGGGAAAGAGAGTGAAAGTTTGACAGTTCTGAAAGATGCCAATGAGGCAGTGGGGGCTGGAAGTTGTTGAGAAAATTATAGAAGATCATGTCCCTGGATAAGCATGGAAAACAACCCTAAGGGACCACTTTGGTATCTTTCCTTCTTTTTCCTCCCGCATCTAACTTCTTCCTCACTGGATATTACTCGCTTATAATCTTTCCAGAAATAAGTTTGGTTTTGGTCCTTAAAATTTTTGGTAAAATCGAGATAGTTGTTTTTAAATTTTTTTAATCAATTTATCTCCAAAATTTTATAATAAAAATAAATTAATTTTATGTAATAGTCTATAGCGAGATTTCTTTATCTGTCAAAAGTAAGGATATACGTGTAATTAGAGTCTATTTGACATGTATTATAAAGTTTAGGAGGTAAATTGATGAAATTGTTGGAGTTAATTTGACATGTATTATAAGTTTAAATTAGAAAAATTGGGATTTATTAACGTGCCTTAAGTTATATTGATAATTAGTTCTTATTAATATTTAAATAATTAGTTTACTGAAATGGTTAATAAATTTTTTTTGGTACACAAATGTATTCTTTTATATATATATATATATATATATATATATATATATATATATATATATATATATATATATATATATATATATATATATATATATATATACACACACACACTATAATTTCAATGTTATTATACTAAAAGATCCTTCCACTAACTTACGTCTTAAATTGTAAATTTAAAATAAAACCAGTAGTGAATCCCATAATATATACATTTTCAATATAATTATTAAATAATTTTAATAAATTTAAAACTATAAATTAATTAAATATAAAAATGAAAATTTAGAAAGTTATTATATATATATATATATATATATATAAAAGATACACCATAATTTCACTGTTATTATACTAAAAGATCCTTCCACTAACTTACGCCATAGATTAGGAATTAAATTGTAAATTTAAAATAAGATCAGTAGTGAATCCGCGTAATATATACATTTTTAATATAATTATTAAATAATTTTAATAAATTTAAAACTATAAATTAATTAAATATAAAAATAAAAATTTAAAAAGTTATTATAATAATTTTATTTAATATTTTTTTATTAAAAGTACATATATATTTTTAATATGTATAGCAATAATAATAATTGAAAATATAAAATAAAAATAAAAAATAATTGATACATATTTTCATTTACGTTAAATAAGAAGAACAATATATTTTTAATTGAATTAAAGCTGAATTTTTTAATTAGAATAAAAGAAATAATTTCTAATAAAAATAAGATTAGTATTTCAGATATAATATAATTAAAATGTTTTATATTGAATAAAACATATGTATTTTAAAATAAAAATTTTTATAAAGAGAAAAATCTAACTAAATAAATTAAAAATAAAATATATTACATTATTTTCTTTAATTTATATTGTCATTATTTTTAAATATAATAGAATTTATTTTGAGACTATAAAATTACTATTGGAGTATATATAATAGTTAAAAAAAATTAAAAACAGAATTTCTAGTGGTTTAGAAAAAATTATTGAGTGATTTGAAAATAAAAATATATATTATATAAAAAATTTTAGAATTTGAATAGTATTAAAATATGTATAATAGTATTTTATTTAAAAAATAATACTAAAAAACTATAATTATTTTATTTTTAATAAAAATAAGAATTTTTAAGAATTTGACACATTAGATTTTCGGGTTAATATTCAAATATGAAGATAAATACTTGTTAATTTTTTAACTTAATAACTTTAAAGCTCAACATATATATATATGTATATATAGAGAGAGAGATTTACCCTTCAAATCTTTATATTATTATCTCTTTTTCACCCACACTATTTTCCATCTTCTACTAATTTTATTTTTAAATTTTAATACTTTATTGAATTACCACTTATATTCAAACTAACAACAAAAATTGGTTTATAAAAAAACGAAAATTGTTAAAAGAATTTATATTTAACTCATAAAATGTTGAAAAGCACATTTCAAAAAAAAAAAAAAAAAATATATATATATATATATATAAACTGAAAAAAGAAAACTTTAATTAACAAATGATTAATTATTAATTGATTTAACTATTATTATTATTATTATTATTATTATTATTATTATTATTTATGAAAAATGGAGAAAGGAACATTAGACAGTGCACCAAGACATCCTAACTAGGCTAGCACCTATATAGCACACACATCATATGATCCTTTCATCCTTAATAATAATAATAATAAAGAACAATGTTATAATACAACCAAAATGGCAAAAAGAATACATCAAAAGAAAAATCAACAGAATCGAAAATGTTCTCGACTTGACGCATCATGCACCATGGCTTCGTGTGCCTTTCTAGGATAGGAATTCCACTATTGAATAGATTGTAAGCTAATACCTAGGACTAAAAGGCAATCTGCCACACAATTTCCCTCTCTGAAAATATGGCTTACGTGAATATTAATCCTATAAAAAATTCCTAAGCATAGTTCCTAGTCTGCATGCAAACTCTAATGGATAGTTGCACTTCTTTAATGGAGGAGATTGACCACATGAGCAGAATCACATTCTAGCCAGAAGGAAGAGTATGACATAGTTATTGCTTTCTTGATAGCAATAATGGTAGCCATAATCTCGGCCTCGAATATATAGCAAACACCAAGTGGAGCTATAAAAGAAGCAATTGCCAAACTTTAGTGATCCCAAAAAATACCACCTACTCCATATAAACCTGGGCCACCTTTAGATGCTACATTGGTATTAATCTTAATCTAGCCATATGGAAGTTTAAGCCATGATACCGAAATCTACAACCTTTGAAGAATAATTAAATCAGCGATTGAATTATTCATATGGCTAACTGAGAAAACTTTCACATCTTTAATGTTACTACAAACGGATCGAATAATCATGGAGATGTGGATTGATTTTGCTTAACAAATAGTGAGATTTCTAGCAAACCAAATGTGGAAGATAACTAATAAAATCCCCACACACCCTAATGTAGTAATTTGAGAAGAGATTTATAGAGACTAAAGAGATTTGAATAAGTTTAGAAATCCCACCGAAGCTCTTACTTTGATGTCAAACATGCTAACCAAAGCATGCTAAACTACCACTGCAAATGGGCAAAATGAAGAGATATGGTCAATGGATTTTGCAATTGAAGCATATAAATGGCAGCAAGAAGCAAGCTAAAAACCATGTTTACATAACCTGTCATTAGTTTGAAGGCTGTTATGAATTGCCTGCCAAGTAAAAAAAGAATGAGAAGGAGGAAAATAATCTCTCCAAAGATCTTTTCCTTATGCAACCTTAGACCGATTTAGACAGTGAAAAGAATAGAAAATTTTGTAAGAAATGGCACCACTCTGAGATGGTCGAAATACGTAAACATCATCATTTGAATGGGTAAAGACTACTCTCTCAACATTATCACAAATATGAGGGAAATAATTATAAAATTCATTCAAGAAATGCCAGCTGTTATTGAAGTAAAAGTCTAAAATCTTTACTTTTAAGTGCTTATGCAAAGTAATGGGAATACCAATATGATTCTAAAGAGAAGTACCCAGCCAATTCTAGTTTTAAAAATGCAGATTTGAATTCTTAACAATCAACCATTGAGAATTGACATGAATATCCTTAAAGCAACATTTGATTGAGCTTAACATCAAAGAAAATATATGAGACGTTCGAGTAACAGTAGCTAAGCTGAGAAATCTAGACCAGAGATAAAAATGAGAAAACTCCTGACCATATTGCACTTTCCATGCAAGCTTGCAGAGCATAAAATAATTAATGTGATGAAGATGTTTCAAGCCAAGTCCTTTAGCTTCCTTAGGAGTGCAATAAACATCCCATTTTGGAGTAACCATCTTTTTAGTATGAATTGAACCAGTCCAAATAAAATTACGGATTGCTTTTTCCAATCTTTTAAGAAGCATAGCAGACCATTTATAAATCATAAAAGAGTGTAAAAAGGAACCATAGATAACTGAGTTAACCAATGCAATACGTCATGCCATAGAAAGAAGTTTTTCGGACCAAGAATCAAATTTGCAAAGAACCTTATCAGCCAAATTCTAGAGCTAACAACTCCTTAGGACTCCTTGAAGTAGAGGCACTCCCAAATAATTGAAAGGGAGGGAACAATGTTTCATACCAGAAATATTAGCAAGCATATGAGCTCTGTGAGAAGAAACATTACTACCAAAATAGATAGAAGATTTGTTTCAGTTCACTATTTTCCTAGAAATAGCATAATAAAATTCAAACACTCTAGCCAATAAGTGAAGATTAGACTGGGTAGCATGATAAAAAATAAGCAAATCATCGGCATAGAAAAAAATGAGAAGGGCATTTAATATTAGCGTTGGCACACATATGAACCAATTTCGAATCATCAAAGAGATGAAATGACGGTTTAAATAATCTTTAGCTAGGCAAAAAAGAAGAGGTGAGAGAGGGTCACCTTGATGCACCCCATGAGAGCAAGCAAAATAACCCTTAGACTTTCCATTTAGTAAAATAGAGATGCGACCATATCAAGAAATAGAAAACACCCAATTACAAAATTGATCAGAGAAACTAAGATGATGGAGCACACAAATAATAAAATCCTAATACATATAATCAAAAGCTTTATGGATATTTACCTTTAAAGCCATATTCCCCCTAAAGCATCTTGCATTAAGCACATTAACATTTTCAGAGGTAGTTGCAATACAGTCTTTAATGTGTCTACCTTTAATTAAGCTAAACTGAGATGGAGCCACAATATTTCCAATAAAAGAAGAGAGCCAATTTGCCAAAATCTTAATAATAAATTTTAAAATAAAATTAATAATAATTATGGGTCCAAAGTTATCAATAGAGTTAGCACCAGGAACCTTGGGAATTAACAGCATAAAGTTAGAATTTATACCTCCTAAAATTATGCCTAAAATAAAGAAGCTCCTAACCGCCTTACAAATGTTTGGGCCAACAACATTCAAACAATGATAGAAAAAAAGGCTTGTTAAACCATCAGGGCTAGGAGTACTATAAGGATATAAATAAAAACCATAATTTTGATTTCCTCAGAAGTAGGCACATGACAGAGCTCCATATTGTGGTTTGCACTAACAAGTTGGGGAATAATATAAGTAATTGAAGAAAAGTCCTTTGATAAGGAATTGGCCCTAAATAAATTAAAAAAATAGCCAATGTATGATTTTCAATGATAGAAGCATCCATAATTAAATTACCATTAATATTAAGGTTGTGAATACCTGATTACAAACCTTTTCTGGCTAAACACCCATAAAAAAACTTCGAATTACGATCCCCATCCTGAAGCCATTTCACTCAGCATTTGTCTTTTAAGAGGGCTTCATGATGTTTCAAATGAAAAGAAAGATGTTATTGTGCTGCTAATTCCTTAGCATAAAAATTATTTGAGAAACTTGAACTCTCCATCTCTAATTGAATTTTAAGTAAATCACGCTTAGCTATAGCAATAGAATGATCCAGATGACCGAACACCTCCTTATTTTAAGATCTTAGAAAAATTTAAAGACGTTTAAGCTTATGCATTACAACAAACATCGAAGGACCCATAATAATTTGAGATCTCTAAAAATAATCAACAATATAAGAGAAATTGTCATGATTGTCCATATAGACATGAATTTGAAAGGCCTTCTAATGATATTATTTTGGTTTTTACACCTTAAAAGAATTGGATAATGGTCTGATTGATGTCTTGCAAGAGTCATGCACTCAATAAAATTCCAAGAATGGGTAGAAAAGGATAAAACCCTATCCAACCGAATATCCACTCTATCCCTGCCAAGCTGATTGTTAGTCCAAGTATAGAAAGGACCATTTGAATTGAAACAAAATAAATGACAATTGTTAACAACTTAAAGGAAATCAAAGCAAGAGCGCTTGGGAAAGGGAGACCCTGCTTTCTCATGTGCTCCAAAGCATGCATTGAAATCCCATAAAATAAACTAATTATCATGAACAAGAGATGTAATATGGGCAAGCTGCTGCCATAAAATCCTTTTACTAGAGGATAAAATGTTAGCATAAACACATGAAATAATGTTAATCCAATTATCCATCATAAACAAAAAAGTAATATGTTGATCACTACTTACTAACAAGGAAACATTCCCAGCACCCAATCTGTCAGAAGCCAAAATCTAGATGGAAGATAACAAAGTAGACTTATGAGCAAAGAAAGACATATTAAGAATTCCCCAAAAACCATAAGGGGTAGATTCAAAAAGAACCTTCAGTTCTGCTAGACAAAGAATGTCTAGAGGATGATATTTATAAAAATTTAGAGGGTAAGATGTGTAGGAATGTTGCTAATCCCTCTACAATTCCAATAGAAAACTATCATTGAGAAATTTGTTTAACTGACCAAGTTATAAGATGCTTACCAGTCAAAACTACAGAAATCAAAGATTTTTGCTTCTTCTTATTAGAGACTATTATGCATTACTAATCTTGATCAACCTAATCTGCCTAAGATTGCTTGCTGACTATTTGCATTTCCAGTTGAACCAGCTTACTTGAATGAGATTGAGTAGCAGAAGCCTCATCCAAGACTGATAAATCATTTTCTGTGGACTGCTCACTCTGCACATTATCCAGGTGTGCTATAACCTATGCATCAGTATGTTGAACTAAGTCCTTGTCAGGTAAGTGTTAGCATAAGTGGTATGCCCTAGAGGTCAATCACATATTTGACATTGTAAATTATCCCAAATGGCAATAAAATAATATTCTATTATTTAAAGTATTTATTTAATCAAATATTTATCCATTAGCATAATGTTAAATAAATTTATTATCAAGAGTTGATAATATGAGCTACAAATTTATTTAGTATATATGCTATAAAATTTTTCATAGTTGATTAGTTAATATTTGGGTAATATTAATTAAACTATCACCTCTGTCTATTTTTCTTGATTAGTATGTGATACTAATAGTGGGAGGTAGTGAACTACTTGACATGAGATATTATAATAGACATGTGGATACTCATATGATAGGTGGATCAAACATGACATTAGATTTATGATTGCGTGGATATTCACTTATAGTCAACAATCACAATCTAGGTCATAATGGTGCACATAGTCCTTTGACCTGAGGTAACACGAACATTCACATTAAAATGGTTAAGGTTTATTACCGCTTACATACTTGTGTTAATCATACATGAGTATATGGTGTGTAGTGGCTCTAGTCGCTTAAGTGTAACGATGAGTGTTTAGCTAAAATGAGATTCATTACCTAGAGTGAACTGGGATAAGATCCTTTACTATCTAAGTTCTTTCTTAATCAATAAGTTCCTGCCAAGATAAATATGATTCAAACTGAAAGAGTTTCAGTATTGGTTATATTTGATCAAGAATAGAACTTGAGATGAGGTCATATGATATAACTATTAGAGTTTGACTAAACCATGGCTCTAGGCTATATCAGGATCTTCTAGTAAAGAGATTTTAGTGCATGATAATTATGACTAAAAGGCTCATGTGAATTAATACATGCATTTATTTCTAATTAGGTAGTCATGGTATCGATGCTAGGGATCACTCATAACTTATAAGAACTAAATGTGCATAAATGGGATTTTTACAT
The DNA here is from genome assembly GCA_947683625.1 of Mallotus nudiflorus. NCBI lineage: Eukaryota > Viridiplantae > Streptophyta > Magnoliopsida > Malpighiales > Euphorbiaceae > Mallotus > Mallotus nudiflorus. The sequence goes on along the minus strand of CANTUR010000159.1, from coordinate 2,608,450 downwards.
TTAGGCTTAAAAAGAGTTTCAAATAATGTCAAGTGTTGATATTATCTTCTCATTGATAATTAGACATGAATTTAGTAAGTCACACCTAAAAGAGTTTCACCAAATCATCATCAATATTAATCTATTATTGATTAAAGTGTTTAATCAAATAATTAAGATTAACGGAATTAGATTTATACTTTAAGCAATGATTCTAACATATCACGAAGTCCAATTCAAATAAAGGGTTTAATTATTAATTTATACTTAATTAATATAATATATTAATTAAAGCATTAAATTAATAATGTATATGTTGTTTTTATTTAGGTTTGGATTAATGGCCCAAGAGGTTGGGTTTAGGCACAAAAAGTTTTGGACCAAAGATTAATCCAAAATAATGAGAAAACTCATGAACCTAATCTTAGCCCATTTGTATAATGGATTAGGCTTGGGCCAGATATTGGCCCAATTACCAAACCTAAATCCATATAAAATGATGTAGTCAAAATTGGCATATTAGGCACAATATGTTTAATGTGTAAAATATTGACTTTAGTAAAATAAAAGGCTAGGTTACATGTACTTATCACATTGATAAATGTGAGAGGATGAATGTAGAAATTATACATAAGATGTATTTTATACATTCTTTTTTATACACTAGTGAGTTACTTATGCAAATTGTATACTTATTATGTTAAGTTGCATGCTTGTAATGCCATTGATGATGTCAAAAGGTATGCCTATGATGTCATGGATGATGTCAAGATGTTTGCTTACGATATTATGGATGAAGTCAAAAGGTGTGCTATGATGTCATGGATGATGTCAAGAGGTGTGCTTGTGATGTCATGGATGATGTCAAGAGGGGTGCTTATAATGTCATGGATGATGTCAATAGGTGTGCTTATGATGTCATGAGGTGGTTGCTTTCTCTATATATATGGCCTAAGAAATTTACAAGGAATGGATAGGGACACCAAAAAATAGAAACAACATTTGGTAACATAAACCCTAATGTTCTTACAAGGAGATTAAAGATTTGTGAGGGTCATTTGAGAGGGCACTTACTACTAACCAAATCAAGGTAAGAAGATGTTTGGTGAAGCTTTGGTGTTTCAAGCTAAAGGCCTAACACTTAGGGGGCTAAGCATTTGATTCAAGAGTTGAACTAAAAAATCCAAAGCTTATAGAATACTTATGGTCTACATCAAACTTAGGAGATTGTAAGTATTCTTAAATTTAGAGTTCCTAGGTTGTTGTTTTACATATTGATTTATAGTTTAGCTATGTGTAAAATGCAAAATAGATCTATAGGAATGGAAATCTTCATGTGATAAAGTGCTATGCAAGTGAAAATTTTAAAATTTCACCCTATCTAAGGCATGTGCTCACCACACTTAATTGTTGCACAACCATTTCCTTTAAGTAAGCCTATGTTATCTTTAGGCTATAAATTCACACCCTTATGTTGCAATCGTTCATCATCTATAATGATAGATGGATACTGAATTGAATGATTAATTGTTTGAATAACAAGAATAACATCAGAAAAAGTATCGCCAAGCCTATTATACATATCATTGTTATCATTCTCTAAATTCTTTGACTTAGGATTCCATATTTTTCTGGTTCTTGAATGACCCCTTTGATTAATAGACTCAACATTGCTTTTTATACTGTTGGATTTATTGAGATGACATGAAAAAGCAGCATGACCAATTGAGTAATAAAGGTTGTAGTACTGAGGAAGGTTTTCAAAACTAACATCAATATCAAATAGTGAACCTTCACAATCCAAGATGATATGATCCTAAATATGGTTTGAAATATCTATACCGATTAAAACCCTTATAAAGTGCCCATAATTGCCTTCCAAAATAGCTCTATCAATTCTTAAAGGAACTCCAATATTACAAGCAACATCAGTTATAATATGTTGATCCCAAAGCTCCCAAGGTAATATGTAAAAATGAGTCTAGACCTATGTTGTATATGTTTTCTCTTTATATGGATCAAATCTGAGAATCCATCGTTGTAAGTACAAAATTCTAGGTCTTAAGGTTAGATAACCACGTCCTCAAACTAATTCCTTGTCAGTAGTCGAGGCTCAATTAATTAACAAATGTACTAATTTAATTGATTAAATTGAAAAAATAATTATTTGTTTTATTTTCATATATAAATTTCATTTCAAAAATACCTTTTTTTTTAATTATGATTGGAGAATATGTAAAAACTATTCTTTAAAGAGAATTATATTATTAGTATTCCATTACATTAAAATATTTATTTTGAAATAGTTATATTTGATTGAAACAACTTGTATAAAGTTAATTATTTCTTAAGAAAATGTAGATGTTAAATAAAAATAAAATTTGTAAAATTCAACTAAGATCTATTTTTATCTCGTCAAGATGGATATAAAGGTAGTAAAAAAAAAGATAAATAAATGAATAAATAAACAAAATTCACATAAAATGACATTGACACTGTTTTCTTAAATTAAATAATTAAGTTAATACAGTTATCCATTACTTAAAAATAAAATTAGCAAATTTAATTAATTTGTTTGTTTATTATAGTTTTTTAATCTTTAAAAATTATATTGTTAAATATTTTATGAGTTTCACATATATTTATAATTTGTTAGTTATATTTTCTTTTATTGTTAGTTTGAGTATAAATATTATTTTTAACAATAATAGCGGTAAGAAAAAATATATAAAAAACATAAAAGATAAAAGATAATGTAAATATTAAAAAAAAAGACAAAAGAACAAATAAAAATTCAAAAGATATTGTTCACTATAAAATTGCAGTTTAATCTCCAACTATTGGCAAAAATTAATGAAAGAATATTTTAATATGACAAGAATTTGATAGTAAGCTCTAGTTATCTTTTTTTTTTCTATGTATTTCCTCAATACAACATACAAGTTTATATAATAGTAACATGATACTATTTTTGGATATAAAGCAGTAATATACACTAATCAAGATAAGATTACTCCTTCAATTTTTCACTATTTTTCCTTTTATAATTAGTCACTTTAATTCTAGCCCTTAAGTTGGTATGTAAATGTTACAATGTCCAACTTATCTAGTGAGTTGTAGAAAATATAGCTATAAACGACCTTTGTAAGTACATCTAATAATTAATCTTTGAACTTCACAAAAGGAAGTCAAACTATTTTGGCTTCAAATTTGTCTTTGATGAAGTGGTAATCCACTTCCACTTGTTTTGTTCAATGATGTTGAATTGGATGGTGAGAAATCTCTATAGTTGCCTTGTTATCACATTATAGGCTCATTTTAGTCTCGGGAGGGTAATCGATATCGTTGAGTAACCTCCTTAGCTAAAGAAGGTCACATAGTCCCTTTGCTAAGCCTCTAAACTCTGCATCAGTATCGGATAGCACAACCACCTTTTCCTTTTTACTCATATAAGTAACTAGATTGCCTCATAAAAAGGTAAAGTATCCAAATGATGACTTTCTATCTAAGCTACTTCTAACCTAGTTAACATTAATGTATCCATCAATATTCAGATGGTTGTATTTTTTAAACATGAGACTGCTCTTTAGTGATGATTTCAAGTATCTTAAAATTGAAAATTCAGCTCTCATGTGATCTTCACTTGGATTATGCATGAATTGATTCACATTAGTTATGATATAAGTAATATTTGGTCTAGTTTGGGATAAGTATATTAGCTTACCAATAAGTCATTGATACTTCTCTTCGTTACCTAGTATTTGATTATTGTGGATCCTCAATTTATCATTTTAATCTATAGGTGTGTCTACTAACTTTCAATTAAGCATTTTAATTTTCATAAGCAATTTAAGTACATATTTCCATTAAGATGAAAATTACACTGACTTGATCGAGCTACTTCAATGCCTATGAAATATTTCAATCCCCTAAGATTTTTCATTTCAAATTGACTTGACAAGTTTTTTTCCAAGTTAGAAATTTCTTCCTTATCATTCCCTATGATTATCATATCATTAATATAAATAATTAGAACTATTGTCTTTCCATCCTGATGTTTCAAGAATAGGGTACAATCTGAGTTACTCTATTTAAACCCATGCTTCTTTATTACTAGACTAAATTGGCCAAACCATGCTTTTGTATATTATTTTAGGTCTTATGGTGCTCTGTACAACTTACACATACCTTTATTTTGTGATAATATTATGAAGTCTGGTGGAATATCCATGTACACTTCTTCTTTAATATCCCCATGTAGAAACATATTCTTGACATAGTTGATGATGAGGCCAATTTAAATTTATTGCAAAATATAGCAGAACTCTAATTGTGTTTATTTAGTAATAGGAGAGAATGTTTCTTAGTGATCAATACTATAAGTTTAAGTATACCCTTTTGCTATGAGTCTTGCCTTGTATCTTTCTATTGATTCATCTGCATTGTGCTTTATGGAAAATACCCACTTGCATCCATAATTTTCTTTTCCTTTTATAATTGAATAATAATCCAAATGTAATTCTTACGAAGGGCATTATCATCTCGTTAACTATTTTTTAGGTCCATTTGGGATTGTTCAAGGCTTCTTGTACTGTATCAGGTATGTATTTGGCATATAGCTTATGCACAAATGCTTTTAAAGGCTTCGAGAGTCTTTGGGTGGTTATATGATGAGCAATAGGATATTTCATCATTTCCTTTATGATTTGGTGATTATTGACTTGGTGGCTTTCTCAGTTATATCTAATAGGTAATTTATAGCTAATAGAGTTATCTACAATATTTAAAGAAGAAGATTTTATATTTGTACCTTAGGAGTATTCTCAAGAGATAGGTCACTTTGTATTAAAGAATAACGGTTATCTAGATGTTAATGCCCAACATTATCATGTTCAGAATGCTTGATATTATTTATACTCCTGTCCAAGTTCCCTTCTAACTTAGTACTATTTTTGCTATCTTTTATGTCCCTTATAACTTGGTATTATTTTTCCTCCCTTTTAATCCTCACGAGTTCCCTTCTAAGTTTGCTTCTCCTTAAGTTGTCCAGTTTTTCAATTCTCAATTATGCTATTTACTTAATGGCTTCCTCTAAAGAGAAGAATGAGTATCTCAATTTGGAAAAACATTTTTGATTCTAGAAAATTCACATCCTAAGAAATAAGTTTTGAATAGGCATCGAGTAGTCAGATTATAACATTGATATCCCTTCTTATGAGTTCCATATCCTAAGTAACACATTGTACTAAACATGGATCAAGTTTTGATCATTAGATTTTATGAAGTGAACATAAACCACTAATCTAAATATTCGAGGGGGCAACATAAGAATAAATAACAATTGGACATGATGAGTAAAAGCTTGTAATGGAATTTCAAAGTTCAAGACATGAGGGTGCATTCAATGTAGAAGGTAAAAAATAGTACATACAACATCAGTTCAATATCGTAAGGGTGTGTGACCCTAAATTAAAAGAGCTCAAGCCATCTCAAGTATATGCCTATTCTTTCATTCTGCAACCCTATTTTGTTATGGTGTTTGAGAACATATAGTCTCATGATATAAATTATAGCTTTGATTGTATTGCTGGAATTCATGGTTAATATATTCTCCTCCATTATCATATAAGAATTTGAAACTAAGTTAAGAACTATGTCTTTATTATAATATGAAAGAATCAAAAGATACCGAATACTTCATGTGTATGTTTCATCAAATAATACCAAGTCGTACAAGTACAATCATAAATAAAAGTCATAAACCATTTAACACTAAAAACATATGAATTGGGACTAGGTCTCACACATTGGACTGAATTAAAGCAAATGAAGTTTTATATTTATTTAGGCCTATTGTGTATAACAAATTATTACTTTTAGCTTGTATACAAATTTCACATCTAAACACCACCTTATTAACCTATGAAAATACACTCAATAATAAGTGCTTTAGATAAAGGAATAAAGGATGTCCCATATACAAGTGCCATAACCAAATCTATTATTCTTTGTTGCTAGTTTGGTGCATAACATTCACTTTACCAAAGCAAGAATCATCTGTGTAGTATAACCTGCCCCCCTTTAGTATTATAACCAATAATCTCTTTCATGAGAATATCTTGAAATAAGAAAAAATTTGGGTATATTAGTGCACATCAATTTAAGTTTTCATTAGCTTTGCCTATAGAGAACAATTTGTTTTGAAGAAATGGAATTAATAAAGTAATTGGTAAAGAGAATGAATGAGAAAGAGCCACTTTTTCATCTCTTATAACAGGATATGTCACACTACTAGCATTAGCAATCCAGGTTTATTTAGGTGGAGTAAATTCCACCAAGTCTTTCAAACTAAGGTCATATGGTCAATCACTATGACCAATGATCTCCTTTATGAGAATATCTTGAAATAAATAGAAATGTGGGTATATTAGTGCATAGCAATTTAACTTTTCATTGGCTTGGCTATAGACAATAATTTATTTTAAAGAGAGGGAACTAAAAAGTATTTGGTAAGGAGAATGAATGAGAAAGAGCCATTTTTTTAGCTCATATAATTGGATATGTCACACTACTAGCATTAGTGATGCAAGTTTCATTTTATTGGAGTAGATTGCACTAAGTCCTTTAGATTAAAGGTCATATGGTTAATCACCCTTAAATCTATAATCCAACTAGATGAAGTTCCCTATCTAAAGCAATATAACCATAACCATTATTACCTGGATCATTAGGGGACTCAATTATGTTCTCAATATAAGAATCTTTGCTCAACATGAGTGACAGTTAAGGTTTAAGGCTAGTCAATATTGCTCAGCCAGTACTTTCACATGTATTTACTTTTAGTTTCTATTTTCCTTTATCTTATGCCATCATAGAGTTTACTTGTGCAACTTAAAGTAGGTCTCTCGAGTATATTTTACATTCCCATAGTAAGTACATCTATGGGTGAGCATTTATCAATTGAACTAAAGTTATCGACCAAAACTCAATTGAAACATTGGCTCGGTTAAAGTTCTAAAAATCAAAGTAATTGGTTTGATTAAGGAAATAAAGAATATTTAATTTTCAAAAGGTGGTTTGGTTTATGCATTTTGCAAATCTAATTGCTAGAATTTATGATAGTTTTTACTAATTTAAAACGATGTCATTTTACATGAAGGGGCAGTATATAAGTGTCATATTCTCAGTTCTCAAACCTCGCTAACCTAAACCTGAATCGTGCTACCTTACTTTTTCTCATCTCTTCCAAAATCCTCTTTAAGTCTTTAACCTCTTACTCACCTCTCTATTACATTTTGTTTTTCTCTAAGTCAACTAACCTTAATTTCTCACAACTCAACTAACCTTAATTTTTCTCAACTCATCTCACAAGTTCAATGTATTTTTTCTTTTTAGCCTTTATACTCTCAATCTTTTAGTCTCCCTCTCCTACTTAAAGTCTTAATTAGTGATATTGTCCATCTTTTTTGAGTCTGACCACCTCTAATGCTCTCATGTCTCTCAATCTTTGTCTTTGATGATTTAAATCCTAGATCTCTGTATAATATGACTTTGAGTGATGAAGAAATTAGTGGATTGAAAGAGCTAACACCATTTCCTTAATTGTCTCTATTGTTTTTATCATTATTATTGTTTAATCATTGATTTTCTCGCACACACAATGATAAAATCTACATGCAAAGAAAAATATAACTAGTAAATGATTTAACCATATGCTTGTATATATTTTTTCATTTTTGGGAATTTTTGACTTGGATTTAGAACATGGTGATCTTTGGATTAATGCATATGAAGTTGTTGTTAATCTCATATATGAGATCTTATTTGGTGGAAGCTTGTTTCAAATTCTTATAATTGAGATCTCTTTTGGTGGAAGCAATTTAAATTTTTTTCACTCTAATAGTGAATAAAGCAACATGTAATAATACTAATTATCTTAAATTTATTCTAGTAAATATTTATTAATGATTTGTTAACTATTTATGAAACTACTTAAATTTTCTTATTTTGACTTTATGTGGATCTAATTTTTTTTTTAGCATTTTCTTATTTGATGGAACTTATGATCTGATATATATTTAATGATCTTATACTGAGATATGAAGCTGGAAGCTTTTTGTTAAGTTGATTTATTTAAGGTGTAAGCTTTATAATCTGATACATATTCTTTATCACTAAAGTCTAAAGGAGACTTAAAAAAAGGTAATACAGTCTCCCTTTGATTCAATTAATGATTTTTAAATTTTAAGTATTTAATATGTGTTATTGCACATACAATATTTATTATTGATTTGTTTTAATTTGATATGTGGATGGATAGTGGTATTGATAATGTCATTGGCAATAGTAATACTACTACTACTACCACTGTTGGTGAACCACAATAGCTAATGGTGGAAGTTGAAAAAGCATACTACTATTGCTGTAAAAAAAAGGAAAGGAGACTGAGTCCCGTTCTAAAGAATGGGAGCATTTTGAGAAGATAAAGGATCAATTTGTAGAGTTATAAAAGTTAAGTGTATATATTACTTAAGAGTGTTTAACTGTTACTTAAAAAAGCATAATAATTCATCTATTAGGAATCACATGCTAAATTGTTTAAAAAACCTTCATTCAATATAAAGCAGGCAAACACTTTTAACTTTCCAACCTTATGTCAATATTATAAAGTATGAATTTCATGAAAATGTTTGTGTAATTAGGATATGAATATTAGTCAAGATCAAATTAGAAATTTACTTACTCATATTTATGGAATGGCTTAGGTAGTAAAAGTGTTTGTCTGTTGCTTGTCCAAGGTTTTAGTAGGGATTGTTGCAGTTTGTTTCTTGCTAAGAGATCCAAATTGAAAACCTTTTTTAAAGAAATTCTTAAAAAGTCTATCTAATAACTAATTCTTAGGCTTCCATTTAGAGAATTAACTATATGTGCATAACTACACACTTCATTGATGACAATTGGAAGCTTCAAAAACATTATCTCTTTTATCCTTATAACATCTCATAAGGGAAGCATATTGCCAAGGCCATAAAGTCTTGTTTAATAGAGTGAAGGCTAAAAAGCAAAATTTCTCTCTTATGCTTAACAATGCATCTTCAAATGACAACGCTGTCAATTTAAAAAAAAAGCTTTTTAAGTTGAGGGTACTCTAATCACATGTAAATATGTGTAGATGTGATGTATTACACATATTTTAAGCCTTATTATTAATAAGGGGCTTAAGGAGACTAGAAAATCTGTTAAGAGGGTTAGGGAGGCTGTGAGATATATTAGAAATTCACCTTTAAGATTGTATAAATTTAAAGAATATGTTGATTTAATTGGCATTAATTCAGAGACCACCTTGAGTCTAAATGTTCTAACCAGGTGGAACTCAATACATTTGATGCTTTAGACAACTTGTTTATTTGATAAAGTATTTGAAATGTTTGATGAATGTGAATCAACATTCAAGGCTAATAATTTTCTTGCCTCGATGTTTGTTCAACAACTGATTGATTTCTTGAAATTTTTTTACGAAATGATTTAAAGGATTTTAAGGCCACTTTATGTTATTGTAAACACATTTTTTTTTCTAAAATTTTTGATATGTTATGTGTGTTAAATGACTTGATGAAATTTGATGATAATTCTAAAAGGGCAATGAGATTTTCGATGAAAAGTAAAATTAACAAGTACTAAGGTGATCCCAATAAAATGGATCTTTTGATCTTCATTACTAATGTTTTGGATACTAGAGACAAACTAGAATTTTTTAAATTTTCATTATCATAAACATATAGTGATCTTATTTATGGAAGCTTGTTCTATTATATTAAAAGTGCAATTTATGAACTATTTGATGATTATCTTACATTCTATACACATGTTACTGCTTCGTCTGAGTACTCTAGTCCAATTATTAGCTTGAATGCAATAACTGATTCTTTGGGTGCTGCCTCAGGTTCAAACATTTCACCACTAAACACTAGATTTAAGAAGCAAAAAATGAAGTTTGAATTTGGTAGAAGCAAGCATTTTGAAGTGGATATTTATTTGACATAATTTTAGAAGATGAGGGGAATTTTAATTTGCTTTGTTAGTGGAAACCTAACGCAAAAAGGTTCCTAATTCTTTCAAGATTGGCTTAAGATTTGTTAGCTATACTAATCTTTACTATGGCTTTAGAGTCTATTTTTAATACTGGTGGTAGGGTGCTTAATGTTTTTTTAAGTTTTCTGACTCCTGAAATTATTGAATCTTTAATATGCACACAAGATTGGCTTAGGATGTCTGATAAACTAATTAGAACTGAGGAGGTAATTGAAGATTAGCGAAGCTTGAGATTGGTAATACTGATTCCTTTTTCTTATTTCTTTTAATTTCAATTTTATACCCTTTGATCTTTCTACTACTCATCTTTTTATATTCTTGGTAGAATTACCTCTAGTTGGCATTGGCCCTAATTAATTCTAACTTAAAATGGTAGTGCCATATTGTTAACATTTTTCGATAATAATGCTCATAATTTAATTTTATTTTATATTTCATTACTGCTTTATTCTTTTTACATTCAATTTATATGCATGTGACTGTATATGACCACCACATTTTGTGCCTCAATCTGTTTGGTGCCTGCGGTGTTGTTGCTTTGCTGCTTTGCATAATGTTATTTCTTTGTTGTGATTTTATGAACATGTGATGACCACATGTTGTGCCTCAATATGTTTGGTGCCTTTGGTATTGTTGTTTTGTTACTTTGTATAATGTTGTGTCTGTAATGATTCTATGAACATATGACCACCACATGCTGTGCCTCAGTTTGTTTGGTGCTTGTTGTTTTATTGCTCTACTAATTTGCAAAATGTTATGTATCTGCTGTAAGCCTGTGACCACCACATGTTGTGCCTCAGTCTATTTGGTGCTTATGGTACTATTGCTAATAGGGGCTATAATGATGCTTCCACTTATAAGATATTTGAATATGAAAATGTTTGCCTCAATTTTTTGGGTGGCTATTTTTTAACTTGTTACTGGAAATAAAACTACATTTTTATGTGAATCAATTGCTTAGCAACTGAGCCCTTTTGTTTGTGAACATTCGTTGACCAAACTGATAATTCTATATTTTTAAAATTGTTGTTGCTAAATTCTTTTAAAGTTAACTACCACTTTTTATTACATTCTTTTTGAAAAATATCTGTAAAATGTGTGTTTGCTTTTTCAATGTTGTTTTATTTTAATTGTTTAAGTCTAGAAAAATGTTTGCCTCTAGTTCTTTAGTGATATTTTATTTGTTGCTAGAAATATGGAATGGTTTGCATTTTTTATGTGACTTGACTTCATTAAACTCTAAGCCTCATAAATGTTTACACTTTGAATTTGTTTACACTTATTTGTACTTGAACTAATTTTTGTAACTTCATTTATTATCTTCCTACCAGATTTATTAGTATTTTTTTTTGTAGGACTATATATATATATACATTGTTGTTTTTGGGTGGAAGCAAGATACAATGCCTTAAATCCATTTTTTGGTGGAAGTTTAATGTTATATATTTTTACTATATACTTGTAATTACAAAGATGAAGTTTGTAATTAATCATTTTTTAAAAGGCATTTTTTGTATCTAAATACAATATACAATGCATACTTAAGATTAAGTTATTTTTATATATCTTGTAACTTATAAAATATATGAAATTATGTATATTGAAATTAGTTTATATTTTTGAGTTGGTCCACCCGAACAAATTTGATTCGATTGATGCTCACCCTTGTATCCGGATAGGTCAAACTACTAGCATTATCAATGTAGGCTTGTTTAGGTGGAGTAGATTACACTAATTCTTTCAAATAAAAGGTCATATGGTCATTCAGCCTTGAATCTATAGTCCAACTAGATGAAGTTTCCTATCTAAAGAAATGTAACCACAACATTTGTTACTTAGATCATTAGGGGACTCAGTAATGTTCTCAACAAGAGAATCCAACTTCATTAGATTGTCCTTTTCCCTTATTCTTTCCATTATTTCTGGATGATGGGTCAGTCTTGGAGATTTACGAGCTAGAAGATTGAGCCTTGTACCCTTTAGAGATTATTGCAGCACTTAATATAGTCTCTGTGCCACTTAACATAACAACTTGTTAGATATCCTCTCTTTGGACCTAATCATAGGCTTCCTCAATTATAGGAATAACAAATGCAATAATTAAAATTTGGTACTTTCAAACCTAGTTGGAACAATTAAAATTTGGTATTAGAGCTTTGGTTTAATAATCAAGTACGTACCTTTATTTTAGTTGTTGTTTGCATTCAAATAAAAAAAAATTCTAGAATTTGTTTATTTCTTATTTTGCTCATTCCTTATGTGTTGATTTTTATTTTAATTCTATTTTCTTTATGATTCCTTTTGTTATTCCTACTATCATTCTCATTTATATTTGCTCATTTTGCCTTTGTGTCTCATTAGTTATCAACAAAAAAAAAAAAAGAAGTTGCGAATTATATATATATATATAAACTTGAATTCAAAAAAATAAAAAATAAAAAAATTCATGTCAGGTTAAATTCTCATCAAATAAGTGTTTTGGGTTATCCAAATTCAAGAGCTTTACCTATATCAATTCTGAATTATACCTAAGTTGCGTTTTCGATAATTTTAACACATATTCTAAATTTTCTTGTTCTCATTTTGTTCAATTCTTTTATATGTTTGTTGTGCTTTTCCTTGGTGCCTATAGTCAATTTGAGTTTAATTTAACTTTATTTGAGTTTTATTGTGCTTAATTTGATAATTAGTAACTTGAGTTCTATAAGAACTGTAAAAGAGGATTTTTAGAGGGTAAAAGACTAATTGAGTGAACACGAGTATTAAGTGACATCCTTTGAGTGTAAACATATGAGGAAGTGTTACTTTATGAGGTTCATTTGTTTCTTTATTTATAATGATAGGTTTAAGTGGTGTAAACAAGGATCTTGAATAGAAGCTCTTTATGAAGGCGATTCAAGAACAAATGAGTCAATTAATTAATAGCCATCAAGAGGTTAAAAATGAATAGGGAGGATGGAGCAAAGTCAAAACACAACAGCCACTATAAATCAAATCACACCTAGACAAGTTCATAAAGGGAGATGGCATAATGATAACGATGAGTCCATTTATAAAAGCATTCAAGGGTGTAAAGAGTGAGATAACAACCTTGGGAGTGTAAAGATGAAGATACCTACCTTCCATGGCAATAGTGATTCTGAAACATATTTAGCATAGGAGAAAAAGTATACTTTATATTTGATTGTTATAACTACTTTGAGGAAAAGAAAGTCAAGCTTAGAACCACTACGATCATAGGCTATACATTAGTTTGGTGGAATCAACTGGTGGTCTCAAGTAGATATTATGAAAAAGAACCTATCTCTACATGGTAGGAGATGAAGACTACCATGTGAAAGAGATTTTTACTAAGGCATTATCATAAGGATATGCATAATCACTTTCAATGGCATAAACATGGTTCAAGGAGTGTTAAAGGCATTGAAATGGTTATGTGACAAGTTGAGAAGGAGTTCCAACTTGAAACTTTACCTCTAAAGATAAGTTTTGAAGATTTATGCATTAAATAACAAATTAAAGAGTTTCAATCTTTAAGTAGGAAAACTTTAAGGAGGGAAACTTAAGAAAATGAAAGAAAAGAGTGAGTTGAGTGATAATAATAAGTTGACTAAGCTAAGTGTTGAAAATAAGTTGAGAGATCTAAGTGAGGAAAATGGTCAATACTTAATGGGAGAAAATACGAAGGGCATAAGTAAAAAGAAGCTAGAGATTGAGAGCATAATCTTTCTTTTTCTAGTATTTTGAAAGCTATATTATAGGCCTTTATGCAATATAAAAATCCATTTGATGATGTTATTGAAATTCCTTATGCCTATAAGGTCATTAATGCCTTTAAAGATTTCATCCCTTGAGTGAAGTTTAGAAGGAAGCAATAAGAGTTAACTCCTTACATGTTCATAAGCATAAGTTATGTGTTTCATATGCATAATCAACTTTAAGTTCTTTTAAAATTATTTATGTGGTTTAGTGCTCCAAAGTTGAAGATTCCAACTAAGAAGTTTTTATTTGATCTTGGAGGACTTATGAATATCAACTTTAAAAGATAGGTCAGATTTGAGAACAAATCTTCTTGAGGAAGGAGGGAATGATGCAAAACAAACCAACACCCAACATGATGATGCACTCAGGTACGAAGCATAAATGACAAGGGCTAAAGCAAAGAGACTTAAATACTTTTTACAAGGTTTAATGATATGATGCTGATGTGATCTTAAGCTTAATTCTTACTAATTCGTATCTTGGTAGCATGCTTTGGTATTTTTGTTATAACTTTCAGTACATAAATTGAATTAAGGTAATTCAAAATGCTATAGAAAGGTAAGACAAAGTGGTACAACTTTTATGAAGAATGTTTTGCAAATTCAATCATATTCTTAGCAAAAAGTGTCAAACATGGCCATACATATGTTTAGACATAGTCATGCATGATTACTATCTTTTGATGCTTGGAATTACACACAGCCATGCTTAATTTAAGCATGGCCATGCATAATGGAACCATCTTAAAGTTTAGGTTTTTTATGTGTGTTTTTTCAGCTATCATTGATGTCTATCTTACCCTTTGTTCTAAACACATTATAAATAGTTATTTTAGGGTTGTAAATAGGAGGTTATTGAATTTTTTTTATTGATATCAATTTATTTGAGAGTTTAGAGTCCTTTTTTTAGTTCTTAAAAGAACTTTATGGATTTATAAAGTGAAGTTTTGATACTTTCAAACCTAGTTTGATTTAAACTAGAAATTAGCTCAGTTCAAATATTAGGTTTTATGCAATGTGCACCTTATAACTAGGAAATCTTCGTAGTCAACCTCCTTAAGGCCTTCTTCAACATTACTTGCATCTTCTAGTGGGGGCATTTCATTATCCTCATCGTAATCTTTACTATCATACTCCTTATTAACTAATCATTGCCCTTTTATCTGGATAATCTTATTATAAGTGCCCTCTTCCCTTGCATTTAAAAAATTTAATGGAACTTATTTTAAGCTTAGGTGCTGCAACTTGCTTTGAGCTCCCTCCTTCATTACCTCCTTTTTCATATTTAGGCTTAGAAGTGCTTTTATCACTCGCTTTCCACTTTGTCTTCCAATTGGATATTATTGTGGTCACATGAGATTTATAAGTTCTGCCCTTTATTTGTTGCTCCACTTTAAGTGCCATGTGGTATATATCTTCTAGCTCCAAATATGGATGCAAATCCATAACATTAGCAATATCCTTATTCAACACATTTAAGAAATGAACCATGGTTTGTTCACGGTCTTCATCAATCTTAGCCTATATCATAATCATCTCCATCTTTTGGTAGTATTTTTCAATACTTCTTAAACATTGTATAAGACCTTGAAGTCAAGTATGGAAATCTCTATAGTAATGATTTGGCCCAAATCACTTCTACACGATGGTCTTCATCTCTTGCTATGTAAAAATAGGCTCTTCTTCATAATGCCTTCTTATCATCACTAACTGATCCTACCATACTAAGGCATAGTCTACAAACTTAAATAAAATAAGCTTGACTTTCTTTTCTTCATAATAATTATAATAATCAAAGATAAAGTCCACTTTCTTTTTCGATGCTAGATAGTCCTCAAGATCATTTTTACCATGAAAGATATGTATTTTCATCTTTATACTCCCAAGGTTGTTATCTTGCCTCCCATATGTCTGAACATTCTCATCAATAGATTCATCATCTTTATCAGCCCATCTTCCTCTTCAAGCTTCTCTAAGTGCATTTTGATTAATATTGTCTATGGCACCTACGATTTGACTTTGCTTCATCCTTCATATTCGTTCTTGAACTTCCTAATGGCTGCTAATTAATTAACTCATTTATTCTTACATTGCCTCTATAAAGAACTTCCATTCATGATCCTTGTCTACTATATTTCAATCGCCTATGCACTTATTACAGATCCTAAGAAAAAAGTTTACTCATGTAAAAAGAACATTTCCTAAGGTTAGCAAATAATCTTTCTTTACCCAAACTATTAAAAACCAAATGTACATGCTAAGATGCTCATCTAATGACTTACTATAAACAAGTATATCATTAAAATAAACAACTATAAACTTCCTTTAAAATGCACGTAAAACATGGTTTATCAACCTGATGAATGTGTTAAGTGCATTAGTCAACCTAAAAGCCATAACTAACTACTCATATAACCCATATTTTATTTTAAAAGCAGTTTTCCACTCATCCCCTTCTCTCATCCTAATTTGTTGGTAACCACTTTTAAGATCAATTTTAGAGAAAATGCATGCACTATACAACTCATCAAGCATGTCATCCAAATAAGGAATAGGATGGTAATACTTTATCATTATCTTATTGACAACTCTACAATAAACACATACGCTATGAGCCATCTTTCTTGGGTACTAATAATATAGGTACAGTACATGGGCTTATGTATCAATAATGATACAATTGTGGTTAACTTGTACCAAACCCATTTTAATAATGATGTCTTTACCAAGGATCATTCAATGCATGAAGTGAGAAAAACTCTAACTCCAAACAAGACCCTTAATAACCCATACTTAAGAACTTTAATTACAAAGAATTAAAGGTTGTTCAATGAAAACCTAATATTTAACTAAGCCAATTTTAAGTTTAAATTAAATTAGATTTAAAAGTACAAAGCCTTTACTTGATAAATTCATAAAGTTCTTTTAAGAACCAAAGAAAGGAGTCTAGACTCTCAAATAAATTGATATCAATCAAAGAAAATTCAATAAAATCATGTTTTATAGCCCTAAACAAGCTATTTATAATGTTATTAGAATAAAGGGTAAAATAGACATCAATAATGGTAGAAAAACACACATAAAAAACCCTAAAATTTAAGATGGTTCTATAATGCATGGACATGCTTGAATTACACATGGCCATATGTAATTTCAAGCATCAAAATATAGTAATTAGACATGGGCATGGCCATGTCTAAACATATGCATGACCGTGTCTAAACCTTTTACCTAAAAAGATAATTAAATTTGCCAAAATGTTCTTCATTTGTCTTAGCCTTCTATAGCATTTTGAATCACCTCAATTCAACTTCTATAGCAAAAGCTATAGCTAAAATATTGAAGCATTCTATTAAAGTGCAAAAAGCTAAGAATCAACTTGAAATTAAATAAAGCATAGTTGTGTGCCCATTTTGAACTTAAATTAAATGAACAAAATAAAGCTCCTTCTCATATTGGATATTAGTTTCATTTTTCTCATACCATATGGACTTCATGAATACTTGTAAAGCATATTTAAACTTCTTAGTTTTGGCCTTTGTAGTTGGTCCATTATGCTTAAGTGAATCATCATGTTTGGCTTGCATCAGATATCCTCTCTTTAGACCTAATCATAGGCTTCCTTAACCATATGAATGGTTGTGTTTATAACACATCACTCTAAAATTTATCTAGTCGGTCATCTAATCCATCCAGGATGGCATAAACCTTATCTTTATATATGTTTGCATTAAAATTTTGTATTTTTTAAGTACACTTCATTAGATTTGGTAGTTGAACATCAGTCTCTCTCCATAACCTTTGAATATTTTTATAACATGACTCGATGAATCCTTCAACCTGTGTCATAGGAGCTACATGCCTTTTTAGCTCATACATCTGTGAGGTATCCAATCTACTAAAAATATTATGGAAATTGAATCCTTTTATTATTTTATAGTGGGATACCAAATAAAATTACCAATTAAACAAATCTATAATGTTTATGAGCCCTCCATTTACAATAGCATTCTCTGTCCATTATATAGTGTATTCTAGATTTCATCCAGCTGGTAGCTCTCATCTTCAATTCATGTTTTATAGCCTAAGTTGTATTCCTTAGTAAGCTTTGAGCCTACATAGTGTCATGATGGAAAAATAATTGGGTGCACGATGAACCTCCCCACATATAATGGCGACTCCACCAAGGATAATGAAACAAATTCATGTGTTTTGTATTTTATCATTTTTAATTATTTAGTTATTTCTTCTACATTCACAACACCTTTTTACATATTGTGCACTTAGTCTCGAATTACCTCAATGGTATTTTTTGTATTGTCACACATGTTTCATTCAAGCCTGGTTGTTATGTAAATGGTTATTGTCACTTATAGTATGTGTTAGTCCTCTCTCACTTGGACCCTTAAGTGGGGAGACATTTTGGGCTAGTGCAATGCTATAGGAACTTAAGCTTTAATCCAAGACTCAACCAATGTAGTGACTTAATAACTTTCCATAGATTCTTACCCAAAATGCATGTGTTTGATACCATATAGTAATCTTATTTATAAAGCCCAAGACTAGCAATGATGGACTATTTTAGATTTGCTTGTTATGTTAGACTTTAGTTTTATTTATAAGATTTGCTACTTGTTTGCTTTTATTGTATAGAGAGATTTGTTTGTACTTTAGTTTTCTTATCCTCAATGATAATAAAAAATTTAGATAGAAAATTTTAGGAAAAAAGACTCATCATTGAACATGTGTGTAGGAGGAATAATGTTGGAAGCCTTTGCTATATGATCTACTAGTGTTTGTAAATAAATAATTGTAAATAATTTGAATTTCATGCATATATGACATTAATTGTAATTTCTTTTAAAATGTATTATTCACAACCATAAGCCTCTTATTAATTGGAAGCATATTAAAGGAATTAGCCACCATTATCGAACATCTAACTAATTATTTAAGATTGATCATAAGAAAGTAAAACATCGAGACTCCCTACTTTTAATTATGAATATTTCAAACAAGAGATTTAAAAAAAATCAAGGATAAGATATAACAAATATTTAGAGATATGCTTACTAATGAAGCAGGAAAGAGGCCCATTAATGAAGAAGATTTTAAAACAAGGACTGTTGTTGGCGAGTCACTTAAAAATACTAAAAGGGTAAGAAGATCCAACTGAGCCAAAATGGACAAAAGACTTGGAAAAACAAGTGGATCAACTTTAGATTGTAATGAAAAAGTGTGGGCTCACACATGACTTTGTTGACAAAAATATGGAAGAAGAAGAACAATTGCCCTTGAAGTTCAAATTTTTAGACATGAAGAAGTATTCGTACACTGATAATCCTCACCAAAACTTGAAACAATACATCACCTATATGAAATCCACTGGGTTGATTAAAGCTTAAATTCTTCAATAATTCCCGATATCCTTGGAAGGAGCTGGTGCCAAGTGGGATTGCACTTTGGATGCACATGTCAACAAGACCGGATGAAGCTATTTTTTTTAATTGAAAAATAATTATTTTTATTATTTATTCTTAAGGAATGATAAATTAATTGATACATCCAAATTAATATGTTCTTATTTTGTTATTGTGAGTTAAAATATCCCAAATAATGTTATTATATATAAAACTTTAAATAAAAATATGTTTTCAAAAGCAATTTTAATATTTATTTATTTAAAAATAATAATATAGTTATTTATCAGTTAAACATAAAATGTATATTATTTACTATAAATTAATCTGTAAAATAAAAATTAGGAATTGATTTTAATAAAAATGTATAAATCAATAATTATTTCATGTTTAGTTTTATTTAAAAAAAAAACTTAAATATGTAATAAGTCAATTCAAATAATAAAAAATCAATTTCATTAAATTAATTATTTAAATATTTACATTGAGTTAAAATTATAATTTTGAAAAGAATTTCATTTGAGTATTTAAATTAAATATTTTTTATATTTTAAAATAATAATTTCACTCAGAGTAACAAAAATAAATATATATCATTTTGAATGTAAGGATCAAATTTTCATTATGTAAAAAATAAGTAATAAAATTAAAAAATATTTTAATTAGAAAAATTAATTTTGAATTCCTATTGCTTAAACATTCATTTTACATGTATCAATTAAAACTATAAATTATATAAAAAATTACATATCAATTAATTAAAATAATAAATAGATCATAGTTAAATTATTAAACAAAAAAAAAATCAAAGGCGGTGCTTTATTTTACAAATAGTTAAAACTGTGTTTTACATCATTCCTACGCGGACTCACTTAAATTGTTGTGGTTGCTACAACATTAAAATTTGGCAAGATTTTTAATTGGTTTATCGAAGTGTAAAAATTTAAATGATTGTATACTAAATTGTTAAAATTTAAAAGAAATGATGGAATTGTAAAAAATGCTAAAGGTTGTGTATTTTTTTTTCATTTAACCCTAATATTTTTAATGATAAAAGTATTTTCAATATAATTTATTATCAATCTAATTATTTGAATAATTGTAAATAATTATATAATTCCACAAGTGCCGAGAGGGGAAAAGAGGGGGAGGGGGGTGAATTAACTTTTTAAGAAATATGGATAATATTGATTTTACACTCAAGAACAAACTTAAAATAGAATTAGAGTTTAAATAAATGAAGATTATTAGCAATAAAAACACAAGAATTTATAGAGGTTCAACCCTCAAAGTCTACATCCTCTCCTTAACCACTTGTTTAGAATTTTAATCCACTATCAATTTACTTCAAGGTGTAGATTAAACCCTTACAAGCTTAAGATAACACACCCAAGTGTTTTACATATGGTTCACACTCAAATTTAAGTGTTTTCTAAGGCTCACACTCTAATCGAAATACTAAGAGTAATCCTTTTAGCTTACAAGTATTCAAAACCTTAACCCAACTCACTCAATCTTATTATTGAGCTATTAAATAATGAAATTTAACACTCACCAACCTACACTCAAGAACACACTTGAGATAGAAAAAAATTACAAGAATTAAAGATTGAGAACTTAGGTGGTTAAAGAATAAATTCAAGATTGAATGCTCAAAATTGCTCTAAAGATGTTTGCTCCATTTCATTAATTCTCTCCAACTGAAATTAGACTTGTATTTATATGCTCATAGAGAAAAATAGCTGTTGGAGGTGCATTTAATGCAAATAGAGTCGTTTAAAACATCCAAGTGAAAGCATGTCATGATCAAAATTATCGAGATGACAAGAAGAAATTTAAATTTGCATGCTTTCATGATGATAATTGTGGTGGTGATGTTGGTTCTGACAACTCTTAGTAACTTTTTAGAGTTGCTCGTCATGATTATGATAAAATTGTCATGATCATAATTTAGGCCATCATAATCATAATCGTGGCGGTGATTGCTCTTGGGAATTTTTGAAAAATAGCAAATTCAATCTTTATATTTTTGCTTGAAATTTTTTTTGATGATTAGGATTCACTTGTAACCATATATAATGCAGAAGTCCATCAGAATTGATTATATTTGACTTTAGGTCTTGATAAAAATTTAATCTTCCATTTTCCCACTTTTTCATAATCTTGATAAGTTTGTCACTACTCATGACAAGGCTACAAACTTAATAAAGTCAAAATGCTGACTTTCCAAGGCTTGACTTGTGCAGTTATGATCATAGTGCTTTTGTGATTGCTTATGCCACATTTGATTATTCCAAATTTAATTTACCTGAAAATAGACACTTAAAAACACAAATTAAATGTAATTTTATTTAATTACTTATAACCATAAAAATGATTGTTTTAACCTTTAAGGTTTAGTAATCTCCCCCTTTTTTATAGTAATAAATTATTATGTAAAATTAAGTTACAAATATGAAGGAACACCTCCCCTCTAAAATAAGCCAAATTTAAAAATTGCAAAAATCAATTAGCACATTTGATTAAGCAATGCATCAATTGTTAAAGATTATAAATAAAGCATTGTCATGATTAAAGCAATTTTAGACTCAATTTGTGACGATATAGATAAAAAAATTTCGAGACATTTATATCAAAAGATTAAAATAGGTATAAGTCATGGTTTCATAATCATGATCATGAAATAAAAATAGTCACTTGTGATAAGAGCATGGTTCTTATAATTTTGTCTTGATCACAACTATAACTTAGTGAGCATATGCTGCACCTATCAATTTGTAACAGAACATGGAAGAAAAAGAAATTGCCAATAGCATTGCCAACCAACTGAAATGAATCCAAAGTTCATAAATTCATTATTTGCTCATTAACTAACAATTTACAAATCCAAAATGTAATATCCAATATAATTAAAGATCAATAAGTAATGGCAATTTACCCAAATAGAAATTCAATATCCATATGCCATAACCATAAGCAAAACATAGAGTATAAAAAATATCCCAATATTACAAGCAAAATATATGCAATGGCAATTCACTCAAATAGAAATTCAATATCCATAAACATCAAATACAATTCGCAAAAGCATCACTTCTAAATCAAAGAATCACAACTTGATTATCAACTAACAATTCTAAAATATAATATCTTTAATTAAACCAAAGAGTATTTCAAAAATCATGATAAAAACAAAACACTAACTGATATCAAAATATCAACAAAGATACACCAATTGATATAAAAATATCAATTGATCAATTGAGCCTAATTTTTCCATTTCTCGCCCTTTGTTAGTGTGAAAAAGAATTAAGAAAGGGAGGAGGCTACTTTTCATAGCAATAAAATAGAACAATTAAAAGTAAATGTGTCCTAAATAGTGATAGGCTTCAACCATAGCAGGTTATGCGATAGACTGCAAAACAAAATAAAACCCAAATACAAGTTTAGAAAAATAATGTAAATGATGTAGATCGATGAGGTGCAAAAATGTTAGTTTTCAAAGGGGCTACATCATTAGTAATGTGTCAAGTTTGATGTCCATGACCCTAAGTTGAGCTTTTAGAGTAATGATAGAGTTCTGAACAATGCAAAATTAACCATCCAAGTGTACGTGGAGTTGATTTAGCATGGACTAGAAAGGGGCAATGGGCTTGGCTTCTTCAACCTCCATAGGGACCTAAACTTTGGTTCATTAATTTGAAGTGGATGGTGCTTTACCTTCGGCCAGTCTTCAAAATTCTAAAGAATTAGTGTCACACAAAGCCCTTTTCCCTTCTTTATCTACTTCTCACTAGTGGACAGTGCCATTCATGATGAAGTTTGTAATGGCAAAGATTCAAGCCTAAGAATCCAAATACAATTTATCATTAGGGTGAATAGGGACTATATGAGGGTAGATAGTATCTAGATCTATCAACTAAAGGTGTTTGGCAATTAGAGTGATGTATATTTTGACTCGAATTTTCTTAGACTTTGTAGTGGCTATGCTCCATAATTACTCTATAAACAATTTACCTAGTGCAACATCCTTTCCTTTTTCTCCATACCATAGCACAAAATGTTTGATCTTTTGAACATTACTATGACTTTCTATACTAAATAAGAGATAAAGGGACACAAGTATTTATGCACAAAATAGATTAGGCTGGAGTCTTTGGCAATCTGGGGTCAAATTTGACCTTCCTTTATTAACTCCTTCCAAGTAGAATGTTCAACAAACTCTGGCTCATTTTTGTAAACATAATGACAAAAAATGGGCAATTTTAGAGATTTACCTAAATGTGTAAGGGTAAGGGTCCTATTTTCATCATTTAAAGAGAATGATAGTGCATAGTCCTCCTTGATACTCAGTATGGACAGAAACTTAAGGGTGAGCACTTGAGAGGTGATGTTATGGAGTTCAACAAACTCAATAAGCTTCAATTTGGCAAGTAACTCTCTCATTTCATCTTTATAACCCAATTTTCGTACACACTTCCAATTGAAAATTCTAGTTGAATGGATCGGGCAAGTTTTGAGAATTCTGTACCTTTCCTTATGTTCTTTAGACGTGAGCAAGGAAAGTATTGGGTCAAATGGGTATTTTTTTCTCATGATAATAATCTTGGTTTCTTTCTTTATCAGCTCAAGTAAGATGGACATGGTGATAAATGCAAGTAGGAGAGAAAAAGAGGGGGATCGATTTAAGTGGGGACTAAAAAGAAATCAATTAAAGTAAGATCCACTAGAGATAAAAAGGTGATGTGAGATAATGATAAGGATGTGAGATAGGTGAAAAATGGAAAACATATAAAGGATGCTTTAGGGTAAAAATAAGATTAGGTAAAAAAGGGAGAAGGTTGAAGTGGGCAATGTTGGAGAAAGAAGGAGATGGATTAGGTTAAAAAAATGTGCTTAAAATATTTTAGCGCTTAACCTTTTAGGAAGTTGAGGAATTCTTTCTTGATCCAAATCTAGGATGAAATTACTTTACTTAGGGCTTTAGCTAGACGCATCATAAGTTTTGAATAGGGAGTGATGATCATAAAAGAAATTTTATAACAAAGTTAAGACAAATTTTATCATAATGATGACACAAAAATTATGATCATGATTGAGTTGATATTGCTAAGCTATCATAACTGAGATATGTCATGATAAAATCAATGGTAGTGATCATTAAACTAATTTCCCAAACAAAATTAAATGCATTAAGACTGATTTCAAATGAATTAAAATCAATGAATGGATTTTCATAAATTTGAAAATTTTATTCACTAAAGGAAAATTTAAGTGAAAAGAAATGAATTTATTTAAAAGAATAAAACCTTCATAGCTAGTGACAATAACATAATACATGATTTACATGCAAAATTTTCAAAACAAATATGACTTGGAACTTTGGTTAAGCCTCTTCAAACATACTAGGGAATAATTCAATTTTTCACAATAATCAATCAAAATTCAAGAACATATCAAATTGATCACTCAAGGTTTAATCAATTAATTATAATGCTATAAACAAATACAATTCACAATGTATTTCCATCCAATATGCCAATTTCTCTTTTGATGAAATTCATTCTTCTTCACAAAGAGATTTAATAAATATATCCTTAAGTTGGTTTGTTGTATAAATAAATTCCAATACAACATCACCTTTTTGTACATGATCATGCAAAAAATGATGCCTAATGTCAATATGTTTAGTCCTAGAATGTTGAATTAGATTCATGGAAAAATTTATTTCACTAATGTTTTCACATTTAATTGGAATGTGATTAAGAACCAATCCAAAGTCCATGAGTTATTTCTTAATCCATAAGACTTGTGCACAACAACAACCCATGACAATATACTTTACTTCAGTGGTAGATAATGCAACCAAGTTTTGTTTTTTACTAAACCAAGAAATAAGAGAATTTCTTAGAAAGTGACAAGTACCATAAGTACTTTTCCTATCTAGCATATTCTCGGTATAATCTGCATTCAAATAGGAAATCAAATCAAATGATGCATTCCTAGGGTACCAAAGTCCTAAATAAGATGTGCCAATAAGATATTCTAAAATTCTTTTCACCATATTCAAATGAGACTCTATAGGACAAGATTGAAAATGAGCACACATATACATGGCAAACATAATATTGGGTCTACTTGTGGTAAGATAAAGAAGACTACCAATCATACCTCAATATTTCTTTTTATTAATGCTTCTACCATTCTCATCTTTGTCAAGTTTAATGGTGGTGCACATATGAGTCTTATTTGCATTTGCTCCATCCATCCTAAACCTTTTAAGTAAGTCTTTAGTGTACTTTACTTGATTTTTTGAAGATTCCACTTGTGCATTGTTTTTTTGCAACCCTAGGAAGAATTTAAGTTTACCCATCATGCTCACTTTAAACTCGCTCTTTAGGTATTTAAAGAATTTTTCACATAAAAGCTCATTAGTAGCACTAAATAAAATATCATCCACATATATTTGCATAATGAGAATGTCATCTTTATGCTTTTTGATGAAAAGTGTAGTGTTAATTTTGCCCTTGAAAAAATTATTTTTTAAGAGAAATGCACTTAATCTTTCATACCAAGCTCTAAGAGCTTGTTTTAAACCATATAATGCTTTTGACAATTTAAAGACATGGTTAGGAAAGTCATGTTGCCCAAAACCTGGAGGTTGTTCAATATAGACTTCTTCCTCAATAAAATGATTAAAAAATGCACCTTTTACATACATTTGGAAAATCTTAAAATTCATGTACGATACATATGCAAGCAACATCCTAATTGTTTATAATCTAATAAATGGAGCAAATGTCTCATCATAATCTACACCCTTTTCTTGATTGTAGCTTTTACATTGTATTTGAAGTATGTTGTAGTATTTACCCAAAGGAGAACTATTTTATCATTTTACTAAATTTATATTACTTGTTGGCATTTTGTTTTATTTTACAATTGTTGCAATTCATTCACATGCATCATTTTTAACTGTATTTAATGATGCAAACTTCTCTTAATGGTATAAGCAAGTTAATTTCCATTTAGACTCTATGGATCTCAACTTAATATTAATGGAAGATAAGCCCACTACTATTACAGATTCAAGTAGTAAGGCTAAGAAGGTGCAATTTAAGGCATGGGAACACAGTAACAAATTATGTCTAAATTTCTTAAAAATGACAGTTGCTAACAACATTAAATCTATAACTCCATAAATAGAAAGTGCTAAAGAATTTCTTATATTTGTGGAAAAATCCTTTCATTATGCAGACAAATCTCTTGTTGGTACATTAATGGCAAAGCTCATAACCATGAAGCATGATGGGTTAAAATGGTATGCAAGATCATATCATCAAGATGACTATTATCATAACAAGACTACAGTCTCTAGGGTTACTAGTGGAGGATTCCTTTTTAGTGTAATTTCTAATGAACTCACTTTCTCTTAAATATGGAACTTTTCAAATTAACCATAACACTTTAAAGGATAAGTGGAATGTTAATGAATTGCCAATAGACTTATTTAGGAGGAAACACAATTAAAGAATCAAGAGAATCACACTATCAATCTTATAGGTAAAGGAGTTGGAAAAAGAATGAAAGTGAAAGCCAAAAGTATAAGAAAACCAAAGGGCCTACTAATGCTTCTAAGGTAAAAGAGCATAAAAGATTGATAGATGTCACTTTTGTAAAAAAGTACATGATCAGAAAGATTGCTTGAAATATAAAGCTTGGTTCAAAAAGAAAGGTATCTTTTATTATGCTTCTCCAATTTTTGAATCAAACTTAGTTAAAGTTTCTAATCATACTTGGTTGCTTCATTCTAGTGCCACTACTCATATGGCTAATATGTTATAGAGATTCATTATGATCTAAACCACAAACCTAATAAGTGATTTTTTACTTATGGGGAATTACATGAAGGCATTGATTGAAGGCATGTAAACTTATCATTTAATCTTAAATAGTGACTATCAATTAGACTTATTTATGACTATTTATATACCTTTAATAAGTGGAAATCTTATTTCAGTTTTTAGTTTAGAAGCTTATGGTTTTGATGGAAAATTTGGTTTAATAGTTTTAATTTATTTAAGAAGTATTGGTTTCAATTTTCTTATTGATGATTTATACAAACTAAAACTTGATAATATTTTTGTTGAATCCTTACTTACTATTAACAATAATATTATTGAATCCTTATTGATAGTTTATATAAACTAAAACTTTATAATATTTTTGTTGAATCTTTACTTACTATAAATAGTAATATTAAACTTAAACGTAACATGATGAATGCAAATTTTGCTTACTTATGGCATAAATGTTTAGGTCATTTATCTAAAGAAAGGTTATGGAGATTAGTAAATATCAAAATCCTTTTAAATCTAGATTTTACAAATCTCAAGATTTGTGTGGATTGCGTTAAGGGTAAGCAAACTAAACATTCTAAGAAATGAGCCATAATTAGCACTCAGCTTCTTGAAATTATATATACTAATGTTTGTAGACCTCTTGACAGTCCAACTATTAATGAGGAAAGATATTTCATCACCTTTACTAATGATATTTCATTTTATAATTATATTTATTTGCTTCATGAAAAATCTCAATCAATTAATGCTCTTAAGGTATATGTAAATGAGATTAAGAGACAATTAGATAAAAAGGTGAAAATTGTAAAATCTGACAGAGGTGGTGAATATTATGAAATATATGATGAGTTTGGACATTATCCTAGTCCATTTGCAAAAATCCTTGAAAGTTATGGCATATGTACAAAATATATTATTCTAGGTATACCTTAACAAAATGGTATAATAGAAAGGTGTAATTGGACTTTGATGGATATGGTTATGAGTATGATGAATAACTCCTCTTTACCTAAATTATTATGGATTTATGCACTTAAAATTACAACATATTTATTAAATAAGATTCCTAAAAAGGCATTTCAAAAGACTTATTTTGAATTATATAGGAAGAGGACCTAGTTTAAGGCACTTACATATTTAGGGTCACCTATTAGAAGTAAGAATTTATAATCCACATGAAAGAAAGTTAGATTCTAAAACTATTAACGGTTACTTTATTGTTTACCCAGAGAAATCTAAAGGGTGCATATTTTATTGTCCAAAACACAGTTCGATAATTATTGAAATTGGAAATGCAAGATTTATTAAGAATGGTGATGTTTGTGGGAGTGATGAACAATAAAATATAGAGACAACGAAATTTTTTGTAAATGTTCCTTTATATATGAATGCTCCTTTACCTATTAATTTGCACAATGTTGGTCTAAGTATTGAAGGATATAATGATAACAATGAAAAAAAATTTGAATGAAGAACCATCCCATTAAAAAACTAACTCATATATGACTGATGTAAATGAACCATAAGGAATAGTGGTTAGAAGATCTTAAAGAGAAAGGATATCAACTATTCTAAATGATTATGTTGTATATATTTATAAGAGTTAGATTTTAATATTATAATTAATAAGGATTTGATTTCATATTCAAAAGCCATAAATACTGCCGAATATGATAAGTGGATTAATGCTATAAAAGATTAATTAAAATTTATAAAGTAAAATACTATCTAGGATCTTATTGAATTATAAGATAATTGTAAAAGAGTTGGATGTAAATGAGTTTTTAAGATAAAGCATGACTCAAAAGGCAATATTGAAAGATATAAAAAAAAACTTATTGCTAAGGGTTATACAAAAAAATGACATTAATTATATAGAAATATTTTCTCCAGTCTTAAAGAAAAAATCATTAATAATAATTATGGCATTAGTTACTCATTATGATTCACAGCTACATCAAATGGATGTGAAAACAACCTTTCTAAATGGAGATATGGACATGGAGGTTTACATGGATCAATTTGAAGGGTTTTCCATGGAAGTGAAAGTCAAATGGTGTGTAAACAGAATAAATCAATATATGGACTTAAATAAGCTTCCCAAAAATTAATTGGCTTTCCAATTAGATTCTCTAAGAACAACCATATAAGAAACATTATCAAAGGAATCAACTAACTGTATTGCTATAATAAAATATAATTTTAAAGAGATACTTATGCATTTATATTCTCCCATCAGTTATTTTAAAATAAGTTTGGAGTCCTTAATAATCAATACTTCTTTTGCACTAAGATCTTTAAGGATTTCAAGCCCTATGATTAGTGCCTCATATTTAGCATAATTATTAGTACACTCAAAGTCCAAAGTGAAGTTAAGGGCTACTTTGGTTCTAGAAGGAGATGTAATAACAAACCTTGCACTAGCTGATCTATATGTAGAAGAGCCATCACACTTGAATGTTGAAGGTTGAACAACAATTCCTTTTTTTCTTTAATGACTTCTTAAGTAAAGTGATTTACTAAAAATTTAGCTAATGCTTTCCCTTTTACTAACTTCTGAGGAAAGTATACTAGAATAAACTTCATATGGGTCAATAACCAGTTGCTAATTTTTCTGATAGTATGGATTTATTTAACATAAAATTAATAAAAGTTTTAAATTAACTAAAAGAACATTTATTAGAAATCATTCCATACACTCATTAAATATATATCCTAAAGATTATGCTAAATTTCTGACATAATTGGCATATGATGACTCATTAAAGCCCAAGTATATAACATTGTTGGTGATACTCATGTGCAAGGTTGCCCCCTAAGGGTAACTACCTAATTGTATGCTCCCCACACCAGGCTATATGTACAACCAAGCTTTGTCTCTAAGACAGTTACTGAGTAATATATATATATATATATATATATATATATATATATATATATATATATATATATATATATATATATATATATATATATATATATATATATATATATGCATATTTTTGAATCATAATAATAAAAACATATTTTGCATAAATTCAAAACCAATATTATACATTAACCTCGCATAGTTAGTTCCAACAAACTTTTTGCCTTTTGCAACAAGAAAATATTTCTTTCATTGCTTCTCCTAAAGCTCTTATACATAAAGTGACTATTTATAAATCAAGCCTATACTTTTATATTTTCTCATGCTATTGCAAACTAAATTTTCAGCTCTATCTCCCTTACCCTATTATGATAGATTTGAGGAATAACTTAAATTTTTTCTTTTTTTTTTTAGAATTTTAGAAATAGAATTTTAAACTCTAATATTATAAAGTGTTAGATATATGTATCTAGTATATGCTGTACAAATTTCACTTTAATTGGATAACTGTAAAGAGAGTTATAAATGGCTGAGTACAACCTAACTCAACTATTCCTAACATATTTAACAATTTAAAACTTTCTTAAATTAGATTCACTTCAAGATAAAATAAGCTAAACTTTAAATCTAAAATTTTTAGAGGACTCTTTAAAGTTTTTAAATAATTAAATGACATCTAGTTTGGAGTTTTCTAGTTAAAGATATAAAAAAATACAGAAACTAGAAAATTTAGGAAAATAGTCTCAAATTTGTAGCTCATAATCCTAACTAGGTTTTCGACTTTCTAATATACAACATGACTTTACAATTGATATGCATTCATTTTGATATGGAAATAAAGGTAGGAAGATATTACCTATAAAATTTGATGGCCAAATAATTCCAATAGCCCTTCTTGATCCTCCTAGTTCTCAAGATGGTGCTATTAAGATATGTTTTGATCTTAACTTAACTTTCCCCTTTGAAACAACTCATAACCTCTCTATTCAGCCTTAAATCACTTGAATATCCTTAAAATGGAACCACTTAGGTAACGTATTAACTCTCTTGGTAACGTGCTAGCTTGTCTTTTAAGGGTGTTCTTTGGTGTTGTGCACTCTAGTTTCTTTTAGTTTTCTCTTTAAATACATTACATGATTCTTTCTCATTTTATCTCATCTAAAGTAGAAAATTCACTTATTAACAAAAAATGTATAGATAGATTCTTTTCTATTTAAAATCACAACAAATCAAGGCTTAATTCATTATCTTTATTTTTTAACAACAAACCTAACTAAAATTTCATTTATTATTCTTTATATACTACTTTTTAAACTAAATTATCATATTTTAGCTCAACAAAACCTAATTTCTACTAAATTCATTAATTCATTGAATTCAAAAGAAATCAAAGACCAAAATGATGTACCAATTTCTAATTAGCTTAAGGTAATCCAAAATTAATGAATTTAAGTTGGATTAGGTGAAATTCTAGAGCTCACTATCAAGAAAATCTAAAAATTACTTCCTTTACATAAAGAAAATGGTGATTTGATAGTAATAAATAAATAAAGAGTAAGGTTGGTATGTCAAATCGAGATTCAATTGAAGAAGATTATGAATAGGTGCAAAAAAATTAATGTTTAGAAGAAACAAAGGCTAGAGACTTCTTTTTTTTTCCTTAGCATGTTTTTTCCCCCAAACACCCATCTCCTTTTCTTTCTTTTATTTGTAAAAATCTAATAAATATCCACTTACAACTCTCCATATAGAAATCTAAAATGCATATAATGTCCTTGATGACATTATGGTTTAATGTTAGAAATTCATGAGGAAAAGAAATTGAGATAGTGGATTTTTATACTGTGTTAAAAAGAACTCCCATTGCTACTAAGAATGTTAGTTAAAAAAGAAAATTTATTTATATATTAATCATTTTACAATTGATTACTTGCATTCCCAATACCTTACTCGAGACTCTTCCAATTCTTGCAGCTGTCTCTCTAAAATGTCACTTACCCCTTCTATTTTTACTAGTTATAAAATAATACCTTAAAACTTTCTATGTAGTCTATTTATATTGATATCCCTTCACTATTAGAAAGCAACCTTATTTTATTTATTTAATTTTTTTTATGAATTTATCAATTTATTTACTAACCCTTAAAGTAAGGATATTACAGATCTAATGCTAAGGTATGGTTGTGTTCTTTGGGACAATGAGCAAGTTTGGGAATAAGCATGCTTCTTTTTTATAAGATATCAAACATATATTTCTATTGAGATAAAACTATGCCATCAGGAGAATGAACTACTTCCAAACCAAGGAAGTATTTGATAAGGCCAAGGTCTTTAATATGAAACCATGCATCCAAATATGCTTTGAAAGCATAAGTATGTATAGTTTTTTTTGCTAGAAAAAATAATATCATTGACATAAGTAAGAAATGCCATATATGAATCACATTTGTGGTATAAAAAAGGATAATTGTCTACCTTGGATTAAGTAAAGCCAAAATGTAGAGAATTTAGCATACTACTGGCAAGATGATTGCTTTAAACCATAAAGAGATTTATGAAGTTAATAGACTCATATGTCACTTGGGGCTAAGTAACTAGGAGGTGGTTTTATGTATACTCTTTTATCAAGGTCATTATGTAAAAAGGCATTGTGAATATCTAGTTGACACCATTCCTATAATTCTGTGGTTGCTATAAATAATAATCAAGGAACTGTAGTAGGTTTGGCTACTGGTGCAAAGGTTTCAATGTAATCAAGCCATATAACTTGTGTATAGCCTTTTGCTACTAAACAAGCCTCATAGCATTCAATAGTCCCATCAAAATGGTATTTGATCTTCTAGATCTAATTTCATCCAATTGCCTTCTTGCTATCGGGCAACTATTATAAGATCCATGTATGATTTTGTTCAAGTGCTTCTAATTCCTTATTCATTGCTGCTTGCTATTGAATGTCTCAAATGGCCTATTTATAAGATTTTGGCTCATTATGTTTGGTAATGGCCATTAGAAAATGGGTATGTGATGAGCTAAATTTAAAGTATAAAAGAAAGGAGGTTAAAGGATAAGACGTACTTGAGGAAGCACGATTGAAGGAGGTGGGAGAGGAACTATTATATCCTAACAAATCAACATGAAAATCATGAAAATGTGACAGTAATTTTCTTGTGTAGATGGCGGGGTTTAGCGCACGTCCAAGATTTTAGCAACCATGACACTGTTTTAGCTCAGGGCTCTAGAGAACACACTAACCACTGTCACAAAGACATGATGTGGAGATGAGGAGTCGCCACCCAGGGTAATAATTAGGACAAATCGAAAAGATGATACTCGATTCCCTAAAAGAAAGCTAGCACCACAACCAAGAGATTCTGGATATGGAATACCAACTTCTTTCAGTCTTGTATTCATTTAGAATTACTTTATGAATTATTATCTTATTTTCTATTTACATGCAATTTCATATAAACCCAAAACAATCAACTCCAAGGCAAACTAATCATGAAATATACAAGTAAATAATTAATTGAATAAATCACATAATCCTTAAGTTAGTCTAATCTACATGGATTTTAAATAAATGAGTTAAATCTACATGTTTTAAATTATAAGTGAACCTAAAGACGTAATTCCTTTTGATTTTAATTAAATGAACTTAAGTCTACTTGTTTTAAAAAAAAATAGGCCTAATTCTATAAATTATGGAATATTTAAATTAGTGGGCCTAATTCTACATTTTTTTAATTCTAAGATGATCTTAAATCTACAAATTATGAAAGAAAGCTTAAATTAAGTAGGCTAAGTCTAAATCAATTAAATTGAGTTATGTGGGCCAATGTCTAATTAACTAAATGGGCCTAAGTATATTTCTAAGTTAAAATCTATTTAATTATGGACTTAAAATTATATTTTAATTAATTAAACCTAATTAATTATTAAGTGAGATGGACTAAAGAATTACCTAAACTTAAATAAATAAATCAAAGCCTAAAATGGGCTTAAGGCCCCAAAACACATTAAAATAATAAATAAACCCAAAAATAAATAAAAACATAAAAAAATAATTAAATAAAATCAAACAAATAATTAAATTAATTCTTACTAAAATCCTAATTTATTAATATGCAGCCTAAATTAATCTACTTCCTCCAGTGATTTTAAGTAATTACCTAATTAAAAACCTAAATTTACTAACCAATTTAATAAAAAAAAACAACCATACATGTAATTTTACTATTCCTACTATTGGGGCTATTACAATAAGTAATTAAAAATAATAAATACACCCAATAAAAATGAATAAAATAAAGCAATAAATAAATAAAAATAAACTCTAGAAACTATGTCTTTACAAGGTTTTATCCATGGTTTTCCATGGACTTCTCATGAATTCATCCTTCCAAATATGATCGCCATGCATTTTC
Organism: Mallotus nudiflorus; assembly: GCA_947683625.1. Lineage (NCBI taxonomy): Eukaryota > Viridiplantae > Streptophyta > Magnoliopsida > Malpighiales > Euphorbiaceae > Mallotus > Mallotus nudiflorus. Next base: position 2,574,043 of record CANTUR010000159.1, on the reverse strand, counting down.
CTCCAAAATCACCACAAAAAAATAAAATAAAAAATGATTAATGAATAAATTATAATAACTCAAAAGAATACAAATAATTAATAATAAATAAATAAAAATAAATAAATAAATAAAGAATAAGAAGATGATGATGATGATTATAAATGATTTGGGATACTCCTTATATTTATAATTCACCGTTCTTAATAAGGCTTCAAATCTTCTTCTTCAAAAATTCTCCAAGGATCTTGAATTAATTGATGAATCAAAAGGAATTTTTGTAGAAATAACTCAAAAAAAAAAGAATTAAAAAACCCTTTTGAAGATGCATTTCTCTTTTTCTTTCTTCTTCTCCCACCTCTCTCTTCTTCTTTTTTTCTCCTTTTCCTTCTTCCTCTCTTGCTCTTTATATAGTGAAAAAAGAACTAGCAAACATAGGCCAATCCTAACGTGATTCTAATTCCGAAAAATATAAAATTAATACTTAAAATTATATTTAGGAATTTTAAATCAATTAGGATTGAATTAAAAGCCAATTAGGAGTTTTAAACCAATTAGAATTGAATTTAAAAGTTAAAAAAACAGACTAAAGAATTCAATTCTGATCGGGATTGTGCAGTTCCGATTGAAATTATACAATTCCAATAGGAATTGGTGTAATTCCAATCAGAATTATATAACTTTGATCGGAATTATGTAATTCCAACAGGAATTACATAATTTCGATTGAAATTATGGAATTATGACAGGTATTTTTTAACATTTAATTATAAAAAGACCCTTAGAAGAATTTATGTTTTGTAATTAGGTCCTTAAAGACACTAAATCCTTCTTTTAAAAGTTGCATTTAAACCCTTAGAATTTTAAAGATTAAATATTGAAGACCTATTCATGATATTTTCATCATTGGAGTCCTTTGTTGCATCCATAACACATCATCCTGAAATTGGGAATCTACACCTTGGCTGAGGGGGGAGTTATGGTGATCTGATGGGTGGTTAATTAGGAGAAAAGACTCAGTTATAGTGGAAGGTGAATGTAAGCTATCAATTTTTATGGGAGGACTAGGTAGAGTAGTGTTTGTATCATTGATATTAGGAGATATGATGATGGATGGAGAGGAGTCAAGGGACATAGGTTCATGGTTAAATACAGGTAAGAGTACAAGTGTTGGTATATAAAAAAGCTTATTTTAAGAAGGGGGGAAGTTTAAAGGAAAAATGTGTTCATGAAATGTCAAATCCCTAGAGGTAAAAATTTTATATGTGGTTAAATCATATACCTTATACCTTTTTTTAACCATGTGGGTAGCTAAAAAATAATAGTGGTGGCATTGTCTTAGATTTTGTCTTTTAATCTAGGAATGATAGAATAATAATAAAGACAACCAAACACTTGAAGATGTGAGTAATTTGGTTTATGAGAAAAAAGAAGCTCATAAGGATTTTGGTTGGATAATAGAGGTGTAGGAAAATAGTTTATTAAGTATATTATTATTAGAATACATTCATCCTAAAACATAAATGGAAAATTTCCTTGAAACCTTAGAGCTTTAGCTACCTCAAGTATATGATATACTTACATTCCATTACTTGATGTGAACTAGGTTTATCTACCTCAAGTATATGCTATACTTACATTCCATAAGTATATGCTATAATTTATTGATACCCATACTTTAGATCATCAAAGAAATAAGTATGGAAACTAAAACTCTTAATTATCAAACAATAAAGAACTCTAGCTATCAATAAGTCTCCATAATTAAATATGGAAGGTCTAATTGATAAGACAAGTGAACAAGTGGACAATTAAACAATGTATATTCTTTATAAAGTTCAAAGAACAAAACTCTAAGAAAATTGAAGTAAAATTTGTCACTTTGATTTAATTGATGAAAAAGATGCCAAAATAGGCTACAAAATAAACTATTTATATGTATTTTTAAAACCTAAACCTAATATAAAATAAATCCTTAAATGATAAGGATAATAAACCCTTAAAGGATAACAAAATAAATCACTAAGAAATAGAAATTGTTTTGCATGCCAACTAAGCTAAAGAAAAGTAATCCTAACTAAAAACAAACACTTCTAAAATGTTTTGGATAAGAAACACAACCAAATTTAATTATAATACTAATTGGATAACTTGGCTTTCCAATATGAATAATTACTCCTTTAGGCCTAAGTTTTCAATTTGTACCAAATAAATAGTTTTTGGACTAGAAATAACTCCATGTGCTACAAATGGATTAATTGATTCAAATTTATTCCTAAGCTCAAATTGCTTGAAATGTCATATACAATGCTTCCTTTATGTTTTTACCACGTGCCCTTGTGCTTGAGCCATTATTATAATTAAAAAAATCTTGAATCCTTATTGGAGTAAATCCTTTGTCGTACTAGAATTGTCATTATTCTCTCTTTCCTCAAGAGGATTCATCCTCAAATCATTCCCATCTTTGATAAATTCATAAATCCTATATGGTCAAACACAAACTCCTTGCTTAAAAACTTCTTGTTTGAAGTAAGGATCCACACAAACAACTTTAAAATAACTTGAGCTTGATTGCACACTTAGAACATGGAACATATATTCACAAAGTTATAAGAATTGCATTCTTGTGGCCTCCTTTTAAACTTGAAACATATTCATCTTATATTTTTCTTGCTACAAATGAAGACTCTATAGATTCCTTTATGGACATAAGATACTTCAACAACATCATCAAATGGATCTTTATATGGCATAAAATAAAATAACTTTCAAAAAACTAGAAAAATAAAAGATTAAAATTGTTAGTATACTTTTGATGAATCATCAACTCATTATCCTTCTTAATTCTCTCAATCTTCAACTTCTTCTTTTGCTCACAAGCTTTTAGTTTCTCATCTCCATGATGCATATACACTACATGATCATAAGTTGCACTCTAACAAACTCTTTGACTACTTAACTCATGCATAAACTCACTAGATTGTTCAAACCTTTGCAAACACTCCTTATTAGCTTTAATGTCTTCAACGCTTTCATTTTTCTCGAATTCACACTTTATTTTAGTCTCCTTACATACAACTGTTGGTTTTTAAAATATAAAACATAGTGAAAATTTAAAAGTTTAATCATAAACTTGAACCAGGATCTATGTAATTTGATTAATTGATTGATTTAGGATTTCCAAAAACCTCACCATAGTTGTAAAGAATGGTCAAGAATGATGGAAGGACAAGAGGGGGTTCACTCCTTTGACATCCTATCTTGAGCTTTTGGTTTTCTAAGTCAGATTAAGATGTCTCCAAATGAATACATCCTCTATAAGTATCCGCATGAATAGCCCTTGAATTAAAATGAATATGTGCTAGCACTCTTTTTCTTGATTGTCTTACAACTTAAGAACACTATGTTTTATTTCCGTAAAGGGGAGAAAATGAAATTTAGGTGGCAAAATGATAAGTATGTGAAACCTTAGATAATATGTTATATTTATAGACCTTTTAATTAGGGTTTCATTTACCAAAATGAATTTTGGTAATTTTTCACTTACCAAAACATTTTTAGTATATTCCACTTATTCCAATTATGATTTTATTCAAATAACAAATAAAAAAATAGTCTCCTATTTATTTAAGACAACCATTACCTTAAATAAATAAATACATGTACACTCACATATACATGAATATATTTATTTATTTCCACAGAGTTTTATTGGGCTTAGTAAATCCATATTCGTTTTGGGCATGTTCTAAGTGTCTAACCCTGTAGGTTCATATGACATTGGCAGTGGGCTTGAAATCCTTATTTAGGCATACAAGTCATAAGTGGCCTTTAGTAAGACATTATGACTACCCAAGTCATGTGAAAGTTGATAATCCAACATAACCTAATTTATAGTGAATATTTTAGTCCTTTTGTCACATCATATCTTGATTGAACAAAAGACATAGTTTATGTTATCCTTATACAATCCAATCATATTATTTTTTGATTCCAAGTAGACTGATAATGATAACTCTTTATCAATTCACTTTAACATGGCCATGCATTTTCCTTAGTCTATCTAGATATTTTACTCAAATTAAATGAGGGAAAAATTCCTTCTCAATGACTCATATTCCTCATATAACTCATTTCATAACTAACAGTAATCTATTTTATCATCACATTAAAGATAATGTTAGATTGTGGCAAAATAAAAAATAGTTATGCAGAAATCTAAGGTGATTTCAAGGACAGAGGACTAAATTAATATTGTTGTGATGAGAATTACTTATGATAAATATCTATGTAGTATTCTCATGAAAGGTCAGTCTAGTACATTATTTCTCAAATAAGTAGTTATTAGTTGACTTAATATCTCATATTCATGATTAGTAAAACATAATCATTAATAAATAGCATACTAGCCTTAATACATTATTATAACTAGGGTTAATTTGAATAGAACTTATATTTAATCTAAAGGTTTTACTATAAAGTCAAATACTTAATGATATGAACCCTACTTATAACAGAGATAGAACGTGCACCCAACTTTAAAATCTAGCCCGAGGATCATCAAGGATACATTGTGTTGATGGAGATAAACCCCTTACTTATTAAATTAAATAAAGATACTTAGCTATTAAAAGATGAACAATAAAAAAATTCTAAGTCTAATATAACCTAGCAATTGTAATGAAAGGTAGAAGTGAAACAATTCAAGTAAACTTGTAAAGTTTCAAAAGAATAAAGTTTAAGGAAAAAACTCACTTTTAATATTTCAATGCTTAAATAAAATTCGTTTTACATATTTATAGCCCTTATATAGGCATGTAAACAACCTAATCCTTGAAGGAAAAGGTTTTCTTCCTTATTCCCAAAGATGCCTATATTGGAAAATCCTTAATTAAAGAGGTTTCCTTTAAAATAGTACAACTCAAGATAACTCATCTTTAAAAAGTGAAAATTGACAACTCATGACAACTAAGCAAAATGAAAACTTATGATAACAAAGCATTGAAGCATGACATGTCACATGTCATGTCACATGTTGACCATTGACCCTTGATTTTGACTTGTTGACTTACTGACTTTGACTTGGAATATCCTTAAATCTTCTCACATCTTCTACAATCTTCTTGAATCTTCCTTATTAACTCTAAAATAGAAAGATAACTCAAAATGCATCTATATCAAGCTAATTAATTTTAGAATAGGAAATTAAACTAATTAGCCTGAATTCTTTATATTCAGCTTCATGCTTGCACTTTTAATCCCTTTTAGGGTTTATATTATTCCCTCCCTCTTAAAGATGATTCGCCCTCGAATCATAGCCATCTTCTAAAGTTAATAAATTCATGACTCCTCTAAGGTCAAACAAAAATTTCTTGATTGAAAACTTTATCTCCACAACATGTATTGCAACACTTATTTTCTAGATGAAGTATGTCAACATGATAAACTTGTTTGAAATAACAAAACTAGGCAATTGATGAAGAATTTGGTTAGTGATAAATAAAACATCCTTGTACATAGGTATAAGTATAGGTTGGCTCATGCCACTCATTCTTGCATAATCATTTATTTTCTTTTCACTCATGTTTAACTTGTTTTCTTTTACAAAGTGTTTCCTATTTTCTTTAATTTTCTTACTCAACTCATTTTTAACACTCAGCTCACTTTTTTCTTTTCTCTCAACTTTATAGGTTTCCCTCCCCAAAGCGTTCCTTAATAAAAATGGAAACTCTTCACTTTGTTAATTGATGCACATGTCTTCAAAAGTTATCTTTGGAGGTGTAGTTTCAATTTGACACTCTTCCTCCCTACTCTTCTCTTGAACTTATTGCCCAACCAATTTGGTAACTTTAACACCTTTATATTCCTTGGAATCACACATTATCATTGTCTCCTCATAAGAACTCACTTTCTTTTCATATTCCAAAGCAAGTTTAATTACAATCTTTAAAGAGGTAGAAGATTCTAATTGCACTTATTTCTTTAATCTCTTACCAATCTCACACTTAAGCCCATTAATGAATTTTGTAACTTTTTGCCTTTTGAATTCACCTACATCAGTTTTAATTACAAATAACTTAAACTTTTTAACATAATCATTAACATATAATTCATCACCTTATTTAAGCCTTTGTAATTTAAGATAAAATTTATCCCTAATTTCATGAGGAATAAAATGTCTAGTCATTACCCTTTTTATTATCTCTGAATTTTTAATCTCACTAAGCCCATTCATTCTCCACGATGCCATTAAATCTTCCCATAATATAGCCGCATGACCTATAAATTTTTTAGAAGCAAGTTTACACTTTTGGAAATCATTTAATTCAAGAGAATTAAATATCTTCTCCATTTATTGCACCAATTCCAAATAAATATAAGAATCATCCCTACCAAGAAAATAAGGCATGTCCATAAAAAAAATCACGTTCGAAAAGATGAAAAACAAAAAAAAAATCCTCACAAAGCACTCGGTTACGTGTTTACACTTAAGAATGTGAATGCTCTCATGTTTCACTTAATTTTTTCTGTTTTTTTAATATATGAAGAATTGAGAAGAAGAAAATAATAAATAGTACATGAAAATTAAAGGATATGTAACCAAACCTTAAAGTTTAGCTTTGATACCAAAATGATAGGAACCCCTACCTATAACAAAGATAGAACGCACATCCAACTTTGAAATCTAGCTCAAGGATCATCAAGGATAGGTTGTATTAATGGAGCTAAACCCTTTTCTTATTAAATTGAAGTAAGATACTTAGCTATTAAAAGATGAACAATCACACAATTCTAAGTCTAATCTAACCTAGCAATTATAATGAAAGGTAGAAGTGAAACAATTCAAGTAAACTTGCAAAGTTTCAAAAGAATAAAGTTTAAGGAAAAATATTACTTTTAATATTTCAATGCTTAAATAAAATTCATTTTACATATTTGTAGCCTTTATATAGGGATGTAAATAACCTAATCCTTGAAGGAAAAGGTTTTCTTCCTTATTCCTAAAGATGCCTATATAGGAAAATCCTTAATTAAGGAGATTTCCTTCAAAATAGGACAACTAATGATAACTCATCTTTAAAAAGTCAAAATTGATAGCTCATTACGACCTATGAAAACTCATGACAACTAAGCATTGAAGCATGCCATGTCACATGTTGACTATTGACCCTTGACTTTGACTTGTTGACTTATTGACTTTGACTTGGAATATCCTTGAATCTCCTCACATATTCTATAATCTTCTTGAATCTTCCTTATTGACTCTAAAATAGGAAAATAACTCAAAATTTGTCCATATCAAGCTAATTAATTTTGGAATAGGAAATTAAGCTAATTAGCTTGAATTCTTTATATTCAGCTCCATGCTTGCACTTTTAATCCTTTTTAGGGTTCATATTACTTAATGAATTTAGGAAGAATTGACTATTCAAGTAATTATCATAACATAAAATGATAATGAAAGTGCTTCTTTATTAATAAAATGATAAAGTCAAAACACAATCATATATGATTGACCTGGTGCATATCACTAAAATCTCCTACTTGCACTAGGCGTAATATATATTAGAATTAATACCTATAGACTTAGTATGACTCTCATGCTTAGGTTGTGGAAGAGGCTTAGTTAGTGGATCAGTAACATTATCATTTATAGGTACTCTGCATATCTTTACATCTTCTCTCTTAATAATTTCTTGAATGAGATGATAACGCTTGAGTATGTGTTTGGATCTTTGATGTGATATGGGCTCCTTAGCTTGAGCTATAGCTCCATTATTTTCACAATACAAGTTCATTGGATTTGATATACTAGGAACAACACCTAGTCAAGTTATGAACTTCTTGATCCAAATAACCTCCTTAATTACTTCTGAGGAAACTATATACTCAGTTTCTATTGTAGAATCAGCAACAGTGTCTTGCTTAGAACTTTTTTAGCTCATTGCACCTCCATTCAAATAAAAAACATAACCTAACTATGATCAAAATTCATATTTATCAGTTTGGAATATGGAATCTGTGTAACCATTTATAACTAGCTCATCTTCCTTACCACCATATAGTGAAAATGCATCCTTAGTTCTTCTCAAGTACTTAATGATATTTTTAACTGCTATTTAATGACTTTCACCTAGGTTTGACTGGTATCAGCTAGTTATGCTTAAGTCATATGAGACATCAGGTTGAGTACATAGCATTACATACATGATAGATCTAATAACAAAAGCATATGGAATCTTACTCATGCAATCTCACTCATCTTGTGCCATAGGACACTGAGTCTTATTGAGACTAATGCCATGTGACATTGGCAAGAATCCTCTCTTAGAGTCTTGAATGTTGGATCTGTTCAATACCTTATTAAGATAAATTCTTTGATTTAGGCCAATAAGCCTTTTAGATATATCTTTATAGATTTGATGCCTAATATATAAGCAGGTTCACCCAAGTCTTTCATTGAGAAACAATTCCCTAGCCATGATTTAACATTTTGTAAAATAGGGATATCATTTCCAATGAGTAATATGTCATCAAAAAACAACACTAAAACACAATTGCACTCCCATTAACCTTTCTGTAGGCATAAGGTTCATCTTCATTCTTAATGAAGCCAAACTCTTTGACTGCTTCATCAAACTGAAGATTCCAACCTCGAAATGCTTGCTTCAATCCATAAATGGACCTTTTAAATCTTGCATACCTTTCTGGAACTCTCAAGATTAGCAAAACCCTCTAGCTGTGTCATGTACACATCTTTAAGTAAGTTTCCATTAAGAAACATTATTTTGATATCCATTTGCCATATCTCATAATCATAGTATATAGCTATAATAAAGAGAATTTGAATATATTTCATTTCAGCATAACAACTAGTGAAAAGGTTTCATCATAGTCTATACCATATGTTTATTTGAAACCTTTTACAACTAGTCTTGCCTTAAAGGTATGCACATTGCCATCCATGTCAGTTTTCTTTTTTAAAGACCCATTTGCACCCAATAGTTTTTAAACCGTTAGTTGGGTCAATCAAGGTCCATACTTGATTATCATATATGGATTGCATTTTTAATTTCATGGCTTCTAGTCATTTCTTAGAATCAGGACTATTTATGGCCTCTTGATAGGATGTAGGTTTTGTTCCATAATCAACACATCACTATCATTAGTTATGAGAAATTCATATCTTATAGGGATTTGATGTGTCCTACCAGACCTCATTGGGCCTTTTGGTACTTGTGCAGAACAGTTACTTTTTAATCCAACTATAGTTCTATACTAGGTATAATGCTATTTTATAGGTCTTAAATTTCTTTAAGTTGTACTTTGCTCCCACTAGTTCCTTTGAAAATAAATTCTCTTTCCAAAAATACACCATTTTGAGCAATAAACATTTTATTCTTAGAAACATTGTAGAAGTAATATCCTTTAGTTTCTTTAGGATACCCTATAAAAAGGCATTTATTAAATTTTAATGCTAGTTTATCTGAGATTTGATGCTTCATATAAGTTGGACATCTCCAAATCTTAGAAAAAGACAAACTGGAGTTTTTCTAGTCCACATTTCATATAACATCTTTTCAACTACCTTTGATAGAACTCTATTCAAAATGAATGCAGTAGTTTCTAAAGCATACCCCTAAAAAGAGATTGAAATATCAGACTAACTCATCATTAATCAAACCATATCCAATAAAGTTTGAATTTCCTTGTTCAAACACACCATTCTCTTGTGGTGTACCTAGAGGAGTCAATTGTGAAATGATCTCATAGTCTTTAAGATATTCTATAAATTCTTGGCTTAAGTATTCATAACATTGATTAGATCTTAATATTTTTACCAAGTTGGTTTTATACTTCATTCTTGAAAACTTTAAACTTTTTAAAAGATTCATATTTATATTTCATTAGATAGACATAGCCATATCTATTGAAATCATCTGTTAAAGTGATGAAGTACTGGAAACCTCCTTTAATAGTTGAGCTCAATGGTCCATATACATATGAATGTATAAGGCCCATTAAGTCATTATCCTTCTCACTTTGTCCAGTAAAAGGTGTTTTAGTCATTTTTCCTAGTAAACAAGATTCATATGTTTCAAGTGATTCATAATCAAATGAATTCAAAGGCCTATGTTGGTGAAGCATTGAAATGTGTTTCTCATTTATGTGGCCTCAATGACAATGCCTAAGATAGGTCGTGTTTAAATCGTTAGATTCAAAATTTTTTGTATCAATGTTATAAATTGACTTTTCATTAGTGTCTTTAACATTTAGAACATATAGACCACTAGTGCATGGAGCATATACATAGAAAATGTTATCATGATAAATGCTGCATTTATTTTTCATAATAATAAATTCAAAATCTTTCTTGACAAGAAATAGAAATAATATTCCTACACATAGTAGGCATATAATAATAATTTTTTAAATTTAAAATATGTCCATTAGGCAAAGTTAACTTATAAGTCCCTACAACTAAAGTAGTAACTCTTGCTTTATTGCGAACTCGTAGGTCCACTTTGCCTTTAGCCAATGATCTACTCCTTTTTAGACTCTGCACATTAATGTAAATGTGAGACCCTGATCTAGAATCTAATACTTAGGAATCAAAAGTAGATAAATTAACTTCTATAACATGAATACTTGAAGAGGTAGTCACACTACCCCTATTCTTATTTAAATCATTTAAATATAGCTTTCAATTTCTTTTCCAATGACCTAGCTCATTGCAGAAATAGCATATTCCCACCTTTAATGGCTGTGCTTGGGGTCTAGTTTTGGATTTGGGCTTTGATTTTGGCTTAGGCTTCTGAAAGACTTTAGGGGCTTTGCCTTTGCCCTTTCAAACATTTTTCATACCCTATCCCTTATTAAGTATTAGAACATCATTATTGATATTCATGATGTTCTTTTCAGCAGTTTTAAGCATCATATGCAACTCTAAAATAGTTTTGTCCATACTATTCATATTGAAATTCATAATAAACCAACATAAGCTTCAGGCGAAGATTGGAGAATGATATCAACAACTAATTCTTGTTCAATATTGAGACTAAAATTGTCCAAGTGTTTAAGATGACCCTTGATCTTGAGAACATAAGGACTAACATAGCCGTTAGAAGTCAACTTATAGGACAACAATGCCCTAATGGTGTTGAACCTTTTGATTCTGGCTTTCTTTTAGATATCATGGTATAAGCCTCTATTTCCATCAGTTATTTTTGGAGCTCAGATTCCATGCATCCAAGCATAACAAAAGTGCCATCAACCGAATTATTGAGATGCTTGTTATAACTATCCTTCTTTATTCTAGGAGCATTAGCAGTTGTTTCCTTTAAGATAGGTTGATCAAGGATATATTCCTTAATTTCTTTTTTTCCTGAGAATAATTCTTAGGTTTCTGTACTAAGAAAGTTAGTCCTATTGAGCTAATCCCTCTTAAGGATTAATTGCAATGACATGTTAGGTGTAGTATTTGATGTTGTCATCTACTGTATATATATATAGTACATTCAGTATGTATTATATATGAATGAGGCATAAGAAAACTCCCACTAAATTTTCTTAAATTATAAACCCTCAAAATGATTTCAACAATTGAAATTTCTTAGTGGGCCGAGATTTATATTTCATCCAACTTCAAGTAAGCTTTGGCTTATCACCTAAAGTGTGGCTATATCACTTTACCAATTACATCTCATGTAATTCTTGAATAATTATAGGATATTGACATTATATGTACAGGCATATCCTATTAAATGCCCTAAGTGCAAAACTATTTTGATAACCTAATTAAGTCTAACCAACTCAAACATATGGATATCACCATTATCCATCTTTTCTTATTTAGATGGCTTTATACATAATGCTTTGGCATAACCTATATATAGCAATCTAAATATTAATAAGTGTTTATCAATAGGAGGCATTTCAATGACTTAATATTAAATGAGGTTTTAGTAAGTTTTTATCTTATTCACTTATTGTTATATTGCATCATATACATGGTATCACATGCATAACATACTAACATAATAAGATAAAATGTGACATAGCATGGCCTATATCTAAGTTGATCTTTATAAGCTAATATGAAGATCAAAGGTCAAACCTAGGTGATGTTATGAATACAAGCTTAAGACTTCAATTTGGATCTCCATCTTCGACCATGGACCTCCTTCATGGGCTCCCACCTTGGATCTCCATCTTGGACCTCTAACTTGAATTTTCACTTTGGGTTTTAATTTACATAACTTATTGTAATTAAAACTATTCTATTACTATTTAATAAAAATAAAATAAACATAAAAAATAAAAAAAATGACTTATAGGCCATATTTAAAAAAATTACAACCCAATAAAATAAAATAATTAAATCCAATCACATTGGTCTAAGAGCCATGCTATACACCATGCATTTAACAATAAACATAAATTACATAATAATACAATTTACATATTAATTTAATTATTATGTTAGAAAACAAATTGTGTGACATATCCATTCGGGGTCAAGAGGTAGCGCCCTGGTGGTGGTCCTGCTAGCTGGTTAATAGGTTGGGGGGGGGGGGGGGGGAGGGGGTAAGGGGGCAATGCCCCATTGCAATTGTTCAAGGGCAGCAACCCCGAAGGTAAACGATTTACCTAAACTTTTTGAATAAGTTGTTGCCAAAACCCTAAAATGCTAATAATTTATGTAATCAAATTATAGTATAATTAATTTTTTTAACATATATCAATTTGTTTAACATTTAAACAATCACCAATAAAAACCCTAATTTATTGCAATTATATTACAACTTAATTAATCTGTTCAAAATAGATTTGTTTTGTATAATCTGTTTAACTCTTAAACAGACTGTCCTTTGACAAATAATCTGTATAATCACAATATTTCTATTTTAACTTTAAATAGATAAAAATATACAAGTGATCAGTTTGAAAATAGAATTACTATTTTATTAAATCATATTAATAAAATAGAATACATATTTTATTTTTTTTATAAATATAGTATACATAAACTAAAAAATCAAAATTATGATTACTATTTAATCATATTAAATGATTATAAGCATTAATCAAAATAATGTTTACCAGTGTTTTCATACAGATTAAAAGAAGGTCACAAAACAAAACCCTTTTTGATAAAATTTTTAAAACACCTTTTCAAAAATGAATCATTCAAACAAACATATAACACATATATATAGAATCAAATTACTATAATTACAAGCGACTCTAATACCATTGTTGGGTTTTGAGATACAAAACACAGTGGAAATTTAAAAATTTAATCATAAACCTGAACCAGGATCCATATAATTTGATTAATTGATTGATTTAGGGTTTCCAAAAATCTTACCACAGATGTAAAGAATGGTAAAGAATGATGGAAGTATAAGAGGGGGTTCATTTTAATGATACCTTACCTCGAGCTTTTGGTTTTCTAGGCCGACTTAAGATGTCTCCAAATGAATGCGTCCTCCATAAGTATCAATACAAATAGCCCTTGAATCAAAATGAATGTGTGTTAGCACCTTTCTTCTTGATTGTCTTACAACTCAATAACAAGAACTTTATATTTCATTTTCTTAAAGGAGAGAAAATAAAATTTAGGTGGTAGAATGATAAGTATGTGAAACCCTAGAGAATATGTTATATTTATAGATCTCTTAATTAGGGTTTCACTTACCAAAATGAATTTTGGTAATTTTTCACTTACTAAAATGTTTTTGGTACATTCCACTTATTCCAATTATGATTTTATTCAAATACCAAATCATAAAAAGTCTCCTATTTATTTAAGATAACCATTACCTTACACACACACACACACACATAAGAATATATTTATTTATTTCCACAGAGCTTTATTGGGCTTGGTAAACCTATATTCGTTTTGGGCCTATTTTAAATGTGTGACCCTATAGGTTCACATGACGTTGGTCGTAGGCCTGAAATCCTTATTTAGGCCTATAAGTCATAAGTGGCTTTTAGCAAGATATTATGACTACTTAAGTCATGTGAAGGTCAATAATTTGACATAGCCTAATTTACAATGAATATTATAGTCCCTTTATCATATGATATTTTGATTGAATATAAGGCATAGTTTCTGTCATCCTTATAAAATTCAATCATATTATTTCTTGATTCCAAATAGACTGAGAATAATAACTATTCATCAATTCACTTTGTAGTGATTTCAAGGTCATAGGACTAAAATAATACTACCGTGATAATAATTACTTATGATAATTATCTATGTAGTATTCTCATGATGGATTAATCCAATACATTATTTCTTAAATAAGTACCTATGAGTTGATTTAATATCTTATATTTATGATTAGTAAAATATAATTATCAGTCTATACCATACTAGCTAATATGAACCTTGAAAAGGATTAAAAGTGCAAGCATAGAGTTGAACAATGAAGAATTTAAGATAATTAGCTTAATTCCCTATTTTGAAATTAATTAGGTTGATATGGATGAATTTTAAGTTATTTTTCTATTTTGGAGTCAATAAGGAAGATTCAAGAAGATTTTAGAATATGTGAGAAGATTTAAGAATATTTTAAGTTAAAGTCAACAAGTCAAAGTCAAAGAGTTAACAAGTCAAAGGTTAAGGGATAATATGCTTAGTTGTCATGAGTTGTCAATTTTGACTTTTCAAAACATGAGTTGTCAATTTTAACTTTTTAAATATGAGTTGTCATTAGTTATTATATTTCGAAGGAAACCTTCTTAATTAAATATTTTCCTTTATAGGAGTCTTTAGGAATAAGTAAAAAAAAAAAAACCTTTTCCTTCAAGGATTAGGATGTTTACATGCCTATAAAAGGGCAAACCTTACGTAAAATAAATTTAAAAAATAATTGAAATATTAAAAAATGAGGTTTTTTCCTTATACTTTATTCTTATGAAAACTTCACAAATTTACTTAAATTGTTTAACTTCTACCTTTCATTGCAATTACTAGGTTAGACTTAGAATTATGTGATTGTTTATCTTTTAATAGCTAAGTATCTTGCTTCAATTTAATAAGCAAAGGGTTTAACTCCATCAACAAAATCTATCCTTAATGATCCTTGGATTAATATTCAAAGTTAGATGCATGTTCTATCTCTATTATAGGTAGGGTTCATATTACTAGCTCTAATGCATTATTATGACTAAGGATAATTTGAATAGAACTCATATTTAATCTAAGGGTTTTACTATCAAGTCACGTACTTGAAGACCTTAGGAAGAATTGACTATTCAAGTAATTATCATAACATAAAATGATAATAGAAATGATAATAGAAATGCCTCTTTATTAATATATGTATAATAATATAGATCAAAAAGCATATACACCCGGTTAAACCACCCACTTCCTTCTTCTTTCCCATTTCTTCCTTCCATTTCTTTTCCTGCTTCCTCTCTTAGTGCCCTTTCTTCTCATCGGACCATCATCACCTCACCATGCCATCTTCACCATCTCTAGCTTGCTCTCTCTTTTTGCTGCCTTTACACGAAAGCCTTCCTTCTTTTTCGCGTGAGGACAGCAATTTTCCAGCCCTACCATGCAACACCAAGCTCCTCCGCCACCTGCAGCCATCGGAGATAGCACCAACTCCAGGTTCCGGTGACAACTCTACCTTCCCCTATTCTTAGTTTCCAACTCTGGTGAAGTTACTAGGTTAGTGGTTAGATAGATTTTGGTTAGTTTCTTAGTTGATTTAGGTTGTTGGTTAGTTGATTTTGTTAGTTGAGTAGGTGATCTACACGATTTGAGTTTAATTTTAATTTTTGGTTAATTAATATAATATTTGTTTAATTATCTAGAATTTATTTTTAATGTTTGGTTAATTTTTGGGTTGATATATATATATATATATATATATATATATATATATATATATATATATATATATTAGTTGATTTTAAATTATTTTAGTTAATTTTAATTATGGGGATATAAAAATGATTTATGTTAATTAATGTAGTATTTATGAAGTTTTGAATAATTAATTTTAGGTACTTTAAGTATTATGTATATTTTTGTTAATTGTGTTAATTAATTATTTTGGTTGGAAATTTGAGTTAGTTTGTGTTAGTAGTTTAAGTTAGTAATTTTAGTGTTAATAATAGTTTTTAGTAAATTTATATAATTTTTGAGAAATTGTTATTATTATGTAAATATTGGAATTTTGGGTTAGTTGTGTAATTTTATTGAAATTATAGTTAAATATTACGTTTTAAATGATTTTAGAATTTTATAGGGTACTAAAATAATTTTTATAAATCATTTACTATTTTTTTATTAAATAAGTTTTTAACTAATTTTATAATATATTTAAACTATTTGAATATTTAAATGTGAATTTGACTATTTATGTTGAATATTTGAAAATTGGATTTTTATAAAATTATATAAATTATTTGGATTTTTATTAACTATTGTGAAAAATAATTATATTTAGTGTTTGATGTTTAAAAAAAATTATATTGTGATTTATTATTGATTTTATGGATTTTTAGTGATTTTAATATATTATTATTTAATATTTATTTTTGTCGCGTATTGTGAACCTTGGTTGAGAATTTTGTAGTTTGGGATCTCAACTCAATGTGTTGAGCTATTATGAAGTTTAGAAGTGTGTTTGCTTGTAGGATTGACTTTACTTCTATAGAGGGATATCCGTTTTACAGAGGAGACACAGCTGAATTTTCGATAGATTTCTCATAAAATGTGACATCGGGTTCATCCTAAATTTTGAATTCTAAGTTCGAGTCAAGTTTTTCTTAGAAATTCTAGAAATTAGGTTCCTATTTTCTGATAGTCATTTTATTTTCTGTCTTTTAGCCGCCCTTCCGATTACGTCTACCAGTCGAGGTCGGACACAACATAGCAGAGGAGCGCCTTTATCTTGTAAGTTAATATTCTATTTGCGTGAGATTCACGTCGGTATTTTTTTAAATAATATTGCATGACGTAATTTATAGATGATTATTTTATTTTTATTTATTGTTTTTTCCTTGTTTTATTTATTTTCATTTATTTTAAGTAAACTACGGTAGAACGAGCTACTTGAAGGGTTTCATTAGGACTATGTGCACACCGGTAGAATGTTAGATTATATTGATTATTAGTACTGGGGCCGAAGGTCTGATGGTGCTTTGCTCTCGAACATCGTCAGTAAAGTTGGATTTATATTTATTAAATCACTAAGGCCGATAGTTTAGTGATGCTTTTCTCTCGGACACCACCAGTGACATTGGATTAAGTGACGTGATTGCGATTATGCATTTTGGTGATGCTTTGCTCTCGAGATCCAACAGTCTTGGATATAAGTGAGCCGAATGGCTGTTAGAATTGAAGACTAGGATTCTACCTAGTTTTTATACTATAATATTTTAAAAGCATTTAAAATGTATTCCTACTTTAGAAAAAAAAAATGAATTTATTATATGTATATCAAATGATTTGAATAAAATTATAAATATATCATATTTTTATAAAAATTTATTTTAAAGGAGATTTTCACACCGCATTTATTTCTTTTATTAGCTTACTCAGTGAGGTATGACTCTCCTCAACTTATTTTTTTCAGGAGTTTGGGAGTCTTCTATTAGACCTACTTCCCTATATCGAGTAGTTTCCTCACCGGCTATTTTATGTAGGTCTATATAGTTATGTTTGTAATAGTATTTGTGTATCGCAGTAGAGAAATTGTATCATTGCATACTTTAATTTGGATATTATGTATTTGAGATTTGTATACTGAGATATTATTTTGTATAACTCATTATTATAATATTATGCATAATGATGTTTTGGTTTGTTTACATTGAGAAAAATCAGTTTGATAATGTGCATTATGATTTAATTATTTTATTGTAAGGTTTTAAAGTGAAATGTTCCACGTTTTCTTTTAAGGCTTACTACGGGTTTTGATAGATTTAAGCTTTCTCATTCCCTAGTGTCGGTCACGTGCGTCACGTGCCCCTAGGTTTAGGTCATGATAAACACATTGCTCAAATGTCAATCTAGGAATTAATATGTTGTTATTGCCTTCAGCAGGTTCCACACATTATGAACTATTAGCTGATTTGGGTTTGGATGATTTCTTCCCTTTGTTCCACAATTCAAAATACCTATGTACCTTAAAATAAGTTTTTTGTGTGCCTTTTCCTCTTGTAATGTTCACAGAATATTTGAAAGAGATCACAATCGCTTAGAGGCTTACAATTAATGTTGGCTTTATTATTATTGGTAATAAGGAACATTGTTGCCTCAATAAGAAGTAATCGTGATGCCATCACTAGTAGTTGTTGTTCTTTTTGTGTGACGAATGCTTAAACACTAGACAGTGAAGGTAGTGGATTAATGTTCAAGATTTAAGAGGATACCATATCATATTTCTCATTTATCCCCATTAAGAATTGATGCACTTTTCTTTCTCTCTTTTTGTAATAAAAGCCCTTGCGGATCCATAAGTACATGGTGGAATTTGGAGTATGTGTTAAGCTCATCCCAAATTCTCTTCAATTTGTTGTAATATGTTGAAACAAACATGCCTTGTTGCAAGACATTCATCATCTTAGTTTTTAATTGATGAATGTGCAATTCGTGGCCTTATGAAAATCTTTCTTCAAGATCATTCCATATCTCCTGTGCAATGACAAAGGATACAACATTATCATGGAGAGTAGGATTAAGAGAATTAAAAATCCAAGAAATTACTATGGAATTGCATTGATCCATGTAGATTCTTCTAGTGAACCAAGTGATTGACATATTAGAGATCAATATATGAAACCAAAATTCTTTTTGGCTTGAAGTGCATTTGTCTTAGAACAAAGCCAGGTGAGATAGTTTTCTTCTTTAAGAAGACATGTTACTAAAGTTGTGCCTAAATTATCAGAGGCATGAATCATATAAGGTGATGATACATCAAGATTTGTTTGAATAGTGTTTGATGGGTTGGTTTTTAATGAAGTAGAACTTACAGGGCTATCTTTGGCCATGGTTGGAAAGACGAAGGAAAAAAACAACCTAGGATTCCTATTGCTCTCATACCATGTCAAATAATAGAAGAGGACTGTTAAAATTTAGTCTCTTAATTTCATCATTGATCTTGAATTTGTTTATATACAAGAAGGATCCTTAAATCAAGGATACAAATTGATACTAAAATAGGAATATAAATATTGATGACCTAAATTAGAATATAAATCATTAATTATTAGGAATACAAAGATATAAGGGAGCGTTTGGTTTGTACTATGGAATTAGAATTTGAATGGGAAGGAATGAGAATGAAAATGAAAATTTGAAAAAGGTGTTTAGTTTCACTAGAAAATTATGATAGAAATGAGAATCAAATATCATTTAACAACTAAAATTTCTTTTATAAAAACATATTTTTTGTAATTATTTTTTATATATAAAAAATAACATTATAATTATTTTTATATATTAAAAATTAATGTTATAATTATGTATTATAAATATTATTATATTTTTTTTAAAAAAATTATAAAAATTATTTACTTTTGATAAATATTTTTTACTCAAATATTTAATGCATATTTTTATTAATTTATATGTTTCATTTATAAATTTTAAAAAATAAATATTAATATTTAAATATTTGATCAATTTATAATTGATTTGATTTGATTTGATTCTTAAAAAAAATCATTCCTTAAAAATAAAAAAGAAATAATAATTTTCATTAATAGGAAAATCAAAATCTCATTCTCAATATTGATTTTAGCCTAATAAATATTAAAAATCAGATTCATCTATTTCAATTTCGAGTTCGTTCTTATTTTTTACTAAGCAAAACTTTAACAGAAAATAATTTACTGTACCACTAGGTACATATATTTTTATATTGTAGCAAAAGGGATTATTAAAGCACGGTCTAATGGTAATAAAAAGTATTTATAAAAATTCAATCTTAATAAGTTTTAAATATCTTGATAATATTTGGAGGGATTGAATTGACGGATAAAGCATAATTGATTGTTTAGAAATAAGAAAAGTGCACTGACACTGAGTTTGTTGAGATATTTGCCCTTTTTTTTTTTTTTTTTGAACAGATATTGAGATATTTGCCCTTACAGGCACTTGAGTATTTAGTTTTCATTGTTGACCACAATATTTTCGGTCCTACTTTGGTGTAGGTGATGAAACAACATCATTAAAGACAAGTCTAATCGCAGTTTACAAGATTGGTCTACCGTTCCCTTGATGAAGCCAGTGAGGGTAAGTGGGTATCTGGGACAGAATTGGCTCCCACAGTATATGCTATTTTCGGGGAGGAATGCCCTTCATGTCATTGCACTAATCACATACAACATTAAGGTTTGTAAAAGCAGACGCACAGAACAGGACCACTCCTCCCAGCATGCCCCAGTTCTTATCTACACCCATGATTTCTATTGTGTCTGATGCGGCTCAATCAAAGCCCTTTATATTTCCATGAAGGAGCATGTGGACTGAGTATATGCAATACTCGTGTGCATGCAATTTTTTGCACAAAAAGTGGGAAAGAGATTTTCTGACAAATTTGATCTTGATCTTGACATGCCACCCAACAAAATGGAAGTCCACCACAACTATACATTCAAGGAAATAATAATAATAATAACCCTTTTACATTTAGTATACTCACAGGCTAGAAGGAATACCCGTTACATACATAATTATATCCTCTCTCTCTCTCAACTTCATCATCTGCAAGTTGTTAAAGGTTTGTGTTTGCCCCACTTCATTAATGCTCAACTGGGTTTCTTTGCTTCTCTAATGTCTTTGCCTATCCAAGTCTCTTTTTTTAACTCCAAATTTAGGATATAAATATATATTTTCTTGTGTAGAATTTTACAAATGTAATTTTCTCAATTTAGGAGTGTTTACTTTTGCTTGTTATGAAATTCTTTCATCCTTTCCTTTTAATTTCTAGCATTTGTGCTGCAATTGTTTTCTTTTGACTGTTGCTTTCACTGCTATTTCATAGTTTCAGGCATGGCAAGAACAGGAGAAAGGGCTGTGCTCTCTGTTTCTGGGGCTGTTTATTTGTAGGAATATAGAGAGTGGTATTACCTTTTGAGAGTAATTACAATGCCAGTTCCTCTTGCACCTTATCCAACACCTCCAGCACCTTATACACCGCCTGCTGCCAATGGTAAATTAAATTATCTTTAATCACCTTTTCCGGCTTTGTTAATTTTCAAAGTTAAAATTAAATTCTGTCTTGACCTCAAATCTTATCTATTACTAATGGACATAGGCGTTAAAAGGTCCACTTAATATATGCAGATTTATGTAATGATGAAGAAATTTTGCAAATAGCAATGAAGGGTAGTGCTGTTTCTGTTGTTGTTTCCAAAATCTACTAGAGTTACTAAATTATTTCTGCTTGTCATCAAAGATTATTTGTTTGGGCTGTGTTAGAGACAGTTATGTTACTTTGGGTGCTTGACTACCGCAATTAGAGGTTGCCTTTAAGAGTTGGTGGCTTTTAGCGTGTGTTAGAGATATTAAAACCATATTTGGTCTTCACATATCAAGCTTGAGCACTCATTAAATCAAATATAATATTGTTTAGTTACCTCCTGAGAAATGGGTAGATTAATGTACCAATCTCTTGGTTATCAGGTCAACAGAGCCAGCTCGTGTGTTCTGGATGTCGAAATCTTTTACTTTATCCAGTTGGAGCAACCTCTGTGTGCTGTGCCGTGTGCAATGCAGTCACAGCTGTGCCACCTCCTGGTATATATGTATTCATGTTTCTTTCTTTTCTTGGCTGGAGATAATCCTCATACTTTTATTTTTGACACCAAGTGCTGCTATGGACTTGAAATTAATGAGCAATGCCTTAGCAGAATCTGCCACATTTAGTATTTTCATCTGAAAGACCCAACCAACATCTTAAGCATAGTGATGGACTCTCAATCTTTTTCCCTGTTGGTGCTTTTGTGATTGTGCTATGAACATCATTAGTAGTCCGTGTTCTCTAAAGATATAAATTGTAGTAATCAATTTTGTGTTTATAATTTTCAATAGGCACAGAAATGGCACAATTGGTTTGCGGAGGCTGCCACACTCTGCTCATGTATATCCGTGGAGCAACAAGTGTGCAATGTTCTTGCTGTCACACCATCAATCTAGCCATGGAAGGTAATGAGAAGTAGTTTTAAAGCTGTTCTGGTTAACATTATTTTTCTACCAAATTGAAACAAAGTTCATATTAATGTATTATAAATCATGACAGCAAATCAAGTGGCACATGTAAATTGTGGGAACTGCAGGATGCTATTGATGTATCAATATGGAGCACGATCTGTCAAGTGCGCTGTTTGCAATTTTGTGACATCTGTTGGGGTGAGTAACAGAACCCATCTTCTTCATTTCACATAATTAGCGTGTAGAGATTGAATTCATTATACAAACTTTTGCGAAGCCTTTTATGTACATTGGCTTTTTTCATTGAAGTTATTGATTATCACATGATTAATCAGTAAGATAGAGCTCAAATTGGAAAAAGATGCTGAGAATTACTTTAATCCAAATTGGACTTCATTTTGTCAAATGGAATATGATGGATGGAATCACATAGTACACATATGTTCTTTGGAGATTCTTGGCTATACCAGTATACACTGAGTATTTCACCCATCTATTGGATGTATGATTCATGCTCTTTGTCATTCACTTGGACATAAAAAATACTGATTATGACACAAAATCTGACTATTAAGTCTAGTATACCAGGAGTAAGTAAGATTTCGTCTAATTTTGCACTTGGAATGAACAAACTAGCTCTCCTTTTTGCTTATTTAGTCTTGAACATTGCTGTGTTATCGGTTCATGCAGGCCTCAACAAGCACTGCTGAACAGAAGTTCAGCAGCTGAAGTTATTAGAATTTAGCAGAGCCTAAGATAAGATGGTGATTGCAGATTCCACAGACTTTCAGTTTTGGACAGTATTATAGAATATCTAGTGACTGCATCTCTTGGTGAAGCAGAGGAATTTATCTAGTCTCATGCATAGAGTTATTTCCACCCCTTTGCGCGACCTTTTTAATGATGAATAAGCAGTTTTGGCAAATTAAATGTTTGTTGACAACTTGGCTGCGACAAAGCTTTTTCAGATTTTGTAATATTTGATAGTAATAGAAATTTCTTTTTATTTTACTTAACAACTAAAACTACATTGCTGTCAAGAATCATTATAATCAGCTTGCAGGGATTGTTGTCACTTAAATTAGGTTTTGAGTAGTCATGTCAAATTAGTTGTTGGGAGAATTTTGCCGTTGTTGTGCTACTGCTTAAATTGAACTGAATTATTTAGAATCTAATAGTCTCCAGATATACGGTTGAAAACAATGCCTTATTGCTATATTACTTCTTTTTCTTTAAATTGTCATATGGCCTCAATAAAAGTATTTGTTTTCTGAAAGCCATTGTACCTGACAAATTTTGTGGGTAAAAGCAGCATGGGGACCAAGGGGATATTTCAAGCAAGAAACACCATCAATTGCAGGTTAAAACAGTTAATATATATTTTCAAATTTAGATCGTTAATTTCACATGAAATAACATTTATCTTTTGTTTTTTTATTTTTTTGAACAAAACATTTATCTTTTAACAACCTAAATTTCAACATTTTTTTTTAGAATGAAAGACGGTCATTAATCAAGAGGAATTAACAATATAATTGTCTGGCAATAGAACACCATAAAGGAATGGTGGATAACAATCCTGCCAATAACACACATCATGTACATGAGATAGCATGTTGGGCCAAGTGATGAGAAGTTGAATTAGCAGAATTCACTAATTAAAAATCACGATAAGTTGTAGAAGTTCCCGAGTGTCATTGATTACTCCCATGCTCCTGATACTAGAGCAACTGGTGATGTCTGGTGGAACAGGTTGACAATAGACAGAGTTAGCTTCATTGCAATTGTTTTATGACAATATATATATATTGTGCCATTGGCTATAAATTTTGTGACTAAAAAATATTATCATTAATGATTGAGTTTGTTGTAGTGTTGTGTGACGCCTTTATTAATAGCCAGCTAGAATTCATCATGGATACAAACGGCTTATAACATTTCAACTGGAGATTGGTATGTAGTTTAGAGCAGCAATATAACACAATGGCACAGTTGCTGCGCAAAATTTGCCCCACTCCAAAAAAATAAGGTTCTTTGAGCTTTGCACAGTTCTAAGTTTGCCTGGTCAACTGGCTTGAGAATGAATTTGCTTCTGGGAAAAAAGGTCTTCTAAGTCGGCCTGTTCCAAGTGACTTGAGAATGAATTTGCGTCCGGGAAAAAAAGTCTTTTGGCAGCCATGACATTTGATAGGTTTTGAGGCAATTCATTGCCCTTGAAACTAGGGCTGAGCGCGGGTCGCAGAGAATCCGAACCATTTAGGAACTCCAATTTGAAAATTTTTAGAACTGAAAATCTCCATTGGCTATTTGACTTTCCCGAAAATTTTCCTTGGGATGGAGGTGGAGATCATGAGTTCTCTGACATGAGAACTGAATCGGACCGTCCCGAATTGCAATGAATTGAAAAATCGAAACTAGAATTGATAATTTACTATATATTTATTTATTTATTTATTTACAATAAAAATTACTTAGTTAAAATATAAATTAATAATAACATGAAAAAATTAATATCAAGTAAATATATTAGAATAGAAAGTATTATATAATACTAAGTTAATATTAAATTTAGTTAAAATTGTATAGATTACTAATTATTGATTATTAGTTATAGCTAAATTTAACTTATAAACTTATTAACTATAACATTACTAAAAACTAAAAATCAATTAACTATTAAGATTACTAACTACTAAATTCATAAACCATAAGATTACTATAAGGTTACTAACTATAAGATTAGATTACAAATTATTGGGCATTAGTAAAAACATAAATTTAACATATATAAACCTATTAAATATAAGATTACTAAATACTAAGTATCAATTAACTATTAACTATAATATTACTAAATACTAAGTATTAACCATAAGATTACTATAACATTACTAACTATAATATTAGATTATTAATTATTGGGTATTAGTTATAACTAAAATGCTAATATAGTTATTCAATTATAATGTTGATTTTAAATTCTAAATTATAATATAATTTTCTTATGTGCCTGTTATTTTTACTTGTAGAAATTGTTATTTGAATGTCTTTCAATGCTTTTGTTGTTTTTAAGTATGGATTTAACTTGTACAATTTAGATTTATGTAATAAAAAATTCATGGATTGAAATTGGAATGTTAATGTTATGACTTGTGAGTTTTATGATAGTTTCATTTTCATATTAGTTTTAAACTTCATATTAGTTTTTTTTTTTCATATTAGATGTGCTATGTGGTTTTATGATAAATTTTAGAAGTTCTATTGTTTTAAATATGAATTTTTAGGTGATGAATAATTATTTAATCTTCGAATTTTAGTTTTAACTCGGACCGATTTATATTCTCCATTTGCTCAGAATCTCTGTCTCGAATTGCTTTGAAATTTTGAAGCAATTCGGAGTTAAGATTTAAATTTTTGGGTCCAGGTCCAGAGATTGAATTTTTGAAATTTTCGACGTTCGAGTCAGGTCCGGAGAATGCAAATTCTCCGAATTGCTTTGACTCGTGCATAACCCTACTTGAAATAACAGATGGCTGAGCTCGAGTGTTATGACAAACCACTTTAATGCTCATATGATAAATATAATATGCGAAGCTGCGATAGCAGCCAACCCTAATGAGCCAAGAAAAAAATCTAAATGATAATTACCTCCAGCATGTAAACTAAGAGAATAAGCAAATCATGTGTGTAGAAAAACATGATCAACAATCTTGGGAGTCATTGTGGCAAAAGGAACAAGATATATATGATACAATGGATTTTTTAAGTAATTGAACATCGAACATGCAGAAAGCCATAAACAGTTGACCGAAAAAATACTTTTGATGTACATGGCAATTCAAGGCTCCATAAGGTATACAACCATTTAGAAGATGACAGTGACTAGGTATCTTGGTAGCCGAGTTTCATATTGTAAGTGCCAGATTCATAGAAATGCCAAATTGCTTGATGTTATGTTTGTTGAATGCATAGAGGAAGTTGAATAACATGTTGAACATCTCCAGGTTATAAAATATGATCTATCAAGTCTTTATCTAAACTTTTTCATTAGGTAAGAGCAAATTAACAACCATTATATTCGTAAACCCTGGTTGAATAGGAGTTAAAATTCAAGCCCTACTAGAGCCTAGAAACAATTTATCATTTTAAAGATGTACATTAGGTGTCATTCCTTACATGCCACTACACTAGTTTTCAAGAATACATCAAGAATTCCAAATGCTTCTCCACACCAAGCTTGGTTTTTGAACTAAGCAAGTATTCCAAAAAAAGGGTTGAGGGGAGAGTTTGGCTAGAAGGATTAGATTAGCGAGAGAGTTTGGATGATGCAATAGTTTGCAGTGCAGACTCTGCACCCCTTGCTATTTATACAACATTACTATGTCAAAATGACAAATAGATTTATAAACCATACCTCCTGGATTTTTACCCATTTAGGGTGAAAAAAAATTATTTCCAATTTTAGGGTAGTTTTCAGAGTATTTTCAACTTTAGGGCAAAAGAATAATTAAAAAAAAGTCAATACCTATTCCGCCACTTAATGTGGCAAAATACTATAGGTGTAATAACCCGAATTTTTTTTAAAAAATTATTTCATATAATTAAATATTGAGAACTTCAGTGTTATTGATCATTTCTATCTTATATTATTATTATTTTATTGAATTGAATTGGTACATCTAGTTTCAAATTTAAATATTTATTCGTGAGCTATTGATATTATTTTTACATCATTTTAATTTATGCACATACTTTATTATTTTAATTGTCCTAATATTTTATATATAGCATTAATATTGTTTATTACTATCATTTATAGTATTATTTTACCTAGTGCTAGAATTGTTATTATTGTTGTGTGTGTGTGTGTATATATATATATATATATATATATAAATTTTTTTTAGACCAAAAAGTTGGTAAAAAATGTCCATAAATGGGTTAGCATTAGTTTTCTTCCCTTCCCCTATAACTTTTTTTTCTTCTTTTCTTTTTCTTTCTCCCTGCCATCTTCTTCTTCTTCCCTGTCACTGTTCCTGCTCCTTCCTCACGCCAAGCAGCACCACACCTCACCATCGGACGACCATCAGCACCTTCCTCTTCTTCTGGACGTTGGCAGATGCTGAAGGAAGCCATCTGGAGCTATTGAAGTCGTGCAATAGCAGCAACAACAGCCTTCCTTCTACCCTTGACTCTGTTTTTGGTGAGTTGATGGGTTAAGGGTAGTAGATTTTGGTTGATCTTGGAAGTTAGGTAGTTGATTTTAGTTTGTTGTTAGGTTGATTTTAGTTTGTTGTCAGGTTGATTTTTGATTGTTTAGGGTTGCTGTTAGTTGATTGACTATTTTTGTTGATTTTTATTATATTTACTAATTACCCAAAATTTATTTTAATTATTTGCTTAATTTTGGGTTGATCTATACATATATTTGTGGATCTAAATTAATTGGGGTTAATTTTGGTTAAGAGTATATAAAGATTGATTTAGATTAATTAAATTGATTTTATGCAATTTTTGTATATTTAATTGGGTATTTTAAGTTTTATGCATATTTTGTTAATGTGATTAATTAATTATTTTTAGTTGAATATTTGAGTAAATTAATGTTAGCAATTTTAGTAGTGATAAAATATTTTTTACTAATTTATTTAATTTTTTAAAATTATTATTATTATGTAAATTTTGAAATAATAGGTAAATGGTGTGTTTTTGTTGATATTATAATTAAATACTATGTTTATTTAATTTTGAGATAAAATGTGGTATTAAAATAATTTTTATAAATTATTTATTATTTTTAGTTAATTGATACTAACTATTTTTGAAAATTTATTCAAAATTAAATTATTTATTGTTTTGTGGTTTAAATGAGTTTTTAATTAATATTATAGTATATTTAAATTATTTGGGCAATTATAGTTTGAATTTGACTATATTATGTTGAATATTTGGAAAGTTGGATTTTTATTAATATTATATTATTATTTGATATTTTATTAAATTATGGTGGAAAATAATTTTATTTAGTGTTTTGAAAATTGAATAAATTATATTATGATTTATTATTAATTTTTTTATAGTTTTTGGTGATTTACTATATTAATATTTAATATTTGCTTATTTGTACTTTTGTGAACCTCGGTTGGGAATCTTGTAATTTGAGGTTCCAACCTGAAGTGTTGTACCACTATGAAGTTTTGAAGTGTGTTTACTTGCAGAATTGACTCTACTTTGGTAGAGGGATGTCCGTTTTACAGAGAAAACTCCGTCGAATTTTCGGTAGATTTTTCGTAAAACGTGACATCAGGTCAATCCTAAAAATTGTTATTCTGAGTTCGAGTCGAGTCTTCCTTAGAAATTCTAGAAGTTAGGGTTCTATTTTTTTCTAATTGTCATTTTTCTTTTCTGTCTTTTAGCTACCTCTCCAGTCGCGTCTATTAGTTGGGGTCGAACACGACGTGCTAGAGGATCACCTTTATCTTGTAAGTTAATATTTAATTTGAGTGTTGAGTTTTTTAATTTAAATCATATTAAATTCTCATGAATTTAATTTTATGAAATTCTAGTCGACATTCTTGATATGTTATTGCATGAATTAATTTATATAGTTGATTTATTTTTTATTGTTATTTAATGTAATTTATCTTATTTTATTTATTTACAATTATTTTAAATAAACCACGGTAGAACGAGCTACTTGATGGGTTTCATCAGGACTGTGTGCGCACCAGTAAAATATGTGATTATTAATTACATTATATTTCTAGGGCCGAAGGTCTAGTGATACTTTGCTCTTGGACACCGCAGTAGTATAATATTTGTTTATTTAATAAATACTGGGGCCAAAGGTTTGGTGATGCTTTGCTCTCGGAATCCGGTAGTCTTGGATATAAATGAGTCATTTGACTGTTATAAAAAAAATTATAAATTGGGTTCTACCAAATTTTTATACTAAGATGTTTTAAAAAGCATTTAAATATTTAATTCTTTTCTTTGAAAAATGGATTTCTTATATGTATATCAAATGATTTGAATAAAATTATAATTATATTATATTTCTATAAAAACTTACTTTAAAGGTGATTTTTAAACCGCATTCATTTTTTTTTATTAATTTACTCAGTGAGGTCTGACTCATCTCAATTTATTTTTTCAGGAGTTTGAGATTTTTTTATTAGGCCTACTTCTTAGCGCCATGTATCTTTGTCATCGGCTATTCTACGTAGGTCTACTTAATTATGTTGTAGTTATGTTCGTGTACCACAGTAGAGAAAATTGTATAACCACATATTTTATTTAGGATATCATGTATTTATAACCTATGTATTGAGACATTATTTGTATAACTGATGTTTATTTATTTTATGCACTATGATATTATGGTTTAAATTATATTGAGAAAAATCAGTTTGATAATATGCATTTGTGTTTCAATTATTTATTGTAAAGTTTCAAAGTTTAAATATTTCCGCGTTTCTTTTAAGGCTTACAATGGGTTTTAGTAGCTTTATGCTCTCCCATTCCCTAGTGCCGGTTACGTGCCCCTATGTTCGGAACATGACAATAGGACAATTCATTACAGTCAGTCTAAGTGGCGGTACTAATTTTTATAAAAAAAAAGCAGAAATCTGCTAACCAAGATGGCTGAAATCTGCAAAAGGTTTATTAAAAAAAAACTTACAGTTGTTTGCTATTGATGTTGACCGAGTGCAGGTGCTCTGAAAATTTGAAGAAGTTTGCCAATTTGATTGGCAAACTTCACTAGATTTTTTTTTAAAAAGGAGTCTCTCAATCGAGAAGTGTGCAGACTTAACCTACACATGCCATAACTCTTGTAACTCAGTACAGGGCTGTAGACAAATTGAGGAAGTTCGTTGGAATTTTTTTAAAAAATGCCATGCAATAATAGAAAAAAATCTCTAAAGTTGATGGACATATGAATGACAAAAATACCTATTAGTTTCAAACGTCAATAATTTTTCTCTCGATTGCTAACACAATTGCTCTTTATATATTCTTATTATTCAGTAGCAACCACCTCTCATCATATTCATCCTCTTCTTGTTTTTCTTCTTCTTGTTCTTCTTCATTTTTTTTTCTTCTGCTCGTCATTTTTTTGACCAATTTGCTCATTTTATTCTTCTTATTTTTGCATTTTCTAGTGTATATTCTTCTTCTTTTCATATTGATGTTATTCCTCGAGAAAATATTCAACAACATATAAATTCTAAGGTTTGTTTTTAGGTATTTTCTAATATTTATTGTCATATTTAATGTTAGTGTAAATATAAAGTATATTCATTACATTAGTTAATTAGTAATTAATACATAATTTATAGTTGTATATTGTTGTTAAAAATACAATTATAATGTAAGTTGATAAATATAATTATAGTTAAAATAAAACAATAGATAATGAATTTAAGTTATATGTTAATAAAAATTTGTATATTTTTTTATAATATTTAAAAAATAAAAATAATGTGATTTTAAAAAAATCATAATTTTAGTTATGAAAATTAAGGATGTAAATGTTATTATAATTTATTTAATGATTTGTTAGTTGTAAATTTTTTTAATTTGTTAGAAATGACATTTTTTAAAATTGTTTTATAATTTGATTTTATATTATAATGTTATTACAGATCATCCAGAGGGTATTGTCAACATAAAACAATTATTTTCTGCAAAAGAGGTATGTTTTCTCTATTTTATTGATTAAATTTCTGATTAATTTAAGTTGATGATTGCTATTGAAAAGTTATATAATTTTTATTTCTATTTATTGTAAAATAAAATCAATAACATTATTTTGTAATAATAAAAATAATGACATTTCTCGATGTAAAAAAAATATGAAATAGATAATGATACGGCTTACATTATTTTTAGATTTGCATTAATAAATATAAAACTATTTTTGTATTTGCATGTTAAATGTTTATTATTAAAAATAATAGATTAATTGACATTAATTATTATATTAATTTATTGTGATTAAAGTGTTTTCTCTATGTTGATGGTTAGTGACTTTATTAATATCTATGTGAAGATAACTTTAGTTTGTGAGTTGTTAATTGTGAACAAATTTTTTATTCTTAGATATGAATTTTTTTTTTGTGAACATATAAAATGTGTAAATTTTTTAATTAATTATTACTTGTTTAGATTTTTTAATAATTTATTTTCCAATTTGTTGTGATTGTAGATATTATTTGGGAGGGAACATCGTAGTCGCTTTGATTGCTAATTTCACGTCAAAGACGTTTTTTTTTTTTATTAATTGTGAATAATAATGATATTTTGTTAAATTATTTGTTAGTTGTAATTCGAAACAACTACTTCATTATATTTGGAATTGCGAAAATTTATATTTTATAATTAGTTGCAATTAAATAATTTAACATATGCTGTAATTAATTGAGAAAAGAATTTTTATTATATTTGTAATTAAGATTATTTACTTTTTAAGAAATAATTTGAAATTGTAATAATTTTGATATGAAATAGGGGAACATGATGACAACATGGTATCTAATGATTTATTGGGGTGGTCAAATAATTGAAATCAAGTATGGCCTGAATGTTACTAATGCACAATAAAAAATGGTCAATTTTAGTGACGATTTTGATTTTGAGGGATTACAGAATAAAATTATAGAAGCACTTGGAATAACTAATGCTATGATGATTAAGAAAATATTGTTTAGACATCCAGTTATAGGATATGGTAGACAAATGGTTTTTGGTTTTAATGTTTGAAATGGTTAATCAATTTCCTAGCTGGGTCACAATTGAACTGTATGTTGAAATTAGCTATGGTGGAATGAGGTATGTCAATTCTAAAGAAGCTAGACCCTCAAACTATAATCATAATAAGCATGAAATTGAGGAGGAGGAGGAGGATGCATGTGTTGAGATGTTAGAAGATAACAAACTTAATGATGATAATGATTTGTTATATGATGTTGATAATACTGATGAGGATGATGAAGAGGTTTTTTCTTTTATGAAGATGATAATGGCAATGACAACAATGATGATGATTTTTATGATGATAATAATAATAATAATGAGATGGTTATATTAGTTAAAGGATTGAATAGAGAAGTGACACTATATCTATCAAATGTGTGTTCATATTTTGAGTGTGTTAATATTGAGGAAATGTAGGTGAACCAAGTTCCCTCAAATGTTGTTAACATTTTTGGAGAGCCTTCAAAAGAACTTGTAAAGGTTATGTTATTTAACTCGAGAAAAGTAGTGAAAATAGCTTGCAAACTATATTCAATGCGAGATAAGTGGCAATTTCAAAGTTGTGAAATGAAGAGGAATACAATTACACTAGTTTGCAAGCTCAACTACAATTAGAGAATACGAGCAACTAAGAAGAAAGCAAGTGGTTAATGGCAGATAACTAAATATAATGGGCCCCACACTTGCAGTGCTCCTGGTTAGAGTCAAGACATTAAGGTCAAAACATTACTCGCAGGGTTGAAGGAGCAATTCGGTATTTCACCTACATGTAAGAAAGTTTGGCATGCAAAATATAAAGCAATAGAAAATTTTTGGAGGTGATTGGGATGAGTCATATGAATTGTTGTGTCACTTTATGCATGTTACTATGTTTGTTAATCCTTATTCTTTCTAGTACGATGAAGGGGAGGCATATTTAATCAATCTTCATCTTGTTAAATGTGTGAGACAATTTAAGCATATGTTCATTGCATACAAGCCATGTATTGACGGGTTCAAATTATACAAACCTATTTTGTATATGGATGGCACATTTTTGTATGGGAAGTATAAAAGTGTTTTGTTGACCACTGAAGCAGTTAATGGAAACAATGCTATATTACTTGTTGCATTCACTTTAGTGGAAAAAGAAAATAAAAATAATTGGGAGTATTTTATATTAATGTTACGAATTAGTATTTGTAATGGGAGAGATGATATTTGTGTAATTTCTAATAATCACATTGGCATAAACCATGTGATGAAGCAACTAACATGGTGTGCAAATCCATATCAATATTGTTTATGCCATGTGGTTAGCAATTACAATATGAAGTTCAAGAATGCACCAATGAAGAACATCATTGAGAATGCTGGTACATAAAATAAGAAAAACCTTATCAGTTTTTTGAATGTTGACACTTGTTAAATGTTAAAACTAATAATTCATTTTATTTAGCTCGAGATAATAAAAAACATAAATTCAACAAATGGATGTCACGAGTTGAGGCAAGGCATAAGGAGTTAAAGCAGAGGATTGACATAATCCCAAAGGAAAAATGGACTTTATTGTATGATGATGGTCATTGCCATAATGTCATGACAACTAACTACGCAAAATCTGTAAATGCCAAGTTGAAGAGCATAAGATCGATGCTTGTAACAACCATGATGCAACAAATTTTTTTGAAATTGGTTGATATGTTCGATAAACATCAAGCAGAATATACAAGATTAACGATGAAGGATATTTGTAGAAACCTAAATGTGCAGAGATTATCGAAAATTGGATTGATAAGGCGAATGGCCATATCATGAAAAGATATGATCAACACAATCTAGATTTTGAAATAACAATTGGTTTCAACCAATCCTTTAAAAAAGGTGGACACCAACAAGACATCGATCTTTTGAATAGAAGGTGTTCATGTGGTAAATTTCAATAAACTAAAATTTTATGTTCTCATGCAATTGCTGGTTGTTTGGCTTATGGTATTGACTACTGAGAATATATTGCTTCTTTCCAGTGGTGAGCCATAATCTAAGATATTGGTCTAGTTGTTTTATACCTTTAGGTCATCACAAATATTGGCCCAAATTAGACGAATTGCCCTTTGTACCTAATCCGGATTGGGAGAGAAAAAAAGGCATACCAAAATGATCACGCATTTGGAATGAAATGGACCAACGCACTTCTCAAGCCAGTCAAAAGAATTTCTAACAAAAATGTGGTTTACCAGGCCATAATTCAAGGACTTGTGGATTGAATTAATTATTTTTCTTAAATGGACCAACAAATTATCTATTATGATGCACTAATGTATTTTTAAGACAATTAATGTTTGTTATTATGCTTTGAATTTATTAATGTGTATTAATTACTTTTTTTTTTAAATTTTTTTAATCAGGAATTAATAAAAGAAAAAAAAAAGTTGAATCTACCTCATTTAGCAATACAATAAAATTTGTTGATAAGTATGAAGACCCTAATGGTGTTATATGGTATGGTAATAAAAGGTCATTCCAAAATCATCCACCTTATTCTGCTCTTGAAAAAGGAAATGCTAATAATATTTTTCTCGGATATCACATAAATGATTTGGATGATATTGGAGATTCATCTAATAAGATTGTAAGGGTAGCTCTGGAATGAAGTTGCTTATGGGAAATAAGATGTGAATTTGAAGCTTATTGTAATTATCATGAGTTACCAATACCCAAGGCTATTTCAGTTACTCTACTTAGACAAAGTTAAGTAGAGATTGAAGTTGTAATGACCCAATTAAAAATGGAGATTGATATAATGAGTCAACACTTAGACAATTACCATAAGGATAATGAAAAATTAAGGCAACAGTAAAAGTCTGAATCAAAATTTAGTTTGCCATATATAAATACTTATGGCATAGAAGATTATAGTGATACTGATACCGATACTGATTTTGTAAAAAATCTTCCTTTTTATTTACCAAAGTGTTGTTAATGTAGTGTAAACAAAATATAATAATTATATTATATATCATGAAATACTTATTTACTTTCATTTATTAAAGTTTAATTTTGTAGGAACAATGTATAAACATTATGGTCCAAAAGATATTTTCAGGGCCATCAGACATCATTGGGCTATGGATTATGAATTTTTATATCCACTAGATCCAACCCAACATGATAGTCATGGTGTTTTCCTTAAAATGATTGAAGAGTGGAATTATCATGAACAACAAGCTAAAGCATTGCGTGCAAAAGCCATAGAATTGAAAATACAAATTCCAAAACAATGGGCAATTGAAATGACACGTAGTAATATGGTTGAAATATGCAATGCCTTGTATCAAATTAGAGAAGAGAATAATTGTATAAAATACAATTGAATAGGTATTTCTTTTGTCAACATGCATAAAAGTTATTTAAAGATGGTGATCAACGATAAACTAGCATTTTTTATTCATCAGCGCATTCATATGAATGCATTTTCGATATTGAAATATAAGATGATGAAACATAATAAAATAAAACATATTAAATGTAAAAATTGTTGAACTAATGTCACTACTCTTCATCTGACATTTCATAGTAAAAAATATACATTGAATTATTTAAAACATTTCTTACCTCTGACTTAGTAATGGTTCTACCCATTATAGTAGTTTGATGTTTAACAAGTTTCAACATATAATATCTTGATCTTCTGATGAACATTCTGTTGTTCTCCTTTCAAATTCTTTTAACAATAACCTCGTATTGTGAATGGTTTCTTCATTCCATTAACAATGACATGCGTCCTACAATAGGAGATCCTAATTCTCATAGTTGTAAAACTAAATTATTAGATTCATGAACTATTAAAGATCATTCACATCTTAGGCCAATATAATATTCTTTAGGATAAGAAACTATTAGTTATCGATAATCATCTTGATTTTTTAGTAGTACCCATAGCCTGCCTCTCCCATTTCTTGAAGCACCATCCATATGTTATTTATTTTAAGAATAAAAGGATTAGTGATGTTAATTTCATTACATATTACCTATTTATATATAGTAACTTTAGCAAAAATGGCATTCCATCTATAGTTAGTTGTCACATGATAATGTATTGCCTTGTCACATTATGTAGTGTGCTTTATTTTATATTATATACAATTGATTACTATTGCCCATGTGATTGTCTAGTGTCATGACCCAAATCGGGAGTCATGACTGGCGCTAGGGAACGATAATTCTTTCGAATCCGGAACCAATAGCAAGCCTTAAAAATAAAAAGCATGCAATAAATAATATAAAAAATATGACAGAAATAAAAATTAAATCGATATAAAATAAATACTTAAATATCATTTCATAAATAAAATATTCATACAATATTTTAATATAAATCCCAACATTAAAATAACATACTACTAATACAACAACACTACTACTGCAATTTTCTAGAATATAATAAAAATTCAAATATGAAATTTACATAAAATAGCTGGGGTGGAAGAAGACCAACGTAAAGCACTACTAGTACGGTATGACGAAGAAGACTATCCTGAAAAAAATGGTTGAGAAGGACTCAGATCTCACTGAGTGAATTATTAGAATATATATACACACACCTCCTAATGTCATATGCAATTAAGCATCAATATATATATATATATATATACAGGCATTTCACACAGATGCTGAAATCCACTTTTATATATATAAATGCAGAAAACATTTGTTTAAGTGAAGGATCAAATAGAACCCTAAAAATATTTGCAACCTCAAATAAATATCTCACTAGCCATCAAACTCACTTAATTTCAAAGTAATTCTTTTATTCTATTTTAGACAGTAGACTGGCCCTGAGACACTAAGTCAACCGAGCTCCAGCAGTCTCACTATTAGTGTGATTGACCCCGAGATACTAAATCAACCGAGCTCTCGCAATCACACTACTCAATCATTGGAATTTGCAATAATCGATCAATCAAATTTCACCTCAAATGATTCCATAATATCAACCCTAAAGTCTAACAAACCGGTATGTACATAGTCTTAATGTAGTCCACTAGGTAGCACATTCTGTCGATATCCTTAAGTAAAATCATATATTTAATCAAAAATAATAGAAATGCACAATTTAAAATATACTGGCATCCAATTAAGAAAAATATACCAATTATATACCGAAAGTATACCAAAAGAATAATGAAAATATACTAAATGTATACCAGATATATATGCCACAAAAATA
Organism: Mallotus nudiflorus; assembly: GCA_947683625.1. Classification (NCBI taxonomy): domain Eukaryota; kingdom Viridiplantae; phylum Streptophyta; class Magnoliopsida; order Malpighiales; family Euphorbiaceae; genus Mallotus; species Mallotus nudiflorus. Next base: position 2,536,901 of record CANTUR010000159.1, on the reverse strand, counting down.
CCCAAATAAACCATGAATATACAAGAAATATACTAGGAATATACAAGAAATATACTAGGTATATATTGAAAATTACAACATGAATATTTATTGCATATTTATCAAAATATACCAAAAATATACCAATTATATATGTTGAATATATGTCAAAATATATTGTAACATTCTAACATATGTATATCACATACATAGCATATATACCAAAATATACTAAAAGTATACTAAAAATATACTAAATCATTTAATTAAAATAATTTATGTTTAAATGTATTATGAAAATATAAAAAATCATACACATGCATCCTATATGCAATGCATATATAAAAAAATAACTCATGGGTTTGTACTCCATGAGACAGACTCAACGGGCCCGGTTTGATAGGTCTTGGTTTCAGTGCAACTAGAAAATAAATAATAATGATAATATCAGAATAAATTCCTAACTCATACTTCTAAGAATTCTAAAGGAAGATTCGATCTAAAAATTCAAAACTCAGTCAAACACAGAAACTCAAGATCGACCTGACGTCATGTTTTACGAGAAATCCATCGAAAAATTGGCAAAACCTCCTCTAAAAAATGGACATCTCTCTACTAAAAATAGAGTCAATCTTGCAAGAAAATATACTTCTAAAACACAGAGTGCTCAACACCTCGGGTTGGGACCCCGAACTACACGATTCCCAACCAAAGTTCACAATACGCGATAAAAATAAATATTTAATAATAATATATGAAAATTATTAAAAATCCATAAAATCAATAATAAATCACAATATAATATATTTAAACATCAAAACACTAAATATACTTATTTTCACAATAATTAAATAAAAATCTCAATTAATTATATAATATTAATAAAATCCCAATTTTTCAAATATTCAACATAAAATAGTAAAATTCACATTTCATTACTCAGATAGTTTAAATATATTATTGAAATAGTTAAAAACCCATTTAATCACCAAAATAGTAATAATTTATTATTTGAATATAATTTTCAAAAATTAGTATTAATTGGTTAAAAATAGTAATTAATTGTAAAAATTATTTTAATACCCTATAAATTCTAAAATCATTTAAAACATATTATTTAACTATAATTTCAACAAAAATTCACAATTAACTCATATATCCAAAATTTACATAATATAATATATTTTCCAAAAATTATATAAAATTACCAATAATTATTTTATCAATACTAAAATTACTAACTTAAATTAATAACACTAATTGAATCAAATTTCCATCCAAAAATAATTAATTAACATAATTATAAAAAATTCAATTTTAAATTATTAAAATATTCAAAAATACCCATTATTCAAATTAATTCAAAAAAATATACAAAAATCAATTTTTAGAAGTTTAAGCTATATACAACAACAATCTCTAAGCAAAAATTCATGGATCAAACCCAAAAATTAAATAAAAATTCGAAACCCTAATGTCACCTAAACAAAAACTTGACATAACTAAAAAACAAGGGAGTTTAAGCTCAAACTGAGCTTAGAATCCAACTCACCGGTGTCAGAGCTTTCAATAGAGACCAGAATCAAGAGCTCTCATGGCCAAAAACTTCATCGGCAAAAATGGTGGTCTCTCGGTCTCTCCTGTTATCTGGCAACTCTAATAGCTTCTACAGGTGGAGGACGACGACTATAGGCGGTTGGAGATTGCTGGTGGTGCAGTGACTGCTTAGGCGTGGCATGGAGTGGTGCTAGGTTGCTGGCTCATTGGGGAAGAAGGAGGAAAATGGTGAGAAGGAAGTGAAACATGGTAGGGGAAAAGAAAAGGAATGGTTGACCTGTGCACGTCCCTTTTTGACCATCTTCTATTATTATTATTATTATTATTATTATTATATATACACACACACACACACTCTTAACTTTACACTTGTCACACATACATACATGTACTACACATGCACAATCTATTAGCAACAATATAGTAATAAAAATAACAATAATAATAATAACACATGCATGTAGTAATAATAATAATAATAATAATAATAATAATAATAATAATAATAATAATAATAATAATAATAATAATAATAATACTATTAAAAATATTAGCAATGAAAATGATTTTAAATACTTTAAATAATAAAACTCACAAATTAATTATTTTACGTAAATAAAATATTTAGAATAAAATAAATGAATAATATACACAACTCACGATAATATATAAATAAAATTTAAAATTTTATTAACACTGCATATTCCAAAATAATTTTATATTATTTAAAATATTGAGTCATTACATCTGGTCATGTCAATATTACCTTGTATTAGCTTACAGTATTATCATTATTGTCATGTTTTACTTTTTTTTTTTAAATTTATATATTGACATTTTTCAATTTTTTTTTGTATATATAGATACATATAATTGAAGAGTAATGTTGAACCACATAACTACATTTAGCCTGGCAGCTACGATAGTTCATTATTTTATTTATAGAGGGAGCATAGGTTAGAGGCTATATGGCATAATGGGGTAAAAATTTATTGTACTTCTAAATTTATTTTCAATGTATATTCAACATTTAAAATTTTTCATAATCAATATGAAACATTTTTTATTGATTTTTTCAAATTGATGATGAAACAACAATATCATGTTGACGCACCACTATAAGGAGGAACTTGTATGATAATGTGACTTTGGAAATGGAAGGTCTACTACAAGATGCTGGATTTCTTGGTCTATTTTGAGTACAACTATCTTATTATGATTGGCACCTCATTATCACACTTATAAAGCGATGGAAACTAGAGACACATACATTCCATCTTCCTGATGGAGAGATGAATATTAGGCTTCAGGATGTTGGTATATTAACTAGATTATCGATCGAGGGGCGTCTGATTATTGGCATAGTCAAATGTGATTATATTGACTTGTGTGAAGCACTTCTAGGGATTGCTCTAGACCCACATGATATCCGTCATTTAATGGTAAAAAGTTCATGGTTTTAGGCACACTTTTTAGCTCTGTTGAAAATTCTTAAGCAAACAACTTTGCAAAGGCATATGTATGCATGCATCTTACAGCTCTAGTTATCTTTAGTGTTCCCAACCACTAATATAGGAAAAGTCAACTTGCTTTTTTTGCTATATTTAGAAAACATTGACACTATCGGTTAGTACAGCTGGGGATCTGCATGTTTGGCTTTTCTATATAGTGAGATGTGTAAAGCATCCATATTACCACTTGTTACATTGATTGGAGGCCACTATTTCTACTTTAATTCTAGGCTTAGGAGTAATTTCCTTTTCTCGCTCCCATACTATATGATAGTGCACTTCCATCATATGCACCTTTAGGCCAAAGGTATAAATTTATATAATTATGTTTTATGAAATAAAATTTTAAACTTTTAATATATGTAAGTAACTTCAATATACAATTATTTTAAATGGAGTAGATCCCAAACAATTACTTCTATTCTGATGCATGTCATCATCGACATTTGCCTTAGTCTCGATAATGCATGGGAGGATGAGGTATAATTTCCCATGGAAAAGGCGAACATTGAAAGACATAATGTATTTTAAATTTTGCTAGCATAACACAAATTTTTCTACCATATATTGGTTTTTTATTTTTATTTTTAGATTATCTGCGAGCCCTATAGCAATGAAGTTATTCAACTTCTGCTAGCTTATTGTTTACAGGGCTGTGACATTTGGCATTTAGTGGTGCTACTCATTTGTATTCATATTGTTGAATGGCACTACCCTAATAGGGTATTATGTCAATTTGGATATGCCCTGCCCATACCTACTATACCATTGAAACTTGATGCTTTGCATTTTAATGATTTACGTGGTTAAGATGCTGATTGGCCAGTGAAACATGCAAGATGGGTGGCTCTTTATGCTTATTGTGCTCATATGTTGTAGGAGGCATAGCTTTACATCGAGCCAGACATTATCATTCATAATATTTAGAGTGGCACCGATCTGTTACATGAAAATGGATCTTACTTAGGAGTGCTCAGTTGGCATTAGCTGTGTGTACACATTCATTCTTAGTCTTGAATTATTTAACTTATGTGTTACTTGTGGATAATAATTTATGTTATTTTTTTTTAATATGTAGGCTTATGCTTTTAAGCATATATCTTTGTCTTAAGATGTAGCTTAGTCCATACTATTTAGTAGTGCACTGTTTGCACTTTATGATTTGACACATAGAGTTACTGATGATATGCCAAGACCTGAACCTACATTAGCATATGTTCCACTCCTAGAACACTTACAAAATATTGGAGTTGTTGATGAGCAAACGGTTAGACGTCATCAACATTGCGCACAATGACATGGTCCAACTTCACCCCCAGCTTCAATTTTTCATATTCCTCCTTTTGTCTCTTTTCATACTCATTTATCCTCTTCATCATCTCTTACTGACATTAACCTCTCATCTACATTTACTGATGTTACTGCTTCCTCTTCACCCTCTTCCCCTCTCGCTAGTAAGTTTTTCTCTATTTATCCATCCGATCCATCTTCATCCCCTTTCATTTCTTCCCCTTATTTTCCATTTTCTTATCCACTCAGTCCTTCTTCATCCTCTTTCATTCCTTCCCCTTAGTTTTTATTTTCTCAGCTACTCGAACCTTCTTCCTCAACTTTTCCACCAGAGTTGACTCCTTTTAACTAGTTTCCATTTTCTTATCCTTCTAGTCCCTTTCGCTTGCCTCATCATATAATGTCAACTCCTGATCTTATAATAAATTTCCTTTCTCATTTTTCACTCTAATTCATGCATCGCCGACACAACCTTTGCATTTTACACCTATAGTAGCACTCTCACATTTTACACCCCCTACACGACCAAACCTGTTTGCGCCTTGTGACTCCACTCCTGCTGATGATGATGATGATGACAATGACAATGACAATGAGGATGACAATGATGATAATGAAGATGATGATGATGATGATGATGATGATGATGATGATGCTAGCGCTTCTTTTGTAGGTGGAGGTAGTTCCGGTTCTTCACAGTTTATTGACATGAGCTCCGGTCGAATAACACAACACCGTAACTTGGGTTTATGGTCCAAAGTATGAAATAAAAAGCCTTGTCAATCTTAATTTATTTTTGGTTTTATTTGCATGTTATTTATTTATCATTAAACAATAAGTTATCAAACATATTACTATGTTCTTATTATCATTACTATTGTACTAATATGATTATTATGTATGTTGTGTAATTGGTCTACTTTTTTTAAATTCTTAATTTTTAATTTTAATATTGTAATGATTATGATTAATTAATTATAATTATATTAAAAATAATATCATAATTATAATAATATTATGACTTTTTTGTTTTTAAATTTTAAATGTTACATTTTGTATATTACATTAGATAATTAGTAATTAAAACATAGTCTTTTTTGTACGTTGTAATTAAAATACAATTACAATGTAAGTTTATAAATATAATTTTAGTTATATGTTAATAAAAATTCATCATTTTCCTATTTTTTAAATTCATCATTTTTTATTTTTTATAATGTTTATAATTAATTAATTATAATAATATTAATAAATAATATCATATTTATAATAATATTATAATTTGTTGTTTATTATTTTTAACATTTATTATTTTTTTTAATTCAATATATTATTATTATTATTATTATTATTATTATTATTATTATTATTATTATTATTATTATTATTATTATTATTATTATTATTATTATTATTATTATTATTATTGTTATTATTTGCATGAGTGGTGTGTGTGGAGCTTGGGTTATTTATCAAATTATGGTAAAAAAGAAAAACATTTTCCAGTATATGGTACTTTTAATTATTTTCCCCTTTCTTATAGTGAATTATGAAACAATTTACCAATTTATGGTAATTTCAATTGAGGTGTAGGAGAGAGGAATTTTATCTTAAAGTTTAGGTTATTTAAGTTAAATATTTAATATAAAATAGGTAATTTGAAAAAAAAATAAAAGTTATTATTATTTAAGTTATTATATAATATTTGTGAATAATGACAAGAGTGCATAATATTAAAGTAACTGGAATTAAAAAGGTAAAATTTCTTTTTCATTAATTAATTTATTAAAAGAGTAAATTGTAACATAAAAAGATATATTGTTTAAAAATAAAATGATTTAATATGTTGTTGCATATTGGCAAAAAATGTTATATTTTAGTAAAAATATTTATTAGTAATATATTTATGGATATTTAATAGTAAATATTATGTATATGTATATGCTATTTATTATTTATATTAAGTCATATTTATAAAATAATTTTAAATTATATCATTAAAAAATAATATAATCATAATTGTTAAATCATAATTTTAAATTATATCATTTTAAATAATTTTTTTAAAATAAAAATTTATTAAAATAAAAATTTGATTCTCTACATAACAAAACTTATGTAATTAAGAGATTATATAAATTTTTATGATTATCAAATTATATATAGAAATTACATATTTTTACTACCTACATAAATACATACATTTTTTTTACTAATTTCTATGAATATGTTAAATAAAATAAAAATTCTGTAACTAAAATAAATAAAATTTTTTCCTAACTAATTACATAATTATTTTTAACTATATATATATATATATATATATATATATATATATATATATATATATATATATATATATATATATAGGGCTGTAGTTCTAAATGGAGAAAATTGTTTGCCAACTTGTATATGGCCAACTATTTTTAATTTTTGATTTGTTTTTTGGTTTAATATTATAGTAATTATAATTAATTAATTCTAATAATATTAAAAATAATACCATAATTATAATAATATTATGATTTGTTTATTTTTTTTAATTTTAACACTATTATTATTAT